>CM034474.1:23001169-23593566 GCA_019925255.1 Litchi chinensis
AATACAAATATCACAACTCGCTCGAATATATATTCACACTTCAATTCAACGAATTACCCAACCAAACCGTTACTTCGAAACACCCTATATTAATTTGTTTTAACTCTGATTATTCGTGTTTAACATTCATTCGCAATTCTAATAATTTAAACACTATAAACGCATCAATTTGAAACTAAATTCACGCGAACGAATATAAACGATAATTTCAGACCTATAATTTTCCACTAGGCCGAATTCAAGACAAGTATTATCATCATTTTTTTCACATTTTCACATCAATTTACATCCGAATACATCACAAATTCAACACTAATTTCACTTACAATCATTAAACATCACTTCCGAACAATTATGATACGTTAAATCGTGAAGTGACCAATTAGTGTTCAACGATTTAGTTTTCAATATCCGAGCTTACCCTAACATTCAAATATTCCCTAAAATCACACAAACCAATCGAAAACAATTTCAAAATGATTATCTTACCCTTTGGCCGTAACACTAACCTCCCCCAAAATCAATTTTCCAACTCATTTCCAACATCCAAAACACATTCAACACATGTAAAACACATCCAACACATGTAAAACACATCCATCACATGGCAAAATCATCAAAATTCCAATCAAACCACAAAATTCCTTCCCTGGTTGAAACTAGAATACATGTATTTTCGTTTTCGAAATCAATCCAACACCAAAATCATCCACAAACCAACCTTCGCCCTAACGAGGCGGTATATCCTAAGACTTAATCATGTATTCACAATTAATTTTTCGAAAACTTGACGAAACTCTTAAGAAACTAAAACTCACCTTTCAAAAGCATTGGAAATGCCTCCTAGATGGTTAAATCCTCCATGCATGTGCCTTATCCTTCTGGAAATACCATTATCCCCTCATTGCATGATATGACCTCTTTCTTGCTCTCTTGTGCTGACTGTGACACACTTTTGCATGAATCACTTGTTTTGCTTGCTTTTCTTGAACAATCTTTCAAAAACCAAGAGAGGAACTTGAGAGAAATGAAGTTTTCGTTAGATGAGGAGTAGGTCGAGAGTTTAAGTGGCTTGAGGGTGTGAAAGTCGTGTAATTTTTGAACGAAATGAGAAGGAACTGAGAGATGAGATGATAGAGTGGGAGAACAATGTTGGACCGTAAGGAAAATGAGAGATTTGTGAGATAGAAGCCGAGAGAGAGATAGCTTTAAGAGATATGCATGTTGTGTTAACTGAGTATTTTGAGTAAGAGCTTGAAAGTGAGAGAGTCAAGTGAGTTTGAAACAAAAAATGGAAGAACTCATGAAAGTGATGATATGTTGACCGAGTTTTGCATTCTTATTTGTTTAAAATTTGCTTTAATCATCATTTAACATATAAAATATATATTATTCACATACCTTGACACTTGTCTCCATTTCATTTTGTTTGTTCAACACTTGGCATACATGCGATGCTTCTTCTTGACAAGTGTCCTCCATTCGCATGCCACTTGTCCTTCCACTCTCATGCGTCCTTCTGAGCTCCTAAAAGTCTCTTTTCGTATCCGGAATCCTCTCGGGTCCATCTGAAAATTTTATTGAAGTCCAATTTAAAATTTAAAAACTTCGTTAGTATTCGATTAATTGTTCGTGTCCCTTTTTTTTAATAAATTTTTGGATTTCGAAATTATAGACCGTCCTCGGACCCATCCGAAATTTTATGAAAATTTAATTATTTATCCGGGTTTGAATACTTTAATAACTTTACTGATTCGAACATAGGGGTAGACTTTAGGAGTTTACCTGGATTCTGGGAGAGCATATTACAAATTCTCCCCCCCTTAAGAAATTTCGTCCTTGAAATTTGAATGGTCGATCTATTAGAAAAGGTGGGGGTATTGTTGACGCATCTGATCCTTATGCTTCCAGATGGCCTCATTTCCACATCATGGATTCTAGCCAGCTACGGTGGCAACCTCAACCTATATGCCACAGATCCAACCCTATCCGTGATCTCATATGGCCCATCATCATTTCTGATCACAAACTTAGATTTCTTTCGGCTCTCAATTTCCTTTCTCAGTTTCATCAATTGGAGATCCTGCTTCTAATGTTCTCCGATCTGATCCACTCAGATGGGGCGAACCTAGAATGTAGCCAACAATGCCCCTGAGTCTGTTATCTCCAAATGTACTCCCAAAGACCTCATTTCCACTCGAAGCGGAAGATATATCATCTTCAACTGTGCTGACGTACTGGTAGGTCTCCTACTAAGAGCATCTGTTACCACATTGGCTTTTCCGGGGTGGTACTCTATTATTTTATACTTTCAACTCTTTCAATTCAACTGGAGCTATCTTGATAGTCGTCATAGAGGTCATCATACTGGTGGGCAGTACTTTCTGTATTCCACAGACTACCACCATTGTTTCCTCTAATTTCAATTATCTAACCTTCTTCTTATATTAATCTACAACAATCCAATGATTGGACAGTTAATCCATCCCTAAGGCTACATCAAAGTCTCTAATATCTTATATAATCAAATTTGTCGGAAACTTTATGCTTTCTATCACTATTTTACTGCTTAATGTCACTTTATCAATTAAAAGCGAGTCTCCGACAGGGATGGAAATTACTAAACTACAATCTATCAACTAAAAATTCACATTTGCCTTGACAGAAATATATTCAATCACAAAAGAATGCATAGCTCCAAGATTTATTAAGACATATGTAACATGATCAAATGAAGATCATAATTTATACCAATAGCTACTTCTGGAGTAGCATTTGCTTCCTGTTGGGAAATTGCGAACACTCTAGCTTACGTACGTGGTTTACCTGGCTGACTCGTAAAAGATACTCCTCTGCTTTCTGATCCTCTACCTACAGTTGTGGCACTCTACTCTCTACTTTGGGAGCCTCCACCACCTTGTCTCTGCTAACACTAGCTTGAGTAAAAGCAGTAGATCTAATCTTTGGGCTCATAGGCACTACTGACTGTGGGCAATCTTTAATAAAGTGACCCTCCTGCCCATATCGATAACAACCTGTGCAACTACTCCGACATGCACTCGTATGTCTTCTTCTGCACTTATTACATTTCGATACTGAACTTTCATGTTAGGAGAACTTCCGAGTGCTACGGGTGTTCTAATTATTCCTGGACTAGATGATACTCCTTGTCTCATTCTCCTTTCACCGGACCATCCAGTCTTGCTCTTCTTTTTAGCTATTTTACTGGTTTCTTCCTGGGGAAAGTTAAACCTGCTATGCTTGCTCTTTGACTTGTCGCCCTGAGCGATGGTTGTCATGTTCTATTCTACTTTCATTGCAGCATCTACTAGTTCCCCGTAATGCATCTGAGGAGCTAATGATAGATGAACTTTGATATTGGGGCTCAAACCTGCAAGGAATCTCTTGCAGTTTTGCTCTTCGTCCATTGCAATAAATTGTACTATCCAGACCAGCTCTGAGAACCTCTTCTCATATTTTGTGATTGTAGCCAAACCCTGCTCTAGTCTGGAGAACTCCTTTACCTGTGCATCTTTATAACTCTTCGGGTAAAACCTATCTGTGGACTCTTTCTGAAATAAGGTCCAGGACACCCCAACTGGATGTCATCTCTTTAACGCTTCCTACCAGTCTTTTGCTTGCTCTTCTAAGAGGAAGGTGGAAAACAAGACCTTCTATTCATTTGGGCATCCCATCACCCTGAATATCTGGCTAACTCTGTCCAACCATGCTAAAGCACTCTTCGGATCACCGCTACCATCAAACGGTTTAGCACCCAACTTACAAACTCTTTCCATTATACTCTTTGGTGCTTCCGTAGTCTCTTGCGACTAACACATAGTTACCGCCAATATCTGCATCACCTGTTCCACATTCAAATTTCCACTGACCGATGCTGCCGATCCTGATGGCCCTGGTTGGGGTTAATTCATGGAGGCATTTTTACTGAACCTATTGCTTGTTCGGCCTCTCGTGAGGATGGTACATTGGGTGCTGGAGCCTCTAGAAGAGCATCTCTGGGACCTCTAGGACTTTGTCAATGCATATTGCTATAATTTCATTAGAAACGAGATTATGAACACATGTGGTTATCAAGAATGTATGCATGAGATTTTTAAAATTATTCCGGGTTATCCTGTAAAAATTTATGAAAAATAATGTAAAAAGGGACAACCTTATTTCGAAAACCACACTCTGATACCAACATTGACGAGCCCTGACTCCTACTCTCCAAGCGACCTGCCCGGTAACCCTACGTAAACCCTCCAAACAGAATCATCTCTGGCTAAAAGGTTCCTATGAAGTTAAGCCTTTTTAAAACAATTTTTAGAAAACCCATTTTTTAAACTCTTTTTATGAATCGTTTGTCAGTGGAATTGAGTGAGAACTTTTTCAATTTAAAATTTATACTTATGAAAAGAATTTTTGTAAAAATTTCAATAGTATAACGACTGTTTTTCTGAAAATACCACCCTGTAAAATCATAATAAAAAACCTGTACACTTCAAATATAATCCATTTTCTCAACTACAGGGCCTCAGACCATTTTTCCACAAATCATAAACCATTCCAATCATGCATCATTTCAAAACAATTTCAAACTCTAAAATATGTTATGCGTGATCATATATATACGAAACTGAAATACAAAATTTATATTTACAAACGAAATGTTCCATATGTTTAAGACGTAAATATCATACATGCAACACAAAGGAAATCACAATGGCACCCGACAGAGATGTATAGCTACTCCTGCTGTGAGGTCCTTGCTACCTAATCGCCCACACCGGTACCTGATCCCGGGAGGTTTTTATTTTAAGAAAACAACAAAACTAGGGTGAAAATAATACGCTCAGTTAGTGTCATGATTTTCTATTCAAATTATTACTAAAATGTCCTCCCTAAAAACATTTTGTAATCTCATTTCATATATAAAATCGTGTTGTAAAATCTAAATATATATGAACTGAGAACCATATACATATCAAGGCATGAATGATCATTTATTCACTCACGCACTCACTGAGCTTTGTAGCTTATGACATTTATGGTTTTATATTATAAAAACCTCCCAGGTGCAGGAATAGGAGACCAGGGTACTAGATTGCCTCGTTCTGATCCGGTAGGCCAAGACGACCGATGACGCTGCATAATTTCATTTATCAGCATTGTGCTTCGGATATTAATTATATGTTCGTACAAATTTTTTATTATGAACAATTTTGTAAACTTTTCATGTTATAAGAATGCATGCACATTTTAAATATTTGGATATTGAAGATGATACTCTACTTTACATTTTAATCTACTTGAAAGTTTTAGAAAGAAAATTTTAAAACGTATGATTCATATGTTAGCAAAGCATAATAGTTACGGATTCGCTCCACGACATCCTTTTGGATCTTATTAGTTAGATTTCAGAAAGGTTTCGTGGGGTGCCTGGCAGGACCGCTAGGGTCATTAGAGAGAATCTGTTTGTATCAGAGCCAGAGTTTTAGAAGATTTTGAGTAAAAGATTTTTTGAACGTTAGTTTTCAGCTAAAATTTTCAAAAACTTGCCTAAAGTTTTGATATTGTGATTTTAACCTTCATTTCATGCATTTTATAATTGAATTTCATAGAATCATGCTTCGTCGAGGTCGCCTATCTACTAAGAGAGCGGCTGCTTAGGTACCCGCACCAAAGGGAGGAGACATTGATAAGTCTATCAATGTGCCTATAGATCAGACTCAAGCAGGACCTTCATGACCTGGAGGGCTAGCAGTTGGAAATATGAATGTAGAGCAGTTGACTCAAGTTTTGGCAATGGCATTTCATCAGCCGTGAGAAACAGGGATTTCCATCGAACACACTCGGAAAGTAGGCGCTAAGCCTTACGATGGAATCGATGATCCAGAGTGCACCTTGTTTTGATTAGAGACCAATGAAGAGATTTATCAACTTATGGGTTGCTCAGAAGAGCAAATGGTGGCACTCTCCGCCTTCTTACTGGAAGATAGAGCCAAAGACTAATGGAAAGCCATTCTAAGGTAAAATGTAGCTGGAGTGTCTTAGGTGTTATTCAGGCAAGAATTCATGGATAGATTCTATCTAAGGAGTTACCAAGATGCAAGGATTGAAGAGTTTTTCAAGTTGGAGCAGGGCAATTCGTCAGTAGCAGACTACAAGAAGAGATTCTTAGAGTTGGTTTGTGTAGTGTCATTCATCGTGGACAATGAAGAATAGAAGGCCAAGAGATTCGCAACGCCTAAATCTGAAGATCCGGGCCCATGTAGCTTCAACCATCCATACTCAGTACAGAGAGTTGGTAGAGGCAGCCGTCAGAGTGGAAAGAAGTATCGAAGCCATACCAAGACCAAAAAAGACAACCCAGAAGCACAGTTGGTCAAGCAACTTCTCCGAAATACCCAGCAAGTTCACGAAAAGTGGAGAGAGCTCAACTGGATCTGATAGTCGGAGATCGAGCTAGGGATACAGTCCAGTCAGGGCTTCGTTAAGCAATCAGTGTGCCCTATAAACAGTGATAATAGTTGGAAAATCTAGCCTGTGTGCTAGAATTGTGGAAGAACACATTCGGATGAATGTTTCAGAGGTAGTACCAGATGTTACAGATGAAGGCAGGAGGGCCACTTTATGAAGGACTGCCCGAATGTAGCTTCAGCCGCCAGATTAGAGATTAGACCTCCAGCACTATGATAGACTAGTGGAGGTCGAGGATTAGATTACAGGGGGCGGCTCTCAAGCTAGAGGGACCACCAATTTCAACCAGCCTAGCAAAGCGTCAGGCAAGGGTGTACCATCCAGAGTGTTCACGGTATCGCAGCAGGAGGTGGACGCTACCCCGGAAGTCATGACAGGTATCATTTCAGTTTTTGATTGTGATGTTTATGTGTTGATAGACCTTAGGGCTACCCATTCCTTCATGTTTAGGAATTTTGTTAAAACTATTAATGTCGAGCCAGAACCCCTAGATTGTAATATGATAGTATCCATCCCTACGGGGGATTCTCTTCGAGCAAAGTGAGTATTCTGAGGGAGTGCAGTAGTTATAGAAAGTAGAGAATTCTCAATGTTCCTTATTGTATTGGACATCCATGACTTCGATGTCATATTAGGAATTGATTGGTTATCCATGCATCATGTTTGGGTAGACTGCTTTCGAAAAGAAGTTAGATTTCCCAGAGCAGGGGAGCTAGATGTTATTTTTCGTGGAATACAGAAATCGCTTCATTCCAGTATCATATCAGCAATGGAGACTAGCAAGATGCTTAGGAAGTCATGCCAAGGATACCTAGCTTATGTAGTGGAAGAAAGATATGATGGAGTGAGCTTGGAGGATATCCCAGTGATCAGAGACTTTCTAGATTTGTTCCTAGAGGACCTTCCAGGTCTACCTCCAGATTGGGAAATGGAATTTTAGATAGATTTGATTACGGGAATTGAGCCAATCTCCATCGTACTGTACAGAATGGCTCCAGCTGAGTTGAGAAAATTGAAAGTATAGATAGAAGAATTATTAGATAAGGGGTTCGTACGACCTAGCCATTCTCAATGGGGGGCTCCAGTATTGTTCGTCAAGAAGAAAGATGAGAGCTTAAGGTTATGCATAGATTATAGACAGTTAAACAAGGTGACGATGCAGAATCAATATCTGTTCCCAAGGATTGATGACTTATTTGATTAGCTATAAAGATCTAGAGTATATTCGAAGATCGATCCGAGGTCAGATTATCATCAGTTGAAGATTCGTAAAGAAGACGTTCCGAAGATTACCTTCAGAACCAGATATGGGCATTACGAGTTTCTAGTCATGCCATTCGGATTGACTAATGCCCCAGCAGTTTTTATGGACCTGATGAACAAGATCTTTAGGCCATATTTGGATAAGTTCATAATAGTATTCATCGATGACATCTTGGTGTATTTAGGTAGAACGAATAAGTGTGGATCCTCAAAAGATAGAAGCCATAACGAGTTAGAGATCGCCTACTAATGTTACCAAGGTTCAGAGCTTCCTCGATCTATTTCAAGGATAGCAGCCTCGCTAACCAGATTGACTAGAAAAGAAGAGTAATTCGAATGGTCGAACACTTGCCAGTAGAGTTTTGATGAGTTGAAAAGAAGACTGACATCAGCTCCATTGCTAACTTTACCAACGGGGGAAGATGGATTTACCATATTCAATGATGCCTTAAGGCAGGGTATAAGGTGTGTTCTGATGCAGATGGTAGAGTTGTAGCATATGTTTTCAGACAGCTAAAAAAGCACGAGCAGAACTAACTTACCCACGGCTTAAATCTTGCAGCAGTAGTATTTGCATTGTGAATTTGGAAGCATTACCTCTATGGCGTCCCTTGTCAAATCTTTACAGATCATAAGAATTTACAATATCTGTTCACTCAATAAGAGTTAAATATGAGACAGAGGAGGTGGTTAGAGTTGATTAAGGATTATGATTGTACAATAGAATACCACCCTGGAAAGCCAATGTAGTGGCAGATGCTTTAAGCAGGCAACCTGTGAGTTCCTTAGCTCATTTAAGGATAGTATATCTTCCACTTCTAGTGGAATTGAAGTCGTTGGGAGTCTGGTTAGGCATGGTAGACTCAGGGGTGTTATTAGCTGCTTTCTATGTTCATCCCATTTTAGTAGATCAGATAAGGGAACAACAATGGCAAGATCCCCAATTGGTAAAGCTTAGAAAGGAAGTTGAAGAAGCATGCAGAACATATTTCATAATCAGGGAAGACGGTACAATGATGATGGGTCAACGTCTATGCGTGTCAAACATTAGCGATCTAAAAAAGGAGATCATGGAAGAAGCTCATTCCTAAGCGTATATCGTGCATCTGGGCAGCACAAAGATATACCGCACCTTAAAAGAGCATTATTGGTGGAAAAGGATGAAGAAAGAGATCATAGAGTTCGTATCCCGATGCTTCACCTGTCAGCAACTTAAAGCAGAGCATTAGAAACCGGCAGGATTACTACAGTCTCTTTCTATCCCAGAATGGAAATGGGAGAATATTACCATGGACTTTGTTGTAAGACTTCTGTGCAGTCAAAGGGGGCATGACGCCATATGGGTGATAGTAGATAGATTAACGAAGTCCGCTCATTTCTTGCCAATCAAGAGTAATTACCCCATAAGTAGGTTAACGTAGCTCTACATAAATGAGATGGTCAGACTCTATGGTATACTAGTTTTCGTTATGTCAGATCGCAATACCAAGTTTATTTCCAAGTTTCGGCCCAGCTTGCAGAATGCCTTAGGTACTCAGCTCAACTTCAGCACAGCCTTTTAGCCCCAGATGGATGGTCAGTTAGAGAGAACTATCCAAATGCTGGAGGATATGCTTAGAGCGTGTATCTTCGAATTCAGAAGAAGTTAGGATACGCACCTACCACTTGTGGAGTTCGCATACAATAACACTTATCAGGCCAGTATAAGTATGGCCCTGTACAAACCCCTTTATGGAAGAAAATGTAGAACTCCAGTGTGTTGGTACGAGGTAGGTGAGAGGAAATTGATAGGTTCCGAGCTTGTCCAAATGACTACAGACAAGATTAAAATCATTAAGGACAAGCTGAAAATAGCAAGTGATAGACAGAAGGGTTATACGGACAACCGTCGTAGGGACCTCGAGCTTGAAGTTGATGATAAAGTATTCCTTAAGATATCCCCTTGAAAAGACGTGCTCAGATTTGGAAAGCGTGGTAAGCTGAGTCCGCGCTATATCAAGCAATACGAGATCATGGAAAGAGTGGGACTCGTAGCATACCGATTGGAGCTGCCATCCCAATTAAGCAAGATTCATATCGTGTTTCATATGTCCATGCTCCACACGTACCTTCCAGATCCTTCCCACATACTTAAGGAATAACTGGTAGAGCTAAGGAGGAATCTAACTTATGAAGAGGAACCGGTGCAGATTTTAGATCGCAAAGAACAAGCTCTACAGACTAAAGTTATTCCCTTAGTAAAAGTATTGAGGAGGAATCACGAGGTAGAAGAGGCTACTTGGGGGCACGAAGACCAAATATATCAGAGATACCCCCATCTTTTTTAGTATGATATGTAAATTTCGAGGACGAAATTTTTTTAAAGGGGGGAAGAAATTGTAACACCCCTTCCCAATTTTATTATTGTATATCTGTACGGAATAAGGTATTTTACAGATATACATTTATTTGTGATATAATAAAAAGTGATTTTTAAATGTTCGGATGTGAAATTAAATTTTTATAGAAATTCTAGAAGGATCGGAAATAAATTTGAATTAAAAAAATTTGAAAGGCATTGATGGAATAAAGAATTTTCTAATGGATGACAAAATTGTAAATAAAGTAAAAAAGACAAGGACATAAGAGAAAAATAAAGAATTCTCTAGAAAATAGTAAAATCATAAATTTAAGGAAGTTCAAGAGTAAAGGTGGTGCTTGGCCCACGCCTATGAATATGAGTGTGTGGTGTGTGTTACCATTAAAATGAAAGAGAGAGAGAGAGAGAGAGTTGAAGAAAAATCTAGAGAGGGAGAAAAGAAGGCTGTCGGCAGACAAGAGCATGCCAACCCAAGCTGTTCTCTATCATTTTTTAGGAAAATCAAGCTACAGAAAGGTAAAGAATAGGTTTGGGAAGATTATCAAGTCAAATTTGGTAAGAATCAATTGGTAAGAGCAAGTTTTCATGGTTTTATATTAGTGAGAAGTTTGTCAAAGCAGTCCATGAACTACATCTGATATTATTGAGATTTTGGTGCATAGATCTGGTGATTTGAAGCTGCAAGTGAGGGGGAAAGCAAGGCAAGGAAGTGATGAAGGATTGGTGAGTGAAGTAGCTATGAAATCATATTGATTGGAAATAGTTTTTATTGTCGTTTAGGATGTTTGAGTGCCCATCGCACAACCTGTTCTATTTGCGATCTGGGTTGATAGGTAGAAGTTGATGAAATATTATTGAGTATATATATGTAAAATTAATTAAGGTCGAAATGTGTGAATGATTGTAAGAGTGTGAAACTAGAAAAGAAGTGTTAGAAATAAGTATGCATAAGTTAGGGTAGAAGTTTGTTGAGTGCGAGCTGGTAGATACCCGCAGCCCTATTTCAGGCCTGCTCGGGTTGGTTTGGAGCGCGAGCTCGCCAGGAGCAACCTGAGTGAGGACTCTGCTCGTTATGATGCCTAGCCAAGTTGGCCTAAGGTAGCAGCTCACAAAAGGGTGAGTTGAGAGGTGCTTGTGAATAGGGCTGAGCTAGAAAGTAGCAACTCGTTAAAAGGGTGAGCTGAGCGAGCTCCTTGAGATGGTGAATACCCGCAATCGGGCTAAGTTGGACGAAGTGAGAGCTTGCTGAAAGGATAAGCTGGGGTGCGAGCTCGCAGCTCAAGCTGGACTGCAGCACTATAGTCCGTTATAGCTAAAATGAATAAATAACTAGCAGTGATAATAGAAGGGATTAGGATTCGAAATGTGTTCCATGGATGCATGTTCTAAGAGAGGTCGCTGTTGCATGTAAATATAAGTGACCAGCAAGCTAACGAAGAATGCTGAAGGAGTAGCTGTTGGTGAGCTGGGCAGTGAACAGTGAGTGTGAAAATGTTTAAATACTTTTCAGTTTATTATACAAGTATTTTATAGACTTTCATTTCTTATTTTAGCTTATAAATGATTTATGCTTTAGCATGAAAAGAAATAGTTTATGTATGATATGGTATGCAATTATTAGCACATTTTATGAAAAGAATTTAATTTGAATTATAGAAAGAAAGGATTTTCAAAAACTAGTGGACGACCCAAGTTTATAGTTAGATAGACCTTGTAGGTTTAGACCTGACGGGTATACCTCGCAGTGTATAGCAAGTGTTATTAGGGCTAGTCCTACTAACATCAGGGGAATTGAGTCTGTCATGTCTGTCGTATCGCCCTCCACACTTGTGGGGTATTGTCTCGCTATACGGTGTGCGATGGTAGTTTCGCCACGTAGCAGGAGGATGTCTTTGTAGCTTTGTCACTGTGTGCAATGCTAGCTTTTACGCCATGTGACCCCTCCCCCCCCACCACACTGAGCGTAGCTGGTCTGGTTGCTTATGTGGTTGTAGCTTCTCTTGGGCTCTCTATTAGTGAAGTTTTTAGAAAGAGAAGCATATCATTAAAGCGAATTTTAGAAAGAAAAACGTTTTACAAATATTTTTGAGAACTATAAAATAATTTAGCACTTTATGAAAGCTTTTAGAACTTTAAAGTGAATTTATAAAATCTCAGTTTTTAGAAATAAATTGTTTTAAAGAAAAATGTTTTTAAGAAAATGTTTTTCGGGAGGTAAATTTTTATAAAAGATAAATTTAAATAGAAACACTCACGCACTCATTGAGTTTTGTTGCTTATAACGTTTTTGGGTTTATATTACAAAAACCTCCCAGGTGTAGAAATAGAATACTAGGGTACCAAATTGCCTCGTTCTGATTAGGTGGGCCAAGACGACCGGTGACGCTGTATAATTTCATTTATCAGCATTATGCTTTGGATATTAATTATATGTTCGTCCGAATTTTTTATTACGAACAATTTTGTAAACTTTTCATGTTATGAGAATGCATGCATGTTTTAGATATTTGAATATTGAAGATGATACTCTAAGTTACATTTTAATAGACTTGAAAGTTTTAGAAAGAAAATTTTAAAACATATGATTCATATGTTAGCAAAACATAATAGTTACGGGTTTACTCCACAACATCCTTTTGGATCTTATTAGTTAGATTTCAAAAGGGTTTCATGGCGTGCCCGGCAGGACCACTGAGTTCATTAGAGAGAATCCAGGTCGGGTTCTGTCATGTCAGCTTCATGATAGGAGAGGTCTACAGATGAGAGACCAAGGACTTTTATTCAGCCTAGTAGAGATTCTGGTAATGGCGCCCCATCCAAAGGGTAGTTAGGGAGACCACGCACTTAGGCTAGGATGGTTGCAGTGACATAGCAGGATGCAAAGGCTACACTCGATGCAGAGATAGGTACGGTGTCAATTTTTGGTAATGACGCATATGTTTGATAGATCCAAGAATTACACACTCTTTTATTTCTAAGAATTCTGCTTGGCAAGATAATGGAGAGTTAGAGCTTTAGAGTGTGGTATAATAATAACTACTTCCATTGGAGACACGTTAATAGCTTAAAAACATTTACAGAAATAGTGACGTAGTGATTGGAATGATTAGGAGTAGAGCCTTTTCTAGTTAGTTTGATTTTGTTAGCCATACATGAATTTGATATCATACTAGGCATGGATTGGTTAGCTATGCAACATGCCACTGTGGATTACTTTTGAAAGGAAGTCAGATTCAATACTCGGGGGAGTTCAATGTAGTGTTCCACAGGGAGCACAGAATGCTTCCATCTCGTATCATGTCAGCCATGACAGCTAGAAAGATGCTGAGGAAACATTATAGGGTTATTTGGCTTATGTGATAGATACAATAGAGAAGAAGGCGCGGATAAAGGATATTCCCGTGGTTAAGGAGTTTCCAGATGTGTTCCCCAAAGATCTTCCTGGTTTACCCCAGACAGGGAAATTGAGTTTGAGATTAATCTGATTTCGGGAATAGCTCCTATTTCCAGAGCACCTTACCGAATGATTCCCACCGAGTTGAAGGAACTGAAGTTTCAATTAGAAGAATTGGTAGATAAGGGTTTCGTCAGACTGAGTGTATCTCCCTGGGAGCACCTGTATTATTTATTAACAAAAATGATGAGAGTATAAAGTTGTGTATTGATTATTGAGAGCTGAATAAGTTGACTCTACAAAATTAGTACCCACTTCCGAGGATCGATGATTTATTTGATCATCTTCAGGGAGCCAGTGTCAGGCCCCGTTCCTATACCTTTATTTTCGTACTATCGATGACCCACTGGCAACCCTACGGTAGCCTAAAGAGGATATTCTAATCCAACTAGAAAGTTCCCGTGAAGCTCAACCGTTTACTTTATCGTAAATCTTTTGAATTTTTTTTTTTTAAACTAGTGAGAAATTTTCCGTTTTTTAATAATTCACTACAACAAAAAAGCCCAACCATACTGGACAATCTCGGCGTGCTCGGTATGGTTGGATATCTATACCGAGCAGCAAGCTCGGTGTGCTTGTTGTCGGTATGGATACCCATATATCCATACCAAGCCATAATCTGGTATGGATAATCCGTATCTGTACCCGGTCATGCCCGGTATGGACACGGAAATATATGGGTCGACCACGGGTGCCCGGTATGGATACAGATTATTCATACTGGGCATATACCTGGTATGGATAATCCGTATCCATATCGGGTGCCCACCCGATATGGATATATATTTGAATTCGGGCTCAACCTGGTATTAGTATTTTTTCCATACCGGGCATGTGCCCGGTATGGAAAATCTTAAAAAAAAAATGGTGATTTTTTTTAATATTCCACTAAAACTATTAACATACATAAATGTTATAAATATATATTAATTAAATAAAATAACAATATTTAAATTACATAATCCACAATTAAACGTAAATTATGAAATATTAAATTAATACCTCAGTACATAATGCTAAGATACAATATATTTTACTGGCCAAGTAATAAATGAATTTAATGCATCTTTTAAGGTTAGTATCTCGTTGGTAGGTCAAGGCAGCGAAATACTAACCATTACTTTCTTGATGGAAACGCGCCAAAAATCTAGACCAAGCTCGAGGTGATGAACTTTAGCATAGGGGTCATTTGAGTCAATTTCCGCTTCAGCCACCACGATTCTTTTCCCTATCCAATCCAATAATTTGCATTGATTGTTGTTCGATCCACTAGTTTGGCTTGAGGAACCCCGAGATATGGACTGTATGCACAATATCTTCAATATTTAGTTCTATCTAAAAATTTAAATACTTACATATATTTATGAAATTAAATTGAATCAATAAATAATATAAATCCAGCATATATTTTACCTTAGCTGAAGGTTTAGCAAATTGAACACTTTTACTAGATCTCATAGGATTTGAGCCACTTGAATACTGTGTCTACGAAAACAATAAATAACATTATTGTTAGGAAACATTGATATCAAGGAAAAAAAAATTTATATGTATCCCTACTTGACAACATGTAGACAACAAACGCAATATATAAAACAATGCATATAAACTCGATTAATTTTATACAAATTTTGACAAAATTTCCCCTATTTTTCGAACTTACCACAAATTTAATTCCCCTGCAATTTTATCAAACTTGTCAAATCTTTGACAATCAATTCAACCAAAATAATATTTCTTACTAACATTTCACGCAAACAATAGATATATTTACAAACACAGACATAGCAAAAAAGCATGAAAAAACGATTACATTCACTAATGAGAAAACATAAAAATGAAAAAAAAATAAAATTAAAAAAGTACCAAAAAATAGATATAAGCAAATTATAAAGGAGTTGAGTCATTTACCAGTTGGGTGGGAGGCATACATGCCAATACTTGAGCTTGATCTATGTTGGGCAAATGAGTCATGAGCAAATTATCAAATTAGCAATTGTTTGCTTCATGGTTGTCATCTCACCATCGACATGTTGTTGATATTGTGCTAAGCTTTGTTTACCAACCACAGATGCTTGTATAATAGATGGTGTTACACCATGACCCATTCCTCAAACTCTATCTTGATGCTTCCTACCTATAACTTGTGAGACAGCATCATTTCCAAGTGAATGCTGGGTTTCTTCATGTAGTGACTTCATTTGTGCCTATAAATGATGTCACATAATATTATCACTAAAAAAAACTATACACATAATATAATACAATAAACACAATATTTGATCAAAATAACGTAGCATACAATTTTATCAGTAGTTTCTTCATTCACTGCGCTTCCATCTTTGTGCTTGTGACTAGTTATCCAAATGTCAACTTTATCGACTTCGAGATCTTCATTCGTAGCCACTTTTTTCTCTCTCTAACATTGATATTGATATCCACAAAAGTATATACAAGTTTGAAGAACAAAAACTATACACATGTAATACAATCATCACAATATAGTAAAGTCTTAACAAATCTTCCCGTAGTCGTGCCATTCCTTTACGACTTGATGTATGTGGGGTACGATTCCTCTTTGACAACTCACTATAATGCTTACTAGTATCCTAAAATATTGTAAAATTTTATCAGAATCCAGTAAACGTTAGTTTTCATCCTAGGTTAAGAATATGAATTGTAAGATTACCGCAAATTCTAGAGACAATCGTTGATTGACAAATGCTATCCAATCTTGATCACTAATGTTTGCTGGTTTTAGCATTTCATATCTTTTGTGTGCATCAGGACCGGGGGGAACGTCTCTGATTTGTTTTGTTATTCTACCTTTATAGTGTCTCCAACACTCGTTCATTGATTTTAACATATGAACTTTCATTGACTCATCAGCACCAAGTCGTAACTGCAGTTATAAATTGTTTAAAAGTAATTAAATATGTTGCAAAAATAAATATGTAATATTGATATTATAAATAAATGAATCCAGTATATACCTTTATATTCTCCCACACTATCTCTTTCAAAGATTGTGGTACCTTATCCCAGCTACTATAGGTTATAGGTATCATCTGAGTTGTAATGGCTCCATAACCTAAACTGTAGATCACCGAATTTTCTCCAATTGGTTGTCCAACTTCATTAATTTGTATCCCTGTGGCTTTGACTTTGGCCATTTTCCTATAGTCCAAGCGATTGGGACCTCTTCCTTTTTTTTTTTTTCTCCACTTGAGCTACCTGAGGACTGACCAGTCAATGTTCCTTCAGTTGACATCTGAAAATATTATGAAAATAACATATATTAGTATCAACCTCATGGATAACATTATCACCTATATAAAATTATTGATATAAAGTCAATCTATTTTACAGAAATTTTGACAGAGTTTCCCCTATTTTTTGACCTTATCAAAAATTTAGTTCACCTGCAATGTAAATAGCAAAGTAATTTCACAACATATCCAATCACTTCAGAGACTGTCTCCATGCAAATGTAAACACAAACAAAATATATATACACACAGATTGGAAATAAATTATGAAAATATGATTATATTCATCAACATTACATGTTTACAATCAATTCCTCACAATCTATCCGAGCATAATCCTTACTATCATCCATACTAGCGTCAAATTCAGACACATCTAACGGTGTAGTTTTCATGTAAGCATGCTCATCAAACTTCTCTAGATCATGAAAACCTCTCGGAGGTGCTTTTAGGACAACATACCAATTAGAGTTATCATTTTCCCTAGAATAAAACACTTGTGTTGTTTGTGAGGCTAAAATAAAGGGATCTCTATCCCATTTATTTTCACGTGGAGTAAAATTAACTAGTGTGAACCCCACCCATCTTCTTCTCTAACATCATTCGCACTACCCATCCAATCACATCTAAACAATGGAACACGAAATGCTAAGAAATCCAATAAAAGTATTTCCCTTAAAACTCCATAGTAAACTATTTTCTTCACAACTTGAGGACCATCTCTTTCATTACAAATAGTTTCTGCTTCCAAGGAAACACCATTATCTTATGTAGTTTTCTCACTACTTTTTATACAGTATCGTTTCCCATTAACAACATAGCTAGAATAGCATGTGACTTGCGTACTTGGTCCAAGTGCTAAAAGCTTTAAAGTTGGGGCCATATCTGTGGTATTTGATTCATCAAGAACCTGCTTTGGGAGATTATGATTTAGATTTTCAAGGAAAAAAAACTTAAATAAATACATCAACTTATTAACATATAAGTTAGTTAATTCACCTTATTTCTGAATCACGTTAAAAATTCTCTAGTATGTGTCATTTGCAACAAAGTCGGTCTACTTAATAGATTGAGATCTAATTGTTGAAGCTCTTCCAGGTGTATGCTAATAAAATATTTATATAAATATCAACATGACTAAATAAGCATAACGTTAATAATTTTAACTAATAATTATACTATATTCAACTTCAATTTAAACCACTTACTTAATGTATGACTGTACTAATGTACTATTCAATAGTATATGCATGTGTGCAATCCGTAGCATGTCTGCAGAAATCGTTTTTATTGTCGATGTAGATGTGGGATATCCTTCCACTACATTTTGAAACACAATATCTTCATTTTTATTGTGCTTCTTACCAACATCTGCTACTTGTGATACATACCTACTACAAAATTGCATACATTCATCGGCTAAATAGTATTCAGCTATGCAACCCTCTAGTCGTACACGATTTCTTACATATCCTTTTAACACCTTCATAAATCTATAAAATAAATATATAAAAGTAAATAAATGTGTGGATATCATTAATTAATTCAAATGTGAAGAATAGAATAAGAATGACCTTTCAAAATGGTACATCCAACGATATTGAACCGGTCCATATAAGCGAGCTTCTCTTGTTAGATAAATTGTAAGATGAACCATTATATCAAAGAAAGAATGAAGGAAATAACGTTCAAGCATACACATCGTAACTGTAACTGTAACTTCATCTTCCAATAAATCTAACTTATTTCTATTCAACATCTTTGGCAAATTGCATTAAAAAATGAACACAACCAAAATATGGCAATTCTTGGCCCTTTAGGCAAGATACCTCACATTGCCACCGATAACAAATGTTGCATCAATACATGATAGTCATGGGACTTAAACCCAACTATTTTGCATTCATTCAATGAAATGCAATTAGATATGTTAGTAGCATAACCATCAGACAGCTTTAAATTGAACAACCTCTTACAAAATTGTTGTTTTTCTACCTTTGATAGAGTGTGTGGTGCTATAGGCAAATATAGTTTATCTCCATCCTCTTTCACATGAAGGTCTTGTCTAATCCCAATGTCTTCTAGATCTTTACAAGAATTAACACCATTCTTAGTCTTTCCATGGATGTCCAACAATGTACCAAGGAGACTCTCACCAATGTTTTTTTCAATGTGCATCACATCCAAATTATGATGCAAGCACAAATCCTATAAAAATCAACAATGCTAAATTTAAAGAAATGCTAAATATATTAGAAAAAGTTACATTATTTATTGATTTAAAAATCTTACCTCCCAATACGGAAGATAAAAAAATATCGATCTTTTTTTTCATATAGGATGTCTTTTTCTCTTCCTTTTCCCTTTTACTTTCTTTCCCCAATCTTTTTCAACTTCCGTACATGCAACTTGTTTACTATCAAGATCTCTGGAGGATCATCCATTTCTTCTTTCCCATTAAACCACGATTTCTTCTTTCGAAAAGCATGATTCTTTGGAAGAAATCGTCGATGACCCATATACACTTGCTTATTATTATATTTCAATATTTGTGAATGTATATTCAACCCACATATATGACAAGCATATTCACCTTTTACACAACATCCTGCTAAGTTTCCATACACAGGGAAATCATTGATGGTCCACATTAAGATAGCCTTTAAGTTGAAGGAGGACTTAGTAGATGAATCATACACTTGTGCTCCCGAGTGTCATAACTCCTTCAAATCTTCGACAAGTGGCTGCAAGTATACATCAATATCATTCCCGAGTTGTTTTTTTCCTAGAATCAATAGTGTTAGCATCAAATTGTCTTTCGACATACACTTCCAAGGAGGTAGATTGTATGTAACTAACACCACCGGCCAACAACTGTAAGAGGTGCTTAGGTTGCTAAAAGGATTAAATCCATCCGCAACTAAACCTAACCTCAAATTGCGTGGCTCTGAAGCAAAAGATGGCCATTTCTTATCTATAGTCTTCCAAGCTTCAAAATCAACGGGATGACGCATCTTTCCATCTTGGCTTGTATGGGTAGAATGTCATCTCAAGTCATTAGCCATTTATGTTGATGTAAACATTCTCCTAAATCGTCGTATGATTGGAAAGTATCGAAGTACTTTAGCCGGTACTCCCTTATGAATTTTTTTCATAACTTCGTTTACTTTCCATCTACAAGCACCACATTTTGGACATTCTTCATGATGTTTCAATTCCTTTCTAAACAGAGAACAATCATTGATACATGCATAGATTTTCTCATACCCTAAATTAAACACTTTCAACAATTTTTTTATTGAGTACAATGATTCTAGTAAAATATTATCTGATTGCAACATATCTCAAACGATATTAAGAAGTTCATCAAACTCCTTATCGGATAGACCATAAATAGCTTTATATTTATATAAAGTTATAATAGCCGATAATTTTGTATACTTTGAGCAACCTTCATATAAAGGAGTTTCAACCTCTTCTAAAGTAGCAATCATATCTTCCTCTCTTACTTCAACATTAGGTTCAACATTACAATGAGTTTCAAGATTTGCATCACTGTACATTCTAAATGTATTTGAAGTGTTTTCAACATGTGTGGAAGTTTTCAGGGGTTCCCCATGCATGAACCAAGTTGTATACAATCCATCTCATTAATGACCAAGTGTTCATACACTATCTTAGTGTCATGATACCTCCCATTGAGATATTTTATACAAGGGCAAGGGATGAAACCATAATTTATTAAATGTTTGTTCGCAGCCTCAACAAATTTTTTAGCTCCTCCCTATATTCTTTCGACACTCTAAAAGTTGAAAAACGAAAAAAAAAAATTGTTAAAAATACTATAAGTTTAAATCTTATGCCTCAATTTAATGAGTTTAGGATATTAACCTTGAAAATTTTAACCACTCCTTATCCATCTGAAAGCATTTAACGCTAAAAAACAAAACACGTAACAACATAATGTTAAACTACATTAAATTATAAAGGTTCCAAATAATGAATCATTATACACCAATAAATAATTAATATCATTTATTTATCCATTTTTATCCATTATCTAGAAACAAATTCATGATGATATTCGCATAACCTAGATTCAATTATCTCATAATATTAGGTCTACTATTTAATAACTCTATTTGAAATCTAGTAAATATGAAATTTCTTAAACAAATAAGTATACACTATACTTCTGTTGTGCAAGTTTCATATTCAATAAAACAATGTGTAATTATACTATCATAATCATTAATAACACCACAAAATAATTATATGTTTTTACGAATAACTCAAAAATCAATATGGACTCTATTCAATAATAGAAAATGTAATTAAACAATAACTCCAACTCATAAATTTTCCCACAAACATCATATATACGTCATATCATCATCCAAAATTCAAAATCATAAATATCTTTACGTAATAATTCCAAACTCAACATTTTGAACACAATCCACCATACTAATTCCAAACTCAACATTTCGAACACAATCCACCACACTAAAGTCCGTACTCCAAAATGTAATTAAACAATAACTCTAACTCACAAATTTTCCCACAAACATCATATATACGTCATATCATCATCCAAAATTCAAAATCATAAATATCTACATGTAATAATTCCAAACTCAACATTTCGAACACAATCCACCACACTAAAGTCCGTACTCCAAAATGTAATTAAACAATAACTCTAACTCACAAATTTTCCCACAAACATCATATATACGTCATATCATCATCCAAAATTCAAAATCATAAATATCTATACGTAATAATTCCAAACTCAACATTTCGAACACAATCCACCATACTAAAGTCCGTACTCCAAAATGTAATTAAACAATAACTCCAACTCATACATTTTCCCACAAACATCATATATACGTCATATCATCATCCAAAATTCAAAATCATAAATATCTATACGTAATAATTCCAAACTCAACATTTTGAACACAATCCTCCACACTAAAGTCCATACTCCAAAATGTAATTAAACAATAACTCCAACTCATAAATTTTCCCGTAAACATCATATATACGTCATATCATCATCCAAAATTCAAAATCATAAATATCTATACGTAATAATTCCAAATTCAGCATTTCGAACACAATCTACCACACTAAAGTCCATACTCCAAAATGTAATTAAACAATAAGTCCAACTCACAAATTTTCCCACAAACATCATATATACGTCATATCATCATCCAAAATTCAAAATCCTAAATATTTGTACGTAATAATTCCAAATTCAACATTTCGAACACAATCCACTACACTAAAGTTCATACCTCTTCAAAACATTATTTAAAACAGCGTAGTAGGATCCAATCAGCGAAGATAACCTTCCCAAAATCACACTAGATAGGCGAATAAGCTGTAAAAATAAAAAAATATATATGTCAAAAATTGAAAAAACAAATTGTGACGGCCGGACTGCTACTCCGGTGGTGGAACAACGATCCGGCCGTCCCATTCACCTAAATGAGAACCTTCATATAAAGACTAAGAAGCTAAAGAAGAAGAAAAGGAGAAGAAGATGGATCGTAGAAGAAAAAGAGGACACCAAGAAGAAGAAGAACCACGCAAGAAAGAGAAGAGAAAAAGAATACATGTGTCACTGACGAGTTGGCGACGGAAAGTGACGGCGGCGACGTCAGACTGTGATCGAAGGGGCGGGGAAGGTGACGGTAACGGCGACTAGGGTTTGTAGAGAGAGAATGAGTGAGAAAGAGATAGAGAGAGAAAGAAAATGGAGGAAATGGGGAGGAGAGGTCGGACGGATTGGTTTAATATCCAGGTTTTCCATACCAGGCGGGTCGGGAGCTCGGTATGGATAATCCATTTATATTAAAAATATTAAATAAGCGGATAATCCATACCGAGCGCCTGACCCGCCGCCCAGTATGGATAATCCGTAATCTATACCAGATGGGTCAGGCCCCCTGTATGGATATTATAATATTTTTTTAGTTTATTAATCCATACCGATCGCCCGACCCATTTGGTATGGATTACGGATTATCCATACCGGGTGAGTTGGGTGCCCGGTATGGATTATCCGCTTATTTAAATTTTTACAAAAATGGATTATCCATACCGGACACCTGACCCTTCGGTATGGATAATCCTATTTATCCATATTGGACGGATCATGTGCCCGGTATGGTTTAAAAAAATATTCCTATCCATACCGAGCAGAATGACGCCCGGTATGGATGAGTTATTTTCCATACCGGGCTGCCTGATGCCCAGTATGGATAGTGTCTCCTTCATTTTTTTTTTTATTATTTTCGTTGATTATCCATACCGAGCTTTTAGTGCCCGGTATAGATAGTCTGGTATTACTACACTGTTTTGTTACAGTGATTCTTTTACAAATCGATTTTATAAAAATTTCGGCAGCATAACGGCTATATATCTAACTATGCCACCATGTAAAGGTTTTTGAAAATTTATACACTTCTAATATCATTCAAATCTCAACTTATGGGCCTCAGACCCTTCTCAATTCAAGCCACAAGCAATCCTAAACATGCAATTCAAATTCAGAAACAATTTTAAAAAAATCAAACCCAAGTGATGCATATATTTACTTTTATACAGGTTCCAAAAAATATATATAATGAATAAATATAATTTGCAAAGCATTCTATAACAGTTGTATACAATAATCAGCATGCACAACAACTCGATCTCTACTTCTGACTTGGAGCCCTTGTCCCTAACGTACCGGCACCTGTACGAGTCCCTAAGGAAGTTTTATTTATAAAACATAAAATATGGTGAGCTAGAAAGCTTAGTGAGTGTCATAAAAATCTCTTGTGATATCTTTTTATAAAATAAATCTCCCTAAAAATTTCTTTAAAACATAATTTATAAACATTTTCTTTAAAACTATAGTTTATACTTTATAAAACTCTTTTAGGGAAAATCACTTTAACATTCTTTTCATATTTTACTATAAATATATACAGTGGCAGTAATGAACTTTAGAAAATCTCTGTATAAAAATAACTAGCTACTGTGTTTGTATCATATGGTATCTTAGGTATAAGCGGAATAAACCATCGCTCAAGCCTCCACGGCCCCCTGTCCGGTGAGACACTAGCTATAATATACCCTAATTCATGCATGGACGACAAACTAACTAAACTCTATGACTCAGTCCCTCTCGCTGTTAGTGACAGACTCTCCCTGACTCTGCCATGCACAAATTCGGATACTTTAATCGGAAATCTCTGTAGGTGGGACATTCCTTTTTATATAACGGAACAATTCTGTCTCTTGGGGGCAACCAGCTGTTTGGCTACGTTTTCCTCTTGGGGGCAACCATATAGCAAGTATTGTCCTCTGATCTATCTATAACTTTATCATATCTAAAATATCTATCAAGCGTACCATAGGTTGATGTCCATTACTTTTCTTTATATCACATTTCTCAAAACTTTAATACATTTTTAGAAGGTTTCGATTATTTTATTTTCTTTAAATCATTTCTAAACATTTCAATTTATTTTAAAAACAATTTCAAATATTTCTATACAAAATCTTTAAGCATAGAATGTAAAATCATATGGATAAAAGTAGAATCACTTTATAACATTTTCAAAGAGACAATCATCTAATCTTTAATTGGGCTCACAATTGTGCGCACGTTTTCGAATTCCTTTTATTTCCCGTCACCTACATATTTACGGATTCTAATTTTAGAAAGTGTCACCAACAAAACTCAATCATTCATATTATCTCATTAAGCACATAAATTATCTATTCAACCATTAAACTACCCAACAATCCGAACACCCAAATTCATAGCGTAACTTTTCCGTTTGCTCGTATTTACTTTCCGTTTGAATTTTAAGTCAATCCTATCATCCATATAACTCTTAGAACCATCTAGATAATCCAAGAACAACTTTTTATCACAACAAACACATCAAAACCAAAACATTGCAGCTTATGAATCATGATTTCCTCATTGCATTTCAACATTAATTTCAAGTCTTTAACACATTCAAAACTTTACTATAAGTTATCCATTCAATTCTAACTCATTTTCTCACACATAAACCTCACAAAACCCATCAAACACTTGATAATTTCATCAACATCATCCTTCTATCCATAGCCGAACCTAGCATGCACACAAATTTAATTTATTCATTCTATTTTCTATCTTGAATTTTGTTATATGCTGTCCTCTAATTTCAACTAGTTCTCTAATGAATTTTGCACATTGAAATGACATTATTTCTTGGCCAAATTTACACATATTCAAGCTTAACCTTTCCACTTTATCTCCATATAATTTTTAATACCACTAACAGCCCCTAAATTGCCTATAATCTGTTAGAGGAATTCTTGGACAGCTTGCACATCATTATAAGTCACCTTGGCCGAATTTCATCCACCATGCATTCTATGATTTCATTTCAAAATTTAACATCATGATCATCATTTTAACACATATTTAAGCAAGAAAAATCATCAAATTGAATTTTAAACAAGTTGGAACATAAATCTTTAGTTGACCGAACCACACATGCATAACTTCAAACATTTGAACTTTATTGCATTCTCATTCTTTTGCACATTCAAACCAACCCATATTCAAGTCAATTCACTCATATTTCTTTTACCTCATTTCATCCTAACATAGAAAAATTATACCTCAACACCTCATTGGTTATTTTCACACAATTCAGTCCACAATCCAATCACGTCAAGCAGAATTTAACTACCGTTAAACACCATCAAACTCATTCAAATCATAATATTTTTCAACCAAACCATTTACCAAGTGTTCCTTGAGGTCTTGCCTTGCTTTTCCACTTGATTTGGGCTCCAAAACCTTGATTTCAAACATAAAAATTCATCAAACTCAAGGGCTGTTCCAGATTCTGTTATTGACAGCTCTTACACAAGTTTTTACTTAAAAACCCCAATCAAAACTCACTCTTACCTCTTCCTTTTTGATTGATATTGCTTAGGGACCTTTCTAAACTTGTTCTTGACCTTTTAGTAGCTTGATTGGCCTTCAAAAATGGTGGAAAATTGGCTTGGACGAGCTGCTGCCCTGTTTCTGCTCTACACCCCTTTTTTGCCGAGAACACTCCAGCTCTCTTCCATTTTCCAGCAGCTTCCTCTCATATTCATAGCCATTTCTCCCTTCAATTTTTGCCCTCAAAGTTTGTCACATAATTACCTTGAATGCCACTCTCTTATTTTATCAAAATAACCCTCAAATTCTCATGTATTCACACTAGTTTTGATAAATTTTTACATACAATACCATTAAATTATTCCATTCACTTATAGCTCCTTTTTTGATGTCTTTTGATCATGAATTTCATCTCATATCATTGATGAATCATCATATCACTTATTGAATTCGAATTCGTTTCCGATCGAATCGAAAATTTTACTAAAATCAGATAACGTGATTGGAAATAATTTTTTTTTTATAACTTTATTAATTCTCTAATGAGGGAATTTTTGTACATATATTCACTTTATTTATACAAATTCTTCTCTATAATACGAAAATCAAAAAAGGATATTACAGCCAGGATGTTTTCCAAGATAGATCTGAGGTCAGGATATCATCCTTTGAAGATTAGAGGGGATGATGTTCCTAAGACTGCTTTTAGGATGCAATATGGACACTACGAATTCTTAGTTATTCCTTTTGAGCTAACCAATGCACCAGCAGCATTCATGGGTCTGATGAATAGAATATTTCATGATTTCTTAGACAAGTTTGTAATAGTGATCATAGATGACATTTTAGTTTACTCAAATATAGTAAGGAGGAATATGTTGAGCACCTAAGAGCAGTGTTACATATGTTGAGGGAGCAATAACTCTATGCCAAGTTCAACAAATGTCAGTTTTAGTTGGATAAAGTTTCATTCTTAAGACATGTGGTTTCAGTTGATGGCATTAGTGTTGATGGTATTAGTGTTGATCCTCAGAAGGTAGAAGCAGTTGTGAATTGGAAACCATCAACCTCTGTGACCGAAGCGAGGAGTTTTCTAGGATTGGCAGGGTATTACAAGAAGTTTGTCGAAAGATTTTCCAGGATTGCCATCCTGTGGATGAAATTCACAAGAAAAGAAAAAGACTAAGTTTATGTGGTCAAAAGCTTGTTAGAAGAGCTTTAATGAATTGAAGGTGAAATTGACTACAACTCCCATGCTCACACTTCCTTTAGGAAATGAGGGCTTCATAGTGTATAGTGATGCTTCGTGACAAGGTCTGTGTTGTGTTTTTATGTAAAATAGAAAGGTGATAGCCTATGCTTCTAGACAGTTAAAGAAGCATGAGCAGAACTACCCAACTCATGATTTAGAGTTGGTCGCGATAGTGTTCACACTGAGGATCTAGAGACATTACTAGTATGGAGTTCCGTGTTAGATATTCGCTAATCATAAGAGTCTCCAGTATTTGTTTACCCAGAAAGATTTGAACATGAGGCAAAGGAGATGGTTAGAGTTGATCAAGGATTATGATTGCACTCTAGAGTACCATTCAGGAAAAGCAAATGTAGTAGCTGATGCATTGAGCAGAAGACCCACTAGTTCAGTAGCACATTTAAGAGCAGGATACATTCCACTGTTAATGGAGATGAGGTCTTTAAGTGTCAATTTGGAAACAACGGATATAGGTGCATTGCTAGCTATATCACAAGTTCGACCGGTACTCGTGGATAGGGTCCGAAAGTCACAGGTTTAGGATCCTCAATTGGCTAAGATAAGAAAAGAGGTGGAGTCAAGTCAATGAAAGGATTTTTAATTGAGAAATGACAGTACATTGATGACAAGTCGAAGATTTGTGAATTTAAGAAAGAGATTATGATCAGGCACTTTATGAAAAGAAGTGTAGTACTCCCATATGTTAGTATGAGGTAGGTGAGAGGAAACTGATAGGTCCCGAGTTGTCAAAGTCACTTAACAGAAAGTTAAAGTTATCAAGGGTGAGCTTAAGATAGCAAGTGACAGACAAAAGAGTTATACGAATAATCGCCATAGGGACCTTGAGTTCAGATTTAGTGTACTCAAACAGTAAGAAGAAGCTTGAGGATCAGATACACCACCAATGCCACCATCTTTTTAGACAGATAGGTTTTTCAAATTTCTAGGATGAAATTTTATAGAGAGGGGGGTGAATTTCGGATGAATAGCATTTTCAGATGAATGGCGTTCTCGATGAATAGTATTTTCATGTGAATAGTATTTTTAAGTGAATAGTGATTTTCGGGTTTGTAAAACCCAGAATTTCCTCTTCTTAAAAGAAATAAAATTTTTTCAGTGAATAGTATCCATATGAATAGTGATTGTCGGAAAGCGGACCTAGCAAATCAAAAGTCTTGAAATTAATACTAAAGTTAAATGAAACCAAATCAGATCAAAGATAAGTCTATTCGAAGAAATTTTGAGTGATTCGAAATATATTGGACGGAAGTACTCTATTCGATTAGTGTCTCGTAGATAGTATTTAGAGAGAAATGAAATAATTTTTAGTATTGGAGGTGTAAATTGAATTTTAGTAGAATTCCCGGATAGGATCGGGAATGATTTTATTTGCAAAATAATGAAATAATTTTTAAAGTGTCTGTAGGTGTAAATCGAGTTTTAGTAGAATTTTCGATGGTATTAATTTAACTTTTGTATTATTTCTGGGTGGATCGGAAATAGTTTCAAGTACAGAAATGTAAAAGCTTGAAATGAATGCATGGAATGGTGAGAAAAACGTGGACACTTGGCATCAAAGAGAGGAAGAATAAATAGATTAGTGACAAGTGGCAAAGAGTGGGTTTATATGCTTGACAAGTGACATGATCTTGTGGTTGATATATAAAGTTGAATTAATTAAATAAAATTTAAGAGATAACCAATAAGAAGTTCATGGTCAACAAGAAGAAAAAGGTAACAAGCAAACAAAAGAAGCAAATTTCACAATCGGTCATAAAAGGGGTGTTGAACCAAGAGAAAGCAAAAGAGGGAGAGAGTAGAATCGGTCAAACAAAGATGAAAAAGGCAACAATCAAACAAGAAGCAAAACAAGGTAGTCAGTTGAGGGGTGTAATTGGACTGAGAGAGAGAAAAATGAGAGAGAGAGCTGCCCTATTTTTTTTTTCTTTTGCCGTGAATTAACCAAGAAAGAGTTATGTTTTTTCCGTGAGAGAAGCAAGATATGCAGCAACTATTTTTGGTATTTTGAGAGCTATATGTGAGAGAATTGCAAGAGTGAATCAAGAGAGCAATTTATTGTGAGAAGAAGAAGTTTCTACCAAGAAAGGAAGAGTGAATTGCCGAGAATTACCAGGAGGACAGCAAACTGTTTTGAGATGTTTGAAAGCCTTTTCAAGTGATTTTTAAATCATCAAGCTTGCATGAAAGTCTTGGAGCAAAACCTATTCATTTGGAGTTGATTTGATAAGGTAAGAAACTAGTTTTCATAGTTTAAAGTGTGCAATGGATGGATTGTGCGAGATTATGTTGGGTTTGAATGATTAATGTCTTAAAGTGACGGTTGATGTGTTACATGTGAATTTAGTGTGATGTTGATGAAAAATTTGATGATGGATGCATGTGTTGGTTCGGCCAAAGTGAGGTATTTGTGATTGAAATGTTGTTTGATGATATACCCATGATATATGATGAGTTTAGGATGGATTTCAATTATTTAAATTGAAGAAAGTTAGTGTTAGGGGCTAGTTTATATTCGGCTAAAAGGTGATGTTGTGAATGAAAATGGTTTTGGTTAGTTTGTATAATTTTATGGAATATTGGGATGATAGAATTGGCATGAAAATTAATATGAAACTCATTGATTGTTAAAAAGTTATCTTGCGGCAAAACATTTCAAAATTACGGAAGTTTATTGTTTTATGAAGTTCATTAGGAATTTTACCATATTGTGTTTATTCGAATGTAATTTCGATACGAAAAATTGAATTGGATAAATGGTGTAAAGATTAGTTTAAATTTGGTCAAAGTGATTAGAATGATTCCGAATATTTGTTTGTCACGTTAGTATGAAAATTATGCTTAAATCGAAGTGAACTCCGTGCGTTGTTGTTAAGATTTCGTATGGTTATTGTTTGCGAATTATCAGAGTTAGTACGACTTGAAAATGAATATTTCGATATCCTTCCGTAATTGAAGTTATATGTTAATGCGTGCGTAAGTTATAATCGAAAATTCGCTCGTATTAAAATGTAGGTGAAATGGTGATCGGAAGGAAAGCATAAAAAAGTGGGTTGTTAATTTGAAGCAAGTAGTGAGTGTGGTTAATTTTAAAATCACTTTATGAGTTTATATTTTAAATATTGATATTTGCAATACTTATTTTAGCATTTAAGTTTTATGATGAGTTAATTAAATTTTGGCATGTCATTATATTTTTATATATTTGCATGTAAGCTTTCTTATATTATGTTATAATTCTATTTATGTTAGAAGTAAAGTAAATTTTATCATATTCGAACCAAATACATGCATTAAGAGACATGCTAAGAAATTTTGAAAGTATTTCAATTATAAATTGTATATTAGAACAAGAATGTTTATTAGCCAAAACTTTATGTTTTCAAACAAATGAAAAAGAAGGTTATAAGTACAGTAAAAGAATTTATAATGCAAGGTTTACCCTAATCCCCAGTATACCCGGCCGAAATACCCCAGCGTGTACGGCAAGATAGTTGGAAAAATCACTAACTGGGGGGTTGAGTCAGTGAGTTGCCCTCTGCATGTGTGAGGTAGTGTGGACCTGTCTGATGTTGGGAGGAGATCATGACCCCAGAGTTTCCTACATCTGTGACTACACATGGTAGCATTCCCGAACTCTAGTGGCGACGAGAAATTTCATCACGACAGAGTAGCTTCCCTAGGTTGCCTTAGCGAGCTTTTGAAAGAAAAGCACGTCCATAGACTCGAAGTTTAGAAATAAAAAAAGTTTATAAAGCAAAACATTTTATACTTTATTAAAGTTATTAGTATATATTTAGAGTAAAGTTATAAATAGTTGGCTATATAAATTTTCAATTTTATAAAGTTTAGTGAGAAATTATAAATTTTCAAAAACTATTTTGGAAGGATAAATATATTTTGAAAACGAAATTCAAAGTCTAAAAATATATCTACTCACTGAGTTTCTACTCACCACTCTTTTTCTTGTTTTATAAAATCCTTTCCAGGTGTAGGTACGAGCCATCAAGCGGAAAGAGCTCTGTCAGACGCACGGCTAACTGAAGACGCAATGCTACTACACTAGTCTTATGTTGGAAATAACATGTACATGCATAACTTTTAAGATTTTATGCACGATTTGAAAAGAAAATTATTTTAGATGTTATTGTATGATGTTTTTAAATTATATGTGCATTATGCTTTATGCGAGCTAATGATTTTGAAGTGTCTCTTAAATTAGAATTATTATGAGGATGATTGTGATATTAAAAGAAGGCTTAAGGCCTAGAAGTTGAGAAATATATGATTTTTAGAAATGTGCAGGTGTTTTTAATGTTTTACAGGTTGAGATTTTCAGAAAAATAGTTGTTGTGCTGCCAAATTTTTAATAAAATCTTATTTGTAAACGTATTTTGAAAAAGAAAAAGTTTCTACCCATTTCCATTAGAAAAGATATTTAGGAGTTTTGAAAAGGTTTTCAAGAAAAAGAAAAAGGCTTAGCTTCACGGGAACCTTTCAACCAATGCAGATCCTGTTTGGAAGGCCACCGTGGGGTTACCGATCGGGCTTCCTAATATGTAAGGAAGAGGGGCCCGACATGACATGCCAGTAAGTGAAAGCCGAACATAAAAAACCAATGGAGTTGTTGCAACCACTTCCTATCCCTAAATGGAAGTGGGAGAGGATCGCAATGGATTTTGTGGTAGGACTCCCATACAGCCAGAGCGGCATAATGCCATATGGGTGATTATTGATAAATTGATGAAGTTTGCTCATTTCCTGCCAATCAGAAATAGTTATTCATTAGACAAGCTAGCTCAACTGTATGTAGATGAGATCGTACGCTTACATGGCACGCCAGTTTCCATCGTATTGGATAGGGATCCGAGATTCACTTCCAGATTTTGGTCAAACTTACAGAAAGCCCTAGGTACTAAATTGAATTTTAGTACAACATTCCATCCACAAATAGATGGTCAATCTGAATGAACTATTCAAATGTTGAAAGACATGCATAGAGCATGTGTACTGGAGTTTAAAGGAAGTTGGGACACACATATACCTTTAATGGAGTTCGCATATAGTAACAACTATTAGGCGAGTATTGGCACGATGCCTTATGAAGCCCTCGATGGAATGAAATGCAAAACTCCAGTTTGTTGGGATGAAGCAGGTGAAAGGAAATTGATAGGTCCGGAGATTGTCTAGATCACTTAAGATAAGATTAAGGTGGTCAAAGACAAGCTGAAGATAGCTAGGATAGGTAGAAAAGTTATGCAAACAATTGACGAAGGGACCTAGAATTCCAAGTTGGTGATAAAGTTTTCCTTCGAATATCACCATGGAAAGGAGTGGTAAGATTTGGAAAGCAGGGGAAATTGAGTCCACGGTACATGGCACCTTATAAATTTATGGAAAGAGTCAGAGAGTTGGCATATCATCTGAATTGCCATTGAAGTTGGCCAAAATCCATGATGTGTTTCATGTTTTCATGCTTCGAAAATATATAGCAAATCCTTCACATGTATTGAGGGAACAACCAGTGGTACTAAATGAAAACTTAACCTATGGAAGGTCATTCCATTGGTTAATGTTCTGTGGAGGAATCATGGATCAAAGGAAGCAACATAGGAATATGAGGAATAGTTGCGTGCCCAATATCCTCATCTATTTGAGACAGGCACATTTGTTTAAAGTTTGAGGACGAAATGTTTATGAGGGGTGAATTGTAAGACCCAATTTTTTTTTCATTCTTTTTATAAAAATTAGTTATTTTATTTTTTGATGAATAATGTTTCCAGAAGAATAGTGTTCGTGTGAAGCATGATTTTCGAAAAGTGGACCTCATGAATCAAAAGTCCTGGAGTAAGTATTAGAGTGAAAAGAAATCGAAATTGATTAAAAACAAGTTCAATTGAATAGGTTTTAAATAATCCGAAAGTTATTGGACAATAATACCCGTTTTGAAAATAATGAGTGTTTATGGTTTTACACCCATTTGGAATTTCTTTTAGAGCATGAAATTAAAAGATAAGCTACCCAATTAGAGTATTACATGGTCATTTGGAGGATTAAGTGACCATGGAATATTTTCGGAATTTATTTAGGCATGAATGAAAAGTTAATTCATTAGAGGGTAAAGTAGACTTTTTAAAATTCATGCACACATGGATTCCATATGAGTATTACATGGAATAAAACCTAGAAAAGCACAATCCATGTGAACAACTAAAATGGGCCAATGAGAGAAGGTCACATAGAAAGTATAAAAATGATTAAATTTGTTGTCATGAAAGAAAGAGAATAATAAGAATGAAATTGTTTAATGATTTATGAACCATGACCAATCAAATGCTTCCAAATGTGACTAGGGATATGATGGCCATTTTGAGGTTTGTTCAAGGGCATTTTAATCAATGAAAGAAGAAGCTATATAAAGTGAAATCAAGAAAAGATGAAGGAAGAGAAGCAATCGGCTAAAGCAAGAAAAAAAACTACAGTTCGGCTATGATGCAGAACCAGAAGACAGCAACTTGATTTGGTGGATTTGAGATGATTTTTTAGTGGTTTTCAAGTCCTCTAAGGGTGCACAGAAGCTTAGGAGCAAAACTCATCTATTATAGGTTGATTTCAAGTGGTAAGTTCACTTGTTTTTCATGGGTCTTGATGATTTTCAGGTTTGGATGATAACTTGATGGCTTTGTGAAATTTATGATATGTTTAGAATTAGATCCACTTATCTTCAAGTGAGGAAGTGAAAGCAAACCAAAGGAAGTTATTAAACAAGCAAGGAAGTAAAGTAAGAGCTCTAGGGTTTTTGTAATTTTTTATGAAAATTTCAATTGAGTTGATGTGTGACCTTAAGATGAATTATTGAGTGATTTTAATGTGTTTAGTGGCCATGAAAGTGGATGAATGACATGGGATGCCACAATACTAGTTTAGGTCAAGTTAGGGTTTGATGAATATATGATGATTTTATTGCTTTGATGTGTTTATATAAGATTTGGCATGATTCTAAGTTAGTTTGTATCAAGAAATTGAAAGAAATAAGTTGGGTATGTATATGTGTAAATTTTAGCCATGATATGATTTTGGTGTCCAAGATGTGATTTAATCATTTTGATGCATTGTCATGATAATATATATGTATTTAAACAAGTATGGGTGAAAGAAATGAAAAAGAAAAAGGCTTGGATGGAATGGGTATGTATTCGGCCAAGCATGGACATGGATGATATATTTTATGTTTTCATCATGTGAGTGTATTTGGATGATATTGAGATGATTAATGCATGGGAAATCAAAGAATAAAGTACATTTGTAAAGTAGTGTAATTGACCAAAATGAGGGGTATACTAGTTTGAATGCAATTTAGATGAATTTGTGTTGGTTTTCAAATGAATGAGTTGTGATGGATTTCATCTTAATATATGACTTGTAAGGGAGATAAAAACAAGGAAGGAGCTTTGAGACATTGATTCGAGTGGTTGGAAAAGTGTATTGTGAGTGGAAAGTTTTATTAAGTTTTAATTAGTTTCCTGTTATGTTAATATAAGTAGATTTTTGTGAAAGCATGTTTGAAATGAATACCAGGATCTCATTAAGGATTTTAGTAATGTATATTTTAAGTTAAGCAACTAGTAAGAGGAATGTCTTTAGTATTTCTTTAAAAAGTAATATGCTTTCAAATTTCTAGAGTACAAGTTTTAAAGCATGTTAAAGATATTAATATGAGCATTTTTATGCATCTAGTAATGAGAATATTTTCAGTATTTGTGTTAAAGCAATATGTTTTATATTCTAATATTTAAAGTATAATAAAAATGTTTTCAAAGGTCATTGGGTTACCCAACTATATAGAAAAAATTACAGAAAAGATTAAAGACTCAATCGTAGTACCCTATCGTGTATGGCAAGTATTGGAAGAGCACGTTGCTAACATTGGGGGGATTGAGTTTTGTCTGTCGTCTCACCCTCTACATGTATAAGGTAATATCTTACTCCACTTATGCGATGAAAAATTCCGCTATGTGGTGGTGAGAGGTCTAAGAGAGTGATGTTGTACAATGCTAGACTAGTCAACACATGACATCACATGGTTCGACGCTAGGTTAGTCGACATGTGATGTAAGCTTCTTAGGTTTCCATTTGGTGCAGTTTTAAAGCAAGGAAATTATATTATTAGATGCAAAGATTTAGAATGTTATTATCTTTATACAATTATTGAAAGTTAATGATTTATTTTAGTATATTATGCCTTTTATGATTTTAGCATTAAATATGTGATACCTTTATGTTTTATGCATAAATATGAATTTCATGAAGTTACTTATGAAATGCCTAAGATTTATAGTTTTAGTAAAGTTTTATAAATGTTTAAATGTTTTTGGGAGGTATTTTTATAAAAGAATAAGTTTTATTAGTAAAGTATTATCCATCACTCATTGAACTCCTTTAGCTCACATTTTCCACTATGTTTACGAAAACCTCCCCAGGTGCAAGGACCAATGATCAGGGTGCCCGCTCTCCGACTTCAGGCTAAGTAGTTTGGATTCGATCATTGATTCTGTGAAATTATCTTTGCACATATTTTGGGTAAGATAAGAGCATGTACATGTTACGTTTTTTATTGTAAACAAACTTGTAAAGTTGGCCACTTTGTGGTTGTGTTTTGTGTAAAAGTGAATGAACAATTGGAATTATTTGTAAATACTTTTGATTTTGTATATGAAAATATCTTTTCCTAATTTGAAACGGTTTTTGTGGAATTAGTATCTATTGTGGCTAGGTCTTGATGGAAATGGACTTGAGGTCCAGATTTGAAAGTGGGGAATGTTATATGAAGTTTAGAAGTGTTTTTAAATTATTTACAAGTGATTTGAAATAATGGGAAATTTTGAAAAATAACTGTTATGTTGTCGGATTGTTTTAAAAAAAATTATAATTCATGCATTTAGAAAGGTTTAATTTTCAGGTTTTGCTCCACATCATCCTTTTGACGATGCTAGCTAAAATCCGAAAGGATTCTGTTGGGTGTCAGGTGAGATCGCTTGAGTTTCGAATATGGAGAATTTAGGTCGAGTCCTGTCAATTTATATTAAAAGATAGGCATACCAGTGTCTAAGAAGGCAGCAACTGGTGGATCATCCTTATGGACTCGTTCTGCTTGTTTTACTGGAGATATCATGAACTGAAAATTTGTAGGTGGTACGGTTGGAACATTTAGCTTACCAAAATAAATAGTAGTTGCTCCATCATGATTACTTTTCATGCAGGCTTCAGTTGTAGTGATTGGCTCAGGTACTTTGAAAGTCTACTCATAGCTTGTGATCCCACTTTCTAGTAGAAGTTCAAGTAGCTTTTTTCTACTGACCTGCTTTGGTACCATTATGCTATGTGAAACATGCTGAGAATCCATGGTAAGGACCAATGTATCAGTGGATGTTGGCAAAACAAGATCTATCACATAATCCTAGAGTCTTCATACCATCTGATAATGGAGAGTTGTCATGATAGAACTAGGTTTCATGTCTATGCCTATGATTTGGACTTGGACTTTGAGAGCACTGGAGCAATACTCATCATTGACTGGAATATTAAAATTAGGATATAGTGTGAGTATGATTGTTCCAGCATTGAGAGTACCTAGGAGAATTCTTAGACGAGCATGCTCATATTTTCTATATCGAGTATCCAATACTGCAAGTCTTGCAGCAACTGGAAGACCTTTTAGACCATGAAGGATGAGGGCTATTTTGATGGCTCTAAAGTGAATTTGTTTATGGAAACCTAAGGGATGGTGTCAGGACCTGACTCGAATTCCCTCTATCAAAAATCAAACGGACCTGTCTGGCACTCCACGAAACCTTTATGGGCTCTAGCTAGCAAGACCAAAAAGACCTCATGGAGCAAACCTTTAAATTTGAACATTGTTAAACGTATAAATTATAAATCTTAAAATTTACTTTCAAAAAAATGAAGGTTCTCTCAAAAGAAATTTCAGTAGCATAATAGCTGCTTTTCAACATTTCCTAATCTTCCAAAACACTTGAAATCAAATTATAAACACTTCTAAAATTTCATACATATTCTCCACAACCAATTTGGACCTCAGGTCCATTTCAATCCAAAACCTAGCCATAATGAATCTCTTTCCACAAAACTATTTCAACTTTGAAAAAATATTTTCATGCAATTAAGTCAAAAGCATTTACACATAACTCAAATGTTTACATCATGCATATAAAATAATCGTTAAATAATTTGTTTACATAGACATGATTTATTACTACAAACATGGCAAATTTTTCAAAATTAATTTACAACAAAAAATGTAACATGTATATGATTTGATCTTAAACAAAATATGCATAACTATGGTTTCATAGAAGCATCGAGCATTTTTTAGCCCACCTAGTTTGAAGTAGAAGAACTGGCACGCTGATCACTCGTTCTTGCACCTGAGGAGATTTTTAGAACATAAAACCAAAAAAAAGTGAGCTAACTGAGCTTAGTGAGTGTTTAGAGTTCTCTATTTAAACTATTTCTTAAAATCTACCTCTCGAAAACATTTAAGGGAAATCTTTCTTGCTTAAACATTTTCCTTCCTAAATTATACACTTCACAATTTCAATAAATGATTTTAAAAGCTCGAAATTAGGTATAAACATGATAAGTTTTCATACTAACATAAAATCATAAAATACTAGAATATTTCATAAACTTTCAAAGAATAACTAAAACATTTTCTTTCTAAAATCTACATCTAGTGATGTACTTTTATTTTCTAAAATTATACTAATAGAAACCCGAATTGCTACACACACATTGACTCATCTAGCACCACTCAATGTGAGGTCTAAAATCATATTCACATGGTGACTCGTCTAGCATCACACATTATGACAACTTACAAAGACATCTCACTACCACGCAGTAGAGTTTTATGACTCATATATTGCATACGTAAAGCAAGATAATACCCCACATGGATAGAGGGCAACACGATAGACACAATAGACTCAATTTCTCTCGATGTTAGTAACATGCCCTTCCAATGCTTGTCATATACCATGGGGTATTCCAACCGGGTCTATATACATAAATTCTTATAATTTGGATCTTATAAATTTGGGTAAACTATTAGCCTTTGAAAACCTTTTTTACATATAATTCAAAATTGCATCTTTCATTCTTTAAACATGAAAATATGAAAACATATTTCATGAATTCTTACTAAAGCATAAAATGCTTATTATTTCTATAATTTTATACATAAAATTTTGTTTCAAACTAAAACATGAAAGTATCCATAAACTAGCATGCTTGATGGAAATTTATAAAAATGCTTTTAAAAATAAACTAAAATGTATTTAACATTCATAAAATATTTTTACATTCGTTTGGTTTTCCACTCACTAGAATACCCTTCAAACTTTAATTTCTTGATCCCTTTGCTCCCTTTTCACCAACAATACACACTCTAATTTAGAAACCATCACCAAATCATTTGAAACCAACACTAATTCACCCATATTAGCATTTAAACTACCATGCCCTTCATTTTGGCCAATCACACTATCTTACACATATGCCTTATTCTTTTGATTTCCCATGCATTAATCATTTTAAATTCTTCTCAATAACACTATAACTCATTACTATGAAAAAAACATAAAATGCACCCAATCTTTCCATGCTAGGCTGAATACACACAAACATTTAATCCAAACTTTTTCTTTTCATTTTCTTGATATACATCATCTTAAAATCATGTATAACATCACATAAATACATCAAAACATTACAATCAATCCATTGAACTCGAACCCTTATATAGGCCAAATTCTAACCTCATGCATCCAACATCATTCTTTTACTTCCACGGTCATCAAACACATCAAAATCACTCAAATATTCGTATAATATCCTAAATCAACTCAATTTAATTTTTCTTGAAAAATCACATAAAACTCTAGAATACTTTAATGCTCACCTTGGTCACTTGCTTATCTAATGATTTTTTTTTAGCTTCCTTTCAATCTCACATTTGAATACAGGTTAATCCACTTCTAAACATACCAAAAATTTCATAACTCATCAAGTTATCCTTCAATCAAGAAATCCTTAAAACATCATAAAAATTCAAGGAAACTTACCACTTTCACTTCACTTTCTTTGCTCAAACATTGCCCTAATACCAAATTTAAGTGAATTTAATGGTTTTAGCATGAAAATTTGATCAAGAAAAGCTTTCCCTTTTTCTCCCTTCTCTTGGCCGAACACAACTCTCCCTCTCTCTCAATTTTCTCTTACCAATTTTTTTACACCATTCCATGCACATCAACCATATATAGTTTTTATTTGGTTTAACAATTGCCCTTAACTAACCTTAATTTTACAAGTTTAGCATTGGTTGGTTTAATAATTGCCCCCAAACTAAGCTCAAATTTACACAAGTCCCATTAGTTGGAATTTAAAGCTTTTGATTGGTTGAAACCTAACAAGTAATTCAATTTTAACTAATTCCATTCTATTTCCACCAAATACTAACTAATTAGTTAGGTTGTCTTCAAAATTACCCATATGCCATCCTTATCTCTACATTCCAAGATTTTCCCAAAATACCCTTGCCATAACGCTTTATTTATCTCATTGCCCTTTCTAAAGAATTCTTCAAAATTTCCAAAATGCTCTTGCCATAACACTTTATTTACATCCTTGCCCCTTTCTAGAAAATTCTTTTATTTTCATCAATTGCTCTTCAAAATTCCATAATTCCTTCCATAACCTTTCTAGAGAATTTCATTTCTCTCTTGTTATATGTATTTTTTGGATTCATTAATTGGGCTGGTAAAAGTCCAATTTAGGCCCATCCAAGACTTGATAAGAAGGCTCAATAAGGTCAACGTAGTCAAAGCCCATCAGACGAGGCCCAATATTGACTCTAAACCCAGTAAGTTCTCCAGTTTGATTAAAGGGATCTTCCAGCTGGCATCAACAGACCTATAAACACAGCCAGGTCGCAGCTCGTCGTTTGCGCAGCTCGTCTGTCAGCGAGCTCGAGCTCGAGACCACCATGACACGTCAGCTCGCTCAGACGCGAAACAAGTACAGTATCTTCCAGAACAGGCAGTTACCAAGTTCAACCATGATTCTCTCTCCGAATATGGCAATTGCCCAGTCAAACCATGATTTCCTCATCAGATATGGAGATCAATTCAAATTCAAAATCAGATCAACATTATCTTGAGATAATTATAGTAATTTCCTGATATTATCTAAATATATTAGGAAGTATAATTAATTTATAATTTTTTTCCTTATTTTTCCCAATTGTTTAAGGAATGTAATTAATTCAGGATTCTCTTCCTGATTTGCTAGAACCAGAATTGTAACACCTCTTTCCCTATAAATAGGGATTAAGATCATTGTAACATCATCATACAATATTCAATAATATACTGTCACTCTGCAGAATTAAAGAGACAGACAGTCGTGGATGTAGGCCTATTATTGCCGAACCACGTAAAAGCTTCATGTTCCTCGTTTGACCATTTATTTCTGTCTTTGTCTTTTCTTGGTATTTATGCTTTCTCACATTGATTGCAGGTATTGGGCATTGATTACTCGTCGACTGAATTCCAATGTCGACATTTTGGCGCTAGAAGGAGGGCCCAGACTGCAATCTTTTTCATCTCAATTCATCAACTTCTGACGATATGGCAAAGACAAGATCAAACAGGTTCCTTGGAGATGATGACCAGGCGGAAAGTCATATGAACCAATCTCAGCAGAACTTACAGCCTGGGCAAAACGCAATCACGCATGCAGCAGGCCCGTCCCAAGGACAGATACTAGGGGCTGCGCCAGGCATCCCTCCTCTGCCTCACCGTCAAACGGTCCCAATTGCCCCGATGGCCGAAGGGCAGAATGCGTTGTTACAGAGGCAAGAAGCGTTGGAAGATACGATTAGACAGCTCACAGAAGCCGTCAACATGTTGGTGCAGGCCCAGGTTCAGAACGTGACTAGGGTGGAAGTTCAGGCACCACTGGGAATGCCCCAGCCTCCTGAACCGGCGTGAAGGTCTGAAAGGCTAGCAAGGGAAGTCCCGCGACCTGCAGACTCGGCTCGCTCATCTAATGCGCGTTCGAGGACCGGAAGACACCCTGTTCAACACGAAAGGGAGGTCGTACGCCCTGATAACCTGGTAGCAAGGCTGAGCCAGGATGGAAACAGGCGGATGGAAGTTGGTCAAAGCAGAGTCCGAACCGCAGCTCGTTATGCCGATGAGGTGGATGGGCAGCAGGTAAGATCCCATCATCATGAGGGTCAATTCGAGGAAGACGAAAGGTATGACCCTGAACATCCGGCTCCAAGTCATGATCACAGGAGGAGATACGAGCTCCGAGACCCCCAAGTAGAGGAGCTCCTCCGAAGGGTCCGGCAGTTGGAAGTGCGACCTGGAGTTCCGGAGCAGCGTGGGCTCTACGGAGATAGGACCCCATTCACAAGGGAGATTGAGACACAGCCTCTCCCTCCAAGGTTCAAGATGCCAACCATTCAGCAGTACAATAGGGATAGTGACCCATATGACCATCTAGACGCATTCAACATTCAGATGGACCTGCAGACAGGAAGTCCGATGGTAAAGTGCCGAGTATTCCCCGCTACATTGGGGGATATTCCGAGGATGTGGTTCAAGAATCTCCCAGCTCGCAGCATAGGAAGTTGGGAGCAATGCCAACAGAAGTTCGTTGGTCAATACAGGGCACTGAGAAGGCAGCTCGCTCCATCCTGCCACCTAGTTACCATTTTTCAGCGTCAGGGTGAGTCGTTAAAAGAATACATCACCAGGTTTAGACGCGAGGTCGCGAATGTCGAGCATCCATCAGATGAAAGCATACTAACAGCGATCTCAGCTGGGCTGCGAAAGGATGGAAAGTTGTACGAGAGTATTTACAAGTCCCCAGTAAAGGATCTGGGAGAATTCTACGAGCGAGCTGCGAAAGAGATCAGGTGGGAAGAAACCTTCGGCCCGAAAAAGCAGAATCAGAAGAATGAAGCGGGCAGTTCCAGCCAGCCAAAGAGGAGAAACAATGGTCGGAATGAAGAAGGAAGGAACAATGGCTCAAGTAATCAGATCGCCAAAAGAGCGAGGAGGGAGCCAAGGTATGAGCGACCTCAGCGTTGGGGTCACCAGGAAGGATACAGCGTCCTGACGACATCACTGGACAGGATTTACACTGCCGAGCAGAATAAGGAGGATTTTGGGAGGCCCAATCCTATAAAGGCTCCAATTCAGCACAGAGACCAGAACAAGTTCTGTGCCTATCATAATGAGGTCGGGCACAGTACTTCATATTGCTGGGCGTTGAAGAACGCCATTGAAAAATTAATCAAGCGAGGTCGCTTGGGAGAATATGTGGCAAGACCTACTGACCAGCGACCTCACCAGCAACGACCTCAACAGCAACAGCCAACACACCAGCAACAGCCCCAACGAGCTTCCGAGCAAGGTCAGGAACCTGCGGTAAGAACCATTTTTACTATTTATGGTGGCCCCCATATTGCAGGTGATTCTAACAGATCGCATGAGAGATACGTCCGAGAGGCGAATCATTCATTTCAACTCAATGGGTCGGAGGGACCCACCAAAAGAGCAAAGTCGACCTCGGACGAGATCGTATTTACATAAGAAGATGCTAGATGAGTGATCTGTCCTCATAATGATGCGCTGGTTATACGAGCTAAAATCAGCAATATGGAAGTTAGGCGCATCATGATCGATACCGGAAGCTCGGTGAACGTGATGTATAGGAGCTGTTTTGACCAGATGGGGCTGCGAACAGAGCAAATGAGGCTATCCCCGGAGCCTTTATTCGGATTCACTGGAGATGCTGTGGTACCAGTAGGGCAGATTAAGCTGCCACTGACTCTAGGGGAGGCAGGTCGTCAGGCAACAACCTTGACAGATTTCTTGATAATCGACTGCCCATCAACATATAACGTGGTCCTCGGAAGACCTGCTATGAACGAGTTGGACATGGTTACGTCGACCAGAACTCTGACAGTAAAGTTCCCAACTCCTAATGGCATCAGATGTGTTCGAGGAGAACAGCACCTAGCTCGCCGTTACTATGAAGATGCTGTGAAGATGGGTGTAAGAGGAAAGAAGGTGAACGTGGTCTCAGGAGGCAAGCCACGAGCTATGACTGAGAAGGGAGTCAGTCACGACCTGGACCCTCGCGAGGTAGATGCAGACCGAGCTACCGGTCCAATTGAGGAGTTAGAAGATGTACCAGTCAGCAAGGAAGATCCTGAGCGATGCTTGAAGCTGGAAAGAGAATTAACTCCGGAGTTGAGAATCCAGCTCGCTGACTTCCTAAAGGCGAACTTGGATGTGTTTGCATGGAATCATGAGGACATGGTGGGAATAGATCCAGAGGTGATGTCTCACAGGCTGAACATTGATCCTCATTTCAAGCCAGTTCGTCAGAAGAGAAGAGCAATGACAGGGGAACGATACTTAGCACTAAAGGAAGAGGTGGACAAGCTTCTGGTTAACAAGTTCATCAGAGAAGCTTACTACCCGACCTGGGTCACCAACCCTGTGCTAGTGAAAAAGAAGAACGGGAAGTGGAGAACTTGCATCGACTTCACCGACCTAAACAAAGCATGTCCCAAAGACAGTTTTCCCCTACCAAGGATAGATCAGCTCGTGGATGCTACAGCTGGCCACGAGCTCCTGAGCTTCATGGATGCATATTCGGAATATAACCAGATCCCAATGAAGCCCGAAGACGAAGAGCACACCTCGTTCATGACTGATCGGGGGCTATATTGCTACAAGGTAATGCCCTTCGGTTTGAAGAATGCTGGAGCGACCTATCAACGCTTGGTGAACATGATGTTCAAAGAACAAATTGGAAAGACCATGGAGGTCTATGTGGACGATATGCTGGTGAAATCCAAGCAAATAGGTGACCATGTTAGCAACCTGAGAGAGATGTTCCAAATTCTGAGGAGCTATCAGATGAAGTTAAACCCGCTCAAATGTGCATTTGGAGTAGCTTCTGGGAAGTTCCTGGGCTTCATGGTCAACAGTAGGGGAATTGAAGCAAACCCTGAGAAGATCAAAGCACTGATTGACATGAGGTCGCCTACCAGGGTGAAGGACGTACAGAGCCTCAATGGCCAGGTCGCAGTATTGAGTAGGTTCATTTCGAAAGCGACAGACAAGTGTGTCCCTTTCTTTGACATTCTGAAGAAAGCAAAGAGTTTCAAGTGGACTGAGCAGTGTGAAGTAGCCTTCCAGTAGTTGAAGGAGTATATGGGATAAGCTCCACTTCTTTCCAAGCCCAAAGAAGAGGAAAAGCTGATCTTATACTTGGGAGTGTCGAAACAGGCTTTGAGTGCCACACTGGTGAGGGAAGAAGAAAAGACGTAGCTTCCGGTCTATTATGTGAGCAAACAGTTACAGGATGCTGAAACCAAATATTCGCAGATGGAGAAACTGGCTTACTGCCTGGTGATTGCATCAAGGAAGCTACGACCTTATTTTCAAGCTCATACCATCGAAGTCCTCACCAAGTATCCGTTAAAACAAGTTTTGCAGAAAGCAGACACCTCAGGTCGTTTGTTGAAATGGGCAGTAGAGCTCGCGCAGTTCGATATCCAATTCAAGCCGAGGACGGCTATCAAAGCTCAGGCTCTGGCAGATTTCATTGCAGAATTTACGGGACCTGTGGATGATGAAGCTGAGTCTTCTGAAGGTCCGGCCTGGGAGCTTTTTGTTGATGGATCGTCCAGCGAACAGAAGGCTGGAGCTGGAATTTTACTTATCAGCCCCGAAGGGCACAAAATCCTTTGCGCTTTAAGGTTTGGCTTTCAGGCAACAAACAACGAAGCTGAGTATGAAGCACTGCTTGCAGGACTGCGTTTGGCTAAGGAGATGCGAGCTGAACGCTTGAAGATCTTCAGTGACTCACAGCTCGTCGTCGGCCACGTAATGAGAGAATATCAAGCTAGGGGATCAAAAATGGCCCACTACCTCCAAAAAGTACACGAGCTGCTGGGTGCATTTCAGAAGTACGAGGTGAAGCAGATCCCACGGGCTCAAAACTCGCATGTTGATGCACTAGCTCACCTCGCAACTACACGAAATGCAGATTTCCTTGGGGCGATCCCAGTTGAATTCCTACCAGCTCCAAGTACGGAGGAAAAGAATATGACGATGGCCATAATTGTGCAGCCCGATTCCTGGATGAGCTCGATACTCAGCTATTTGCAGGATGGAAAGCTGCCCATTAACAAGCTAGAAGCCCGACGTCTACGAGCTAGAGCAGCCAGGTATTGCATCTATGACGATGCGCTGTACAAAAAGGGGTTCTCAGCTCCACTGCTAAGATGTATTGATGGTCCTGAATGTGAAACAGTACTAAGGCAAATACATGAAGGCCATTGCGGGAACCACGCTGGGGGGCTGTCTCTAGCTCAAAAAGCACTTCGTCAAGGCTTCTACTAGCCCACTATGAGGCAGGACGCCATCAACTTAGTGAAGAAATGCGACAAATGTCAGAGGTTTGCTCATATTCCGCGAGCTCCGCCAGCTTACCTCCAACAGATGGTGAGCCCGTAGCCCTTTGCGATCTGGGGGATGGACCTGATCGGACCCCTGCCGATGGCTCGGGGAAGATACAAACATGCGGTGGTCACATTAGATTACTTCACCAAATGGGCGGAAGCAAAGGAGTTAGCTGAAATCTCCACGACAAAGATTGAGAAGTTTGTGTGGAGCAATATTATTTGCAGATTTGGAGTCCCACAGCAGATCGTGACTGATAATGGGACCCAGTTCCCCAGTGACCAGTTTCTCAGGTTTTGCAACAACCTCAAGATTGTTAAGAGCTTTTCAGCAGTGGATCACCCACAAGCCAATGGCTAGGTTGAGGCAGTGAACAAGATCATCAAGCAGACCCTGAAAATGAAACTGGAAGCAAAGAAAGGAGCATGGGTAGATGAGCTTCAAAAAGTATTGTGGTCTTACAGAACCACAGCTCGCAGCTCCACTAGCGAGACCCCATTCTCAATGGTATATGGATCTGAGGTTATGATCCCAGCCGAGTTTGAAGTTACCTCCCAAAGAAGAGCAACCTTCAATCAAAACAACAACGATCAGTTACTTGCCACAAACCTGGACCTGCTTGAAGAGCACAGGGAAACGGCCAGGCTAAGGGTAGCTGTCTATCAGCAAAGAATAGCGAGGTACTACAACAAGTATGCTCGGATTCGCAGGTTCAATGTGAGAGACTTAGTATTACGTCTCATTCTGCCTGGAGCCCGCAAGCCAAGTGATGGATCCTTAGGCCCGAACTGGGAAGGACCATATGTTGTCACAGCAAGCTTGGGGAATGGGGCTTATCATTTAGCTAACAATGAAAATGGAGTTGAGGTCCCTCGAGCATGGAATGCCGAACATTTCTGCCCTTATTACCAGTAAAAATTTTTGTAATATGTAATCCAAAATTATTCTTGTTAATGAAAGCTCCATTTCCCCAACTTGCGACTCAATTCACTTCACTATGGCGAAACGGGCTGCGAGCTAAATAGCTCGCCTAAAAGAGCCAACAAAGCAGGCGAGGTGACGACCCCTGCATAGCTCGCTATAAATAAAAGAGCCTAAAAAGCAAGTGACTAAGTGTCTTTGCATAGCTCGCCTAAAGAGCCAAAAAAGCAGGCGAGGTGACGACCCCTGCATAGCTCGTTATAAATAAAAGAGCCTAAAAAGCAAGTGACTAAGTGTCCTTGCATAGCTCGCCTAAAGAGCCAAAAAAGCAGGCGAGGTGACGACCCCTGCATAACTCACTATAAATAAAAGAGCCTAAAAAGCAAGTGACTAAGTGTCCTTGCATAGCTCGCCTAAAGAGCCAAAAAAGCAGGCGAGGTGACGACCCCTGCATAGCTCGCTATAAATAAAAGAGCCTAAAAAGCAAGTGACTAAGTGTCCTTGCATAGCTCGCCTAAAGAGCCAAAAAAGCAGGCGAGGTGACGACCCCTGCATAGCTCGCTATAAATAAAAGAGCCTAAAAAGCAAGTGACTAAGTGTCGTTGCATAGCTCGCCTAAAGAGCCAAAAAAGCAGGCGAGGTGACGACCCCTGCATAGCTCGCTATAAAAATAAAGAGCCTAAAAAGCAGATGGCTAAGTGCCCCTGCATAGCTCATCAAACATTCTGATAAAACCAATTACTTATACCTACAAAATTTTATTAAGTTGGTAGAACAAGTAATTGCTTTAATTATTATCAGATTTTGGGTTCATTGATTATCAGCTCACAAGAAATGTGAAGAGCATAGAGTATATTATACGCTAGCCTGAAGAACAGTCAACGCAGAAGAAATAATGAAAGAAATTTTCATTAAGTATGAGAACTGGTTACAAAAATTGGAAAAATACATGAAAAAGGAAAGAAAACAAGCTATTAGTTCTGAACAGGAGGATCTGGGTCAGCCAAAGGTTCTGGACCAGCGGTGGACGAGGTAGCTTTTACTTTAAAATCCTCAACGGTTTCAGGCCCTATGTCCCCAAAGATAGAAAAATCCATTCCTGGATGGGACATCCACAGTGTGTAGAGGAAATCACGACTTGTTCTTGCCTCGGCCTCGGCCTCGTCCCTCGCATCTGCAACCCGCACTTCCAGTTCTTGAGCTGCTTGCACTCTGAAGACCGTCAGCTCTTCAAAGGCATTATCAGCAAGACGATTGACGACCTCAGCCTCTTTCTTCATGTCTTCAATTCGTTGCTCCGCAGCCTCAGCTCACTGAATAGCCTCCCCCACTTGCTGCCTAAGCACCTCAGCTCGTTTGGTTGCAGCCTCCTCAGCACTTTTAGTTGCAGCTCCCATCTCATCAGCTCGCTTCTTAGCCTCCTCGGCCTGTTTCTCGGCAGTTTCAGCTCGCGCCAGAGCAGCATCGACCTGGCGATGAAGCACTTCAGTCTTCTCTTCTGCAGCTGAAGCCCGCTGCTCGTCCAGTGCAGCCTGTTGCTCAGACTGCCTCAGATCTTCTTTCACCTTGAGCAGCTCATCCTTTAGCATGGCGTGCTCATTTTCCATTTTCTTCAGGGCCTCCTCAGCTGCTTGCCTTGCAGCGTTTGCCTCAGCAATCTGAGCTTCCTGACCTTCTATTCTGCCCGAGGTTAAGCGAGCTAAATCGTCAGTAGTCGCCTCCAGGTCGAATTCCAGTTTCCTCATCTCATCCTTGGTAGCCCTTGTCTCCCTTCTTCGCTTCATTGCAGCAAGGGCACCCTGGGAATTATGAGCAGATTAAAACTTAGTCAAGTAAGGAAATCAACAGATGAGGAAAAATAACTTACCAGCATGCAATGGCGAGCCGCGAACTCATCTAGATCCTCGCCCCTAAGACACTTATTTTCCAAGACATTCGCGTGATTGAGCATAATTGTTGCCCAGTTGTCAAGAAAGGAATTTAAGTATCTTCCTCCAGGACCCAGCTCGATATCTGATCTGGTTGGTGAAGGAGTTCTCTCGCGCTCTGGGATATCGCGCGCATCATCATGAGAACCACCGCGTCGCGATACAACAATACGCCTAGTCGCATGCCCGCTGGGGCCAGCTCGGGTTGCCTGGGGAGCAACCTTAGAAGGAGCATCACCTTTTCCAGGCTGCGAACTGGAAGTCAAAGGTGACTGAAGATCTGCAAAAACAGTTGAAAGAGACACCTCGCTAGGAGCAGCAGTTGAGGGAGCAGTGGCTCTAGCAGCAGCATGCACCTCGCTGGGAACAGCGGTCGAAGGGGCAGTGGCTTCAGTGACAACAGGCACTTCGTTGGGTGCAGCGACCGCAGGAGCCTGGTCCTGGGCAGATGGTTTAGAGCGTTTTGAGGGTGTTGCTGGAGTGGCCAAGTCTTCGGCAGGCCGTTTTGTCGAAGGAATCGGGGAAGCTTTAAATACAGTGGGACTTGCAGGAGGAGATTTCATGAGTACAAGTTTCCTCCTGTTGGCTGGGAGTTTTGTAGAAGAAGGAACAGGGGCTGGAACACGAGCTGGGGATGGCAGTGAAGCCCCTGGAGTAGATATGTGATGTGGAGAAGAGGATGGATCAACCTGTGCAGTAGAGGCTGCAGGGGCTGGGTCTGATCCTGTCCGAGCTGGAGCAGGAACTGAAGAAGAAGTTTTTCTAGACGCACCCTTTGAAGGGGTGCGAGTTGAAGACGATTTCGCCTTCGTTGGTGTGCGAGCTGAAGATGATTTTGTTTTAGATGAAGCGCGAGCAGGAGCACTTCGAGATGAAGTCTTCCGAGCTGGAGAAGGTAAGCGAGTGTCATCCTCTGATGATGAAGAGACTGATGGCGGAGGTCGGGAAGCAGACGCATCCTGAACTGGAACCTCAAAAACAGAAGGAAGTCTAGGTTTGTCAGTCATCTTGCCTATATCTTCCTCAGCTCGCAGAAGAAGGGATTCCTTAGAAGGAGCAAGGCTGTAAGCTCTAAGGATAGCATCGTCGAATTTGATGCTGGTACCTGCGTCCTCTGAGCTCGCGAGCTTGTCAAGAGCTCGTTCCTCCTCGTCGCTGAGAAGAGACTCATCCATTTTCAACACTGCACAGCAAATAATTAAAAGATGGTAATAAAGATACAAAATAACCTCAGCTCGCTATATTTTCCTTTATGAATACCTGGTTTCAGGACAAAGCTGAAATTTTGGAGATCTGCGAGAGAGGGGCACGAGACATAAAACCAGCTCGTCTTGTACGGCCCGACGTTGGATTTGCCTTTTGCTTCTCCTTTGGGCAAGAGATCTTTGTATTGCGACTGACGGGTTGTAAGGTAGTAGATGCCATCTGGTTTCTCTCCTTCTGCTGTACTCAAAGCCTTGAAGGAATAGAACTGCTGTATAATTTTCGGTGTAGGGGGGCGAAGGCCGTTTCTAAGAAAGACCATGGCCAGTGAGGTCAGCTGCGCATATGAGTTTGGAGTTAACTAAAATGGCGCAAGCTTGACTTTGTTAAGAAATGCGATCAAGTACGGTGGAATGGGGAACCGCAACCCCTGCTCGAAGTGCTGAGAGTGCTGACAGCGATGAATCCCCTGGGCAGATAACACGCATGATTGCTTGAATCAGGCAGCAGTATGCGGCAACCAAAAGGGATATGGAATTGCTTGACAAGTCCTTCCACCTCAGGACGCTTCAACGACGTGGGATGACGAGCGAGCGCATCACGAGCCTCTCTTCCCTGTATAGCGTGAGCTCGGGCTTTATCATGCTTACGAGCTTCATTGCTTGGAATCATTCCCTTGCGAGTTCCACTTGAAGACATCTGAACAAGTTTAAAAAAAAAAGAAATGCCATGACCAATAAACTCAAAACTCAGAATAGTGAAGGTACAACAATGGTGATAGAACTGAATAAACTGAAAGCAGAAAGATTGTCTTACTTTGAATCGTTGATGAGATTGAAGAAACAACGAGTAAGGACGTTGATTTCGTGAAAAGGCAGTAGGTCCTGGTTGCTTGAAAGTTTGAACACTTGTTTGCTTCGATGGAAATGGCAGATGAAAGAAGAAAATGAAAAGAGTTTCCATCAGTTTATATAGACAAACGAGCGTGAACCCCAACCGTCAGATCTTGGAAAAGAGTAACTGTCATAAATCTGACGGTGCAGCGCGAAACATGGTTTTGGAAATCATGCAGCCGTCAGTTGAAAGACGTGCGCATTAAATACGCGTGTAAAGGACGTGCAAGCGTCGCTTCAGTTACCATATGCATGATCGCCACGTGTCAAAACTGAAAAGGTGGAATTTGAAAGTGCACAGAGGCAGTTATGAAGGAAAGCGTGCCAAAGAAGCCAACTTTTACCAGCAAGTTCAAGCTCCCAGCTCGCTGAAGCGAACTGAGAGCTGGGGGGCTAATGTTATATGTATTTTTTGGATTCATTAATTGGGCTGGTAAAAGTCCAATTTAGGCCCATCCAAGACCTGATAAGAAGGCTCAATAAGGTCAACGTAGTCAAAGCCTATCAGACGAGGCCCAGTATTGACTCTAAACCCAGTAAGTTCTCCAGTTTGATTAAAGGGATCTTCCAGCTGGCATCAACAGACCTATAAACACAGCCAGGTCGCAGCTCGTCGTTTGCGCAGCTCGTCTGTCAGCGAGCTCAAGCTCGAGACCACCATGACACGTCAGCTCGCTCAGACGCGAAATAAGTACAGTATCTTCCAGAACAGGCAGTTACCAAGTTCAACCATGATTCTCTCTCCGAATATGGCAATTGCCCAGTCAAACCATGATTTCCTCATCAGATATGGAGATCAATTCAAATTCAAAATCAGATCCACATTATCTTGAGATAATTATAGTAATTTTCTGATATTATCTAAATATATTAGGAAGTATAATTAATTTATAATTCTTTTCCTTATTTTTCCCAATTGTTTAGGGAATGTAATTAATTCAGGATTCTCTTCCTGATTTGCTACAACCAGAATTGTAACACCTCTTTCCCTATAAATAGGGATTAAGATCATTGTAACATCATCATACAATATTCAATAATATACTGTCACTCTGCAGAATTAAAGAGACAGACAGTCGTGGATGTAGGCCTATTATTGCCGAACCACGTAAAAGCTTCGTGTTCTTCGTTTGATCATCTGTTTCTGTCTTTGTCTTTTCTTGGTATTTGTGCTTTCTCACATTGATTGCAGGTATTGGGCATTGATTACTTGTCGACTGAATTCCAACGTCAACATCTCTTTACATACCTAACCTTAGATGAGAGTAATTAGGAATCCAATCAAATATGTTTAGAAAACAATTAACCATACTAATTATCGTATTCGGATTTATCTTTGATATATCTGGAAATCTTACTAGTATTCAATTACATAGCTAGGCATTTTAAAATCATTTTATTATTCCATAAATAAGTGCATACTTGTATAATACATTGTATAGTACATGTACAGTGCTAAAATCATAAGGATGTGCTATAGATGGCAAGGGTAACGTACTGCTTAGAACTGGTTGCAGGGAGTTAACACTTATCAAAGGTGTTAGTTTGGATAAACTCTTTGATAATTTTTCGATTGAGTTTTATAAGTGTTTTAAGGGTTTTTGGAAAGTTGGTAACTGGTTTATTGAAGGCCGTATATGGATTTGTGACAAGAGGAATTTTGCTGGCAATATCCTCAGTATCGGGATATAAGAGAATTCATAAAGATTACCTATTTTAGTAGAAAAAGATCCGGAATAGATATGAGTAGAAATTGGAGAAGATATACATGAAAGAGATGAAGAAGATGGAGAATCAATGGAAAAATCCATAGTTAATGGGTTCTTACTCTAGAATTAGGCTAGTCATTAAGTTTTCTTGATGTAACCATGCTCTAATACTATTTAGGGTACACTTGATTATAACACTTAGATTTAACTAATTAATATGAAATTTGTAATCTACTTCACGAATGTTTCATACAAAAATTTGACTTTCTATTTAGGGTACACTTGTTTATAACACTCAGATTTAACTCATTAACACAAAATTCATAATCTATTTCACGAGCGTTTCATACAGAACTTTGACTTTTTGAGGGAACAGTAAATTAGCCGAGCCTTACTGCTCACTCCTTGGGTCTTACTTCGCTCTAGGTCTACCTGTTGTCCCTTTATTTCTCCGTTTTAGAGACTAGCTCATGAAATACAAAAGGAATTTCGTTCTAATTAATCAAATCTAAATGCTACAAATAAATGTGAGAAAACGTTACCTTTGCATGATCAGGATCAAGACATACTCGAATGTACTAGGACTAACTCTAGAGATGAGAGAAGAGTTTTAGCTAGAGAGTGTTTGAGAAAACTTGCTTATTTTATTTCATAATGTAACACCCTCCACCCGATTCCTATTCGGATGGAAACCCGAGTCGAAGGATGTTACTTTAATCGGTTTATCCGTTATCATTTTACATATATACACTATAAATATTTTTTTATTTCTTTTGAAAATCTGGTAGAGTTTCCTCTGTTTTTCTGAAAAACCCAAAATTTTAAAAATCTGCAATTTCAAATTCAACACTTCTAGTATATATCCGTTTTCTTAACTACCCCTTTCGAACCCTCCGTCCGACTCAAAATCACTTCACCACACAACTTTTATAAAATCACACATTTATTGAAAATCACAATAATGAAAGTAGATGCAAAATAAAAGAAGAGCGATAGTCTTCTTTTAAACCGTTTTACAATACTAAAAACTTTTCTCCACTTTATATATCTCAACTTGTTTATTTTTATTATACATATATGTATACGGATATTACCTCGCTTACAAAAATTCATTTATACCAAACTATGTACCTGTATACATATGTTTGTCTCATTACACTTGAACAACAATATATATACATATTAAAAGAATAAACCCAAAATGTGAATGAATATGACTCGCCAAAAGTGCTACCGATATCTCTTTAGTCTTTACCTACAATACCCAGTTCAACAACTTTCGCATTGTAAATCTAACGTGCTAAGTATTTTTACTGAGTGGTTTTACATAGATTTTAAATTCACCATTTCTCATAAATATAAAATTGTACGGAAAGATTCCATAGTTCTCGAATTTTTATAATAAATCATAAATAATCGATTTGCTAGTAAACACACACACATAAAATACATAAAATTTATATCTCAAGTATGACATTACAAATCAAATTTCACCATTTTCAAATATTTATAATAAAACACAATAAAATTTGATAACTAACAAATACGTACAAACATTTGTACCATGTCACATTTTCATACACAAATATATAATTTTCCCATAACATTTTCTTAAATACAAGTTGTAAATCCTTATTTCATAATTTTTGAACTTTTACAGATAAATTTGTAAGAAAGTCAAATTACCATTCACTATACACATAAAGCACAAATATTTTCATTTTTAAGCATATCAACACGATTTTCTTTAATAATATTCAGCGCCCTTTGTAAACACTGACACAATACCATGGACTAGAAAATGAGTTTCTTCGGGATCAGACACTCGGTGACTACCCGTCGGATCATATCCTCATATAATACATAAATTCGAGGACCGGACACTCAGTGTCTTTTAAGGTCCATGAATCCAGTATCAATGTATATAGGCAAATCGGTGCAGTACTGCTATAATCACCCTATTGGCATGCAAAGTTCTCCAGCATCGGACACTCAGTGACTACCGGCCGGATCATATTTTACATAACACAAGAATTCTAAGATCGGACACTCGGTGCCTCTCAAGGTCCAAAATTCACAATCTTTGTATCAACACCGCAGCACAGTACTGCTAATATTTCCCTATTGGCATACCAATTTTCAATCCCCACTTACCAATGTCCAGGTTTATTAAGGCCCTTATAAATTTTTGTTTATTACCAATAATTTAACAAATTAACAATTTTCGTTTATAAATACAAAGTTTATTTAGAAAGCGACAAACAAAATTTCAATCACAATTTTTTTTTCCAATTATCCGAAGTATCAATTTAAGCATCACCAACATCGTTTCGTACTCAATTAACTCATCAAATTTTATCAAAACCTTTGTGCCCTTCAACCAATATATATTTGGTCAATACTTTTTCTTTTACAAAATTTTTCATTATTCAAGGCCATAAAATCATTCATACCAAATTTCATACATAGTCACGAAATCAATTTAATTAAAATTGAACAAAAACCCATACTAAAATAAACAAAACCTTACTAGTAAAACTGAAGTTCTTAAATCAAGTGTACACTAACCTTTTGGGCAATATTTCTAACTTTTCCAACCCACCAATTGAAGCCTAGGACTAGTTATCCTTTTTATTGGTTTCCTTTCTCAAATATTTTCTGAATATTTATATAATTCTAAATAAATAATTTTCTCAAAAATAAAATCAATATTCTTTTTCAAAACATAAAATCATACTATTTAAAACATTCTAAAATCTTGGTAATAATAACTAAAACATAAAACATAAAATTCTTTCTAAAATTTCTTATACGAATTCGTAATAACTTTTTTTTTTTTTATTTCAATCGTCAAACCTAATTGATAATCTATAAAATCAATTACCTCAACAAACCTATTTATTTGAACTAAATAATAAAATCTGAATTATAAATAACTGTAACTCAATCAGTTTAACTAAAAATAAAATATTTCACTCACATAACTCCTTTATTTATTTTTGGATCTAAAATAAACTTCTATTTGGTTTTCTCATTATCTTGGATCCACTTTAAAATCATATAAAATTTAATTTATAACTTATGGAAAAATAAACTAAATTTCTGGGATACAAGTCCTATTAAAATAGACTTACCTATCTGGATAATCGAACACCTAAAATATTTTTGTTTTCTCTCTCCTTCCCTCTCTTCTCCTTATTTTTCTTCTTCCCTTTTTTTTTCTCTTTTCTTCTCGGCTGCTTCTCTCTTTTCTTTTTCTTTTTTCTTTCCTTCTTCTTTCGCTGCTGCCTCGATTCTGCGCTCCTTGTTTTTTTTTCTCCCTTCCAATCTACAAACTTACATATATATATATATATATACACACCAAAAAGCCACCGCCTCTTTTATTCGTTTTATTATATTATATTATATATATTTTTTTTTTTCCTCTCTTGGCATCTTTCACGCCACTCTTCTCTTTTCAATTTTTTTTTTTATTATTTCTTTTTCTCCATCACAATCCATTAACAATTCTATATATATTCTTCCAATGGGTCCCACCACTAATTTACATATATTGTTAGTATATTGATTATTATTATTATTATTATTAGAAAAAATCTCAACCACCGTTTGATTTTTTTTTTCAACAACACATGTAAATTTTCATTTTAACCCCTATGACATTTTTCTTTTTAATCTTACTTTCTTAATTTCTTTTTAAAATATCATCCAATAGGATATTTATCCATAAACTTTTGTACTTCTAAAATTGAAATCAGACCAAATTAATAACAATAAATTGAATCTCAATTAACCTCTTGGGTCTAGTTAGATTGGTGAATTACAAATATGCCCTTATACATATTCTTTACAATTAAATATAATCATGCCCTTTTTAACCTCCCATTCTTGATTGATTTTTTTTTCTTCCAATTCAATCACATACCAGTCACAATTTAAATCCCAAAATCTATCATACAACCTTTTAAATTCATACTCAATTTACAATTTCTTTATGCCACATGTCACATTTCCATGGTTGCTTGCCCCATATATCTATTCTTTCTTATTTCTTTTGATTTGACTTTTCCGGGACTTTTTCGAAATCTTTTCAAAATTTACCGGGGTCTATATTCGGATATCTTACATACTTCTAATAACCTTAGTAACTCTTAAAAGTCATTCCATACCCCATTTTGGCTCTCCACTTAATTTACTAAATCGTCTCCAACGATTCCTAGATTGATCCTATTCCATTCGAATCTTTATCGGAAGTATCGATTGAACTTCTAAAATACTTCTTGAGCATTTTAATACTTATTTTGATATTTCTCTAAATTTTTGAATTTTCTCGGAAATCCTTCCGAATTTCCGATCAGATTCGAAAACTGCTCCATTTTACCTTAAACGGACTCATTTTTTATCCGTTTTAGTTTCCTTAGACTCCCTTACTTATTTCGTGGCTTTTCAATTTCGGGGTCTGCTTTCTGAAAAATTCACTATTCACGTGGATACTATTAATCCGAAAACTACAATTCATCTCAAAAATACTATTCATCCCAATATATTTTCATTTCTCTTAAATAGAGAAAATTCGAGACGTTACACATAAGTCGAGTGAAATACTTCTACTTGAAGCTTACAAAGATGTCTCTTTTATAAAGAAAAGACTAGGAATACAAACAAATAACATGATGTCACTCATGATGCTAAATACATATAATTGTGTCGATAGACCGACATGATAATTGCACAAAACTTCAATTATTACAATATCTTTTCTTTTATACACATGCCTTTGGATGTTGTTGGGGAATCTTGCATGATTAATCTACTTTCACTGTTTGCTTTTTGACTGCTTTCGACTGATTAATTACTTTGTCTACCACTTGCTTTACTTTATAAAAATGTGATCTAACATATTCATATCTAAAAGAGATTCATCTGTGTCACCATCATCTTTTCGCTACTATCTATATTTACAAATTTGAAGCATCTCGAGGAGTGACTCATCAAAATTATCAATATCTTGATATTGTATAGTATCAATGAATTGCATATGATCCGGTGAGTTGGCATTCTTATCATAAGGAGTGTCACTAGGGGAGAAGTTCGTTTGACAGAAAGTAGAAAGTTTGACTTTATCTTCATGCTTTGCATATGATGCTTGCTTTTTCTACTTGAGCCAGAATTTTTTTACTTCTAACAATTCTTGTTCTTGAACTATATCTGACTATGAATATGAAAGAAACAAGTCTAGATAACCAAACTAATCAATCTTTGAGACCAAAGAATTAATAAACTGTGCATGAGTTCGCTTGAGTTGAGAGGTGTATTCATTAGGAAGGAATTTCCATGAAGCATCATCTTAGAGTGCTGGCCAAATGGATGGAGGAATTGTCTGATTCTTTTCAAACAAAATTTTCTAGATTGGTTGAATTCTAGCATAATAATTATTTTCTAGACCAAAGATTTGAACTGGGTGACTCTCTAAGTGCGATAAAACAGGAGAGGAGTACCATAACTTATTAGAATGAACATTGAGAGGTCTATAAAACACGAGAATTGACAAATTGTTTTTGGTTGACTGAAACTTGAACCATTCTAACCATTGCGGAATTGGTTAAAACCATTGTAGAAATTGAATAAAAGGACAAAAAATTGGATCTAGGTTTTGCATGAACGTCTTAAGAGTTTTAACTGTTTTATGGACTAGAAATTCTATAGCTATGTGATGAAGATGAAGAAGATACCAAAAAAACCATAGCAATTCAATTGGGAAGTTGAATAATGGATGGTAATTGTTGGTAGGGAGAGTGAATACTTTAGCAAAAAGGTAATCTAGATGGACTGACAAACTGTCAATGAAAACATTATCATACCTAGCGATACATTCATACTGATAAGAAAACATGATAGTTTTGATAAGATCAAGGGGAAGATTTAATTGGAGTATTGAATCAAAATCGGGAGGTGTTTCTGGCCAAGAAGGACCTAATGAATTAAAGGATGAAGAAGACATACCTGTGAATATATAACAGAGATTAATTGTTTGAGGTATGATAGGCATTGAGATTTGAATAGGTCGAGAAAGATGATCTAGGACATTGGTTTTTCCTTTTATATGCTTGACATCAAAGGAGTAGCGACTGAATCATTCTGCCCAGCAAAGTAACTATTGATATAGAACTTTTCCTTTATTGAACTTTAACATCTGCGAAAGGGATTGCATATCTGACTCAACAAGGGAGTGATTGCTAATGAGATAAAATTTGAACTTTTCAATGGCATATCTAACAGCTAAGATTTCTTTGAAAATGGAGTGACAATGCAGTTGTGCTTCTTTAAATTTTCCACCAACAAACGAACAAAAATGCCAATGGCCTTTATCATCATCTTCCAAAACTACAGCTCCCCAATATTTTTCATTGGCATCTATTTGCAAAATCATTTTTCCATTGAAGGGAATTTTGAGAGGGAGAAGTTTTTGAACCTTTTGCTTAAGAAGAATAATAGCATCGGTATGTTCAGATGACCAAGGATGAGGTTTCTTTTTGAGGAGTTGAGTGAGAGGGTGTGTGTGTTTAGTGATGAAGTTTCGAACATTATTTATTATTTCTTAGAATTGTTGAACTTGTTTTTTGCTAGTAAGAACATTTAGGAATGTCATGACTACTTCAGAGATGTGAGATTGAGGGTAGCAAGACCCATTTTTTATTTGCATTCCAAGAAAATTGATTTCATTTTTTGCAATTCCAACTTTTTTCTCAGAGAGCACAATCCCATGATTTTTTATAATGTCTACGAATTGTTGAAGAAGAGCATAGTGAGATTCTTCATCTTTAGAGTAGAAAAGAATATCATCTATGTAGACTAGGGCTAAGTGAAGGATACGGTGAAAGATATGGGTTCTTTTTTGTTGGAAAATGGAAGTTGCAGTTTTAAGACCAACAGGTAAAATTGTCCACTAATAGTGATGGTTGGGTATGCATAATGCAATTTTGTATCTATCTGTAGGATCAAAACTTAATTGCCAGAATCCAACTTTTAAGTCGAATTTGGAAAATATTTAAGCATTCTAGAGTTGGATAAAAAATACTAGTTTGAGAGGGAATAAGGAACTTTATATCTTTAAGGAAATAATTAAAAGGTTGGTAGTTAATTACTAACCTCAATATATGTACGTTCAGTTGCATTATCAATAGATATAATTCATGAGCAATTTGCTCCTCCTGTTTTCAATCTCTCTCTCTCTCTCTCTCCCTCCCCAATTTACTTATTTTGTTTTATAATCTATTGCTTATAATCTATTTCTATATTTATTGTTCCTAAAACTACTCACTATCTATCTTTTACTTTGTTTCTTATGTCTGACTTCCCTTTCTCATTTTAATTTATATTTTATTTATTTATTTTACAACAATTATGATGTATATTTCAAAAATATATATATTGATAAGGATATAATAATTACGTGGTGGATGTCATGTCACGGTCTATAGTGTACTGATATAGGGACAATTAAACCCAATCATTAGATTGCATTAAATGGGCTAGACAAAGATCAAAATGGTTTTACTTATTTTTTATTTTTATATAGGAGAAATTGCATAAATATCCCTAAAGTTAGGTGAAATTGTATCAGTATAAATTTTTTTTCCTTAATTACAACACGTTACCTTAAACATTCAAAAGTATGACATAAATACTCCCTACTATTAGCAAGCTAGTAAAGAGCTACTGATAAGCCCAAATTATTAAGGGTAAAATGGTCCATACATAAATATTAAATATATTACAATAATAAAACCAATTTTTTTAAAAAAAAAAAAAAAGAAAAAAGAGAAATGGAGATCCAATCTGGAATTGTCACTGTCCATATACAAAGATGGATGGTGGAAGATCTTCACCTAGTTAGAGTTCAAGGTGGATCTCTATTGAAGTGGAGAGCAAATGATCTCTAAGGCGATAAAGACCATCTGAGAAAAAAAAATTGAATGAGTCAATCAAAGTCTAGATGTATTTAATAATCAGATTTCACAAAAGTGAGAAAAAAAATATACTATTCAAATTTCAGGTTTTAGTTATTTTTCAATTTTCAATATATTTCATCATTGTTCAGTGTTTGAAAGAGTCAACAAACATTTGAGTGTATTAAATTATGACTTTTAGAAATTTCATCAAGATCTAGGTGAATTGAATGGGACGTTTTAAAAAAATTAATTAAAATTTAGATGTATTCAATTTAAACCTTTAAAATGTCCAAATAAATTTAGATACATTTAAAAAGTCATTGACTGGTTTAAGTGATTGAATTTGATGAATTTTGATGGATTTTTGAAATAAATTTATGAATATCAAGGCACATAACAAATCTTGTTAGATTCTGTATTTGACATTAATAATTCAAGGCAAAATCAAAATAAAATTAAGGGATAATCCCAAAAAACTTATTATAGTTTGTAAAAATGTCCATTTTACCACTAATGATTTCATTTTTATCCAAAATCTCCCTTGACGTTAATAAATTAACAGAAAATATTCATTTTACCCCTTATGATTTCATCATCAATATGTGACCATCATGGGCATTGTTGTTCTTTGACATACCTCCAGAGGGCATTTTAGTGTTTTTACTAATGTTAGAAGGGATTTGGAACAAAAATGAAACCATAGGTATTGAAATTGACATTTTTATAAACTATAATAAGTTTTTGGGGATTATCCCTAAAATTAATGGAATTCGTGAATTTCTCAAATTTATTTTTTAATAAAATCCACCAAATTTCAATGAACTCTAAATTAAATATACCCCTCTTAAATTTTATGGCATGACAATGATGGCATGATAATATGACAAATTGAGGTTGGTTTAATGGTAACTTAAAAACTTTTTAGTTCTTATATCTACATCAATTAAAATAGGACTTTATAATTTTTGGCCAAATAAAAGGAAACGTTTTGCTTTTACCCGTTTTTTAAAAAAAAATAAAAAAATTGTTTTTGATCTCTTAAACAAACTATTTTAATTATATACCCAAGATTACTAAACTACCCTTAAATGAAAATCACCTACTTGCCTTAACCTGAAATTACCAAAATACCTTTATTCTTCCTAACAACATACTAAAATCTTTTCTCTATTCCATTCATGGTTTTTATTCTTCCATTCACCATTGTAGCCAAAAAACAAACCTCCTAGCAAGAGATTATTCATTCAAGCTTATTCCTCCATTCAAGGTTTTTGTTCCATTGTAGTTTCATCCGTTGAAGGTTATCAAGCTTCTTCTTCCATTCAACTATTTTGAGTTTTGAAGATAATGTATGTGTTTTTCTTGGTTGTTTTTTAAGTTTTTTTATTCACATTGCAAGCTAAAGGCCTTATGAATGATTTTGGTTGTGATTTATGGTATCCATAAGACATATATGCAGTTTTTACATAATTTACAATGAAATCGATTTTTAAGTGGACTTAAAAACCTGTCCAAGTTTCTAAGTTTACTTAAAAACTAGTATTTTAAAGATACCATAAATCGCAACCAAAATCACTCTCAAGCCAAATCCAACCAAATCGAGCAAAATATAATCATATCTAACCGAATATGACACTAAAAATCAATACAGTATCCAAAACATAAGAAATATAAAAAATATGCTAAAATAGCCTAAATAATTTTTTAAGTGGACCCTCGTAATCACCAAATAGAGGCTATGAAAAGGAATACTATAGGTCAGTATACCCTAAGGGAAATAGCCTTACATCTCTACAACCTTTATATTGACCCATATAAAGTAGGGAAGGAAAGACCTATCATCCTGCCTGAAGAGTAGTTGGTAAGAGATTGCTACGTATTAGGGGCTCAACTATACGACCCTTATGTGTTCTAACACTTTTGGTCTCAAGTAAGGTGACTATGTAGGACATATTCGATGACACTCCATTGAAAAATCGTCATAGGAGACTTTGCTCATCATTTTGTAGCGTATTAAAGATTTTGGGGTGCTACGTCCAAATGAGATTCTTGTCACTTGTAAGAACTCCCATTTCCCAAACCTATATATTCTCTCCTTGATTTCAAACCATATCTCATTACGGTGGCCGCCGAGGACCACCACCACCCCTCTGGTCAGAAACTGTTATATCATGGCAGGAGTAATTATATTGTTGCAGGGTATCGTCATGATATGTGCAAATAGACACTTATCTATGAACTGTTAATGCAAACCTCGTATAGTAACGACTGCAATTATTTTACCAACCCATCTACAACCAACGTGTGTATTCTTGTTCATTCACTTTTCAACTATTTGCGAACTATGTTTATAATTAAATCGCATCTCCAGGAAAGAAAAACAGCAAACGATTGGTAAGACTTTCTAAAAATTGTAATTAAATAAAAAAATTATTAAAATTTTTTTTTTTATTTTTGGCTACTATAATTTTATTTTCATTTACTTAATTTAAATAATTTTTAATCTAATAACATACTGTTCTTTTTTGTGGTCAACATTTTTATTAACAATATCTGTATTCCTCTCCAATGATTTTATCGTTCAATCCTTTAATTTCTCATTTCTTTCATTTATTTGAAAATGAAAGAGCTTTTGGTGGTAATTTTAATTTTTTTTTTTTAATTTCTATGACTATATACCATTAGTTTTCATTATTTGAATTAATGAGAAGTAAAAAAAAAAAAAAAAAAAAATCAAAAAAAGGTAAACATATATATGTTAAATAAGTTGTAGGACCTCACAAAGATCTTGGATTTGTATCACATATGTTTGCTGTATTTCATATGTTTTATAATTTTTATTTCGATAAGTACACGATTATAAATCTATATATTGCTAGTAATGTTATCATAGAAAAATAAATAAGTTCACAATATGTGCGTGGTAGTGGCGCTAACTTGAAGTTGTTCAAATTTTTTCATCGTTTTTTTATTTTTTCTTTTGTTTTTTGCAAATGTACTTATGGTAGTCAAAGAATTTAGGTTAAATAATGATTTTGTCATTCATTTATATACACTAGTTTTTGCTAATAAATTTTAGTATATATTTAGTTAATCTAATAATTCTACTCTCCAATTTTATTGTTTTCGATATATTGGTTTTTTAGCAATTGTATTCATATGTATGATGAAATCAAAGATGATGGACTTAGAGTAGCAATGCGAGTGCATTCAGATGTTGAAGCTTGTAACTTACGCAATACATATGCCTTCAGAAAGGGGGTTTGAGCATTCGTAAGGGGCGTTTTCAAAAAAACAAATCAAATAATATTCGACAAAGTGGGTTCTTGTGCTTAGAAGTGGGGTTTCAAATAGATTATAAGACTTATGTGCGAATAAGAAGATAAAGGTAAGATACAAGAATCGGTTGCAAAGCTCTTACAAGATTCACCGTGGAGAATAGAAAATGGATACATTTCTCATGTCAACTTTTATCATAACCAAGAAATTGCTAAATTTGAAGAAAGACGGTTTTTAGAGTATATAACATTTTTGGGATTGTTATTAGTTCTATTATTAATATTGGTAATGGGCTAACAAAATCATATTTTGTTTTAGCAAATGAAGTGCATGGTGCTAAAAATATTGGGCTTACTAAAAAAGGAAGCGGTAAATTATTCAAAAAGGAAAAATGATCAAATAAGGAAGTAGAGGATGCAAAAGCTTATTAAAAATCATTTCACATGTAAATAAGGTCAGGATTTTAATTTTTTTCACTCAATTTAAGTGGATTAATATAAGAGCAATACTAGGCTTCCCAAATTTATTACCTAAATTCATGTCCAAATAATGTGATATATAAGCTGTCAACATATTATAAATTATAAGATTGTGTAATAATTAATATGATGTTAATAACTCATATGTCATATCATTTGCGTATGAATTTTGATAAAAAAATTTAAAAAGTCTAGCATTACTCTTAATATAATTGCATGACATGCGTAGAGAGAGAGAGAACATCACTACAATAAATTATAGATATAACAACATACATTTAATGCTATCAAAAGCCTTCCATTACATTTACCAAAACGTCATGTCAATTTGTGTTATTAAAAATCATTGACTTTTCATAGCACTTTTGACATGTGCTACTTCTAATTTAAAGCGCTATACTGTATATTCTATTATAACATTTCAAAAAGGTTATTTTTTGTTATCAATTACTGGCATTCTAAGTATGTGGTACTTATTGGTTTGAAATGCTACGTTATATATTATAGCAATTTTAAAAAGTAATTTTGTTATTATTTATAACATTAAGTTATTTCAATGGAAATTATTAATTGTATTTAAAAAAAAATCAAATTAGTGATGTGATGCTACAAATTACAGTATACCAATACTATCTCTTCGCTGCCAATATAGCATTTCATATATTGTGCATATACTGCACAAAAACATTAGTTAAAAACTAATTCTCATTGATAAATGAAAATCCTACATTGCCTATTATATCAAAATAATAGTAAACATTTTACATCCCAAAAAACAAAAAAAAAAAAAAAAAGAGAAATTACAAACACAAGTGACATATATTCACATCCAAAAATCTATTCCAAACTTAATGTATGTTTCATCAACTTATCTATCGACTAAAAACACTTTTTAAATCCCTAAAGCTCTTTTATTATTATTATTATTATTTTGTTTGCGTCATTTGGTTGTTATCTTGGTAAAGCTTTTGGGCAATTAAAAAAAAACTTAAATATCTACTAGGAGAAGCACAAATTTTGAGCTTTTCTAAGTAGATTTTTTTAAACTTTTTTATTAAAAAAAAAAAAAAAACTAGAATATATAATATTAACATCACTATACTCTTAAAACCTAATACATTTTCTTCAAAATTCCTTCCAAATCATTCCTTAGAGCTTTATGCCAAAGTTGAAGACCATTAATTGGATCGTGTGTAATATTTGTTTAGAGACTACATGCTTTTTTTCAAGGCCAATTTTTTCCAAATGACTTCTTAGCCAAAAGCAATTTTAATATACTTTCCAGATTTTGAGATTCATCAACTCTTGGTCCAATCTTTAAGTTTGTTTATGAAAGGGGGTTGACCATCTTTACTAAGCAAAGAAATAACCACATACAAGAGTCATTTAATCTAATCACTCTCCATAAGATCATGTTAAATAGATTGCAAAATTAATTTTTTTGATCTACCTCTTGCATTGATGTTTCTTCAGGTGCAAGTTCTCTTATACGATGTGTGATGTCTCTTTTCTCATCTTATGATCTTATTGCTTCTAACTATTGTAATTGTTTTTATTATAAATTTATATTTTCTCATATATTGTTCTATAATATTTCACTTTCTTTTAAATTTCCTTTTTGATAAATATAGAATGTACAAGAATTCTTAAAAATAATACAACAAAATAATCTACAATTTAAAAATGTTTTTTCAATTGACAACTAAATAACTAACAACTTATTTTTAAAGATTCTATTTGTAAAATATCTACTTCTATACTTCTAAAAGGTCTATTTGAAAAAGTTGTATCAAACAAAGCCTTAATGTGTATTGTCTTACTTCAAAGAAAATCATTAACCAAAAAGGTAGTCTTCAAATTATAATGTAATCTATCTTGAAAAAATTCACAACTTGTAATGAACTAAAAATGTCAAAAAAATAATTAGAAAATTATAACATCACATACTTATAAAATCATGATTAAAAAAAAAAAGAGCTGGGGGATGGTTCATGACACTTAATAATAAAATTTATGAATCCATAATCCTACTACAGTATAGAGAAGTCAGGATGTTGATCGAGTTAAAATATGGAACAATTTCATGCCTTTGAGCCTATCTTTTGTAATGATTACTTGAGCAAATTTTGGGTGTTTTGTTTATCTAGTTGTTTTGTGTAGGCGAACAAGTCATGGGGACTTGGATTAAGTTTAGATAAAATTTAGGTCAAAATGGAAAGAATTTCAAATCTTGAAGAAATCAAGATCAGAAAGAGTTGTGACATGCGTCGTAACATACAACTCGTGACCTATCAAGCAAGTGTCAACTTGATAGCATCCTTTGATGCAACGTAAGATGCATCCAACGTTCAACCTAGCAAGTTCCAATCGAGACCATTGCAAAGTGCATTGTAAGTTTCATCTAGCAATGCATCCTACGATTGAATACACAAGACAAACGCAACATGCGTCGCAAGGTATATCTAACAATGCAAGTCGTGATAGAAGTGTAGATCTAACTTTTAAAGATGAGTTTCGTACCCTAATTTTGGGAGGCTATAAATAAAAACATTTTCATAACATCCAACAACTTGAAGAGGTTGAGGATGGAGCCCTAGTGCTTCTCCTTTACCATTTGATGCTTATCCATCCTCCACCTCCATTTCCACTTTCCAAATCACCACCACTATCACACAATCTTCACCCACCTTTTGAAGAGGAGACTCTACAAGCGAAGGGAAGAGAAAGAAATCACTCAAGTTCAAGAAATGAGAGCTCTATGGTGTAATCAACGATTGTAAAATTAAACTTTTATTTTGCAATTGTTTTTTTTTTCCAATTTTCGCACATATGCTGTTGAATTTGGTGTGCAACCTATATGCACACGATGGCAAATTTTTAGTGTGCAAAACACTCAATAAAAACATAATACAAAATACACATTACAAACCACGTGCGAGTGTGCACAGTCCATAAGTAATACAATCATGAGTAGCGATCATTCCCATAAAGATTGCCCAAATTTCTTATGTTAATTACTAATATGTTCAAGACCATGCCTTTTCCAAACTATCAAAATGATAAATTGTAAAAGTTAAATAAAAATAAAAATAAAATAAAGAAAACAAAATATAAAATTAAATCACAGCCAAGATTCTAGAGTTATAACTTCATCCTACCAATTAACTTATCCTATATTTCTATCATGATTAATTCATTCACTCATTTGCTTGATCGAGCACTAAATTATCTACAAGCCTCTTTCGAATGGTCAAGTGGACTTACTTAAAAATTAATCAATTATATGTCTATGACGATTAATCAATCTAAACACATTAAGCTTTTAATCACTCATAATGTCCACACAAACCATATAGGTATATGTCTTACCTATACAATTCATGCCATCCTATTTCAGATATAAACTTGTGAATACCTTTGTCAAGCGCATTGTAATATATTCTTATGATTTTAATATTGTATATGTACTGTATAAAATATGCCTTTATTTATGGAATAATAAAGTAATTTAAAGTGCACAGAGGTGTAACTGAATTTTAATAGAGTTTTCAAATAAATTAGAGATAAATTCGAATACGAGAAGTGGTATAGTGATTGATTAGGGTTTAACATGAAATTGGTGTTAAAAAAATTACTAAAAAGGGGCATGATTAAATAAATTAGTAAAACACATGTATAAGGGCATTTTGGAAAATTTGAAAATATGAGAGAGTGCATGTGAGTGACATATGAGTGTAGAGATAAAGATGACATATGGTAATTTTGGAGACAACATGAAACTAAAAGGACTAACAAGTTAGCAATTGATTGAAATTGAATGGAATTAGTTATGATTAAAATGGTTTTTAGGTTTCAACTAATTAAAAGTCTCCAAACCAAACCAATGGTAAACTTGTAAATTTAAACTTTGTTTGGGGGCAATTGTTGGAGCAAATAAAGAATAGATAACGTTGAAATGAGTTGGAAATCAATTGAAGAACAAAGAGCAACTTAGGTGGGTTTGAAGGTGATTCACAAGCTAGAAATAAACTAGAGGGCAGCAGCTGAAATTGGTGAGTTTGAGATCATTTTTTTGAGTGGTTTTCAAGTAATATAAAGGGTGTATATAAGCATAAGAGTGAAATCTATCAATATCAAGTTGATTTCAAGTGGCAAGATTCAAGTTTCCATGACTTATATGTTTGAATATTTAGATTAATGGTTCTTAATGAATTATTTGTGATTTTTATATATGGATTTAAGGATTTGAGACTTCAAATTGGTAGGAAAGCAAGACTAGAGATTCAAGAGCAAGTGGTAAGCTTACTAGTGAAGATGAATTTTTGGTTTAAATTCAAGTTGATGTTGTTTATTATACTAGTTTTCTTGCTATGAGCTTAATGTGGTTTTAATGTGATTTCATGTGGAAAACTTAAAGAAATTTTGGTATGGTGTTGGATGTAGTACACAACCAAGAAAGGATTTTATGGTCCAAATTGTATTTAATTTAAGTAGTTTCTTGCATATAAAGGTGTTAAAATATCAAGTTAGGATGTTTAAATGAAAAGCAAAAGTTGGTATAACCATATGCTATGAATTCAGTCATAGGTACCTTTAAGTCATGGACAATTTTTTTTGGTTGGTTTGGATGATTTTATGGGCTATGTTGATGATAAAATTAACATGAAATTGAAAAGAAATCCATTAGATGTTAAATGATGCATCTCAAGGCCAAACCATGCTATATTGCTTAAATGTGAGTTTTATGAATTTAATTTGATTTGACATCATTTTGCATGTGTTTGAGCATGATTATGACGAGAAAATTTGTAATAGCGGGCCGTACTCCCGCTACCCGGCCTTGGCAATGGGTTCTTGTGGCTACCGACCGACCAGTCCCGCTACCCCAGTTTCGCTGCCTCGGCCTCACACCGGCGCGGTTCTTCTGACAAGTACTGTCCCCTCCCCCATGGGGTTTTCATCGCCTCCCACACTTCTCGAACCCATGACTTAGAGGTTAAGTACAAATGGGAAGCCAGGTGTGTACCATTTGAGCTAACTTGATGGGCCCTTCTTCCTTATACTACTAGGCAGCTCTCCCGGCAACCCCACGGTGGCCTGCCAATTGGGATCTATACCAGTTAAAAGGTTTTCATAAAGCTAACCTCTTACTTGTTCTGAAAACCTTTTTAAAACCCTTGAAAACTCTTTACAAATGGAAACGGGTGGAAACTTTTTAATTTCTAAGTAATCATTTGCAAAACATGGTTTATGAAATTCTAGCAGCACGGCAGCTGCTTTTTTGAAAATTCCACCTTGTAAAAACGAGATATAAGACTTGTACACTTCTAAAGTCATTCAAATCTCAATATTCAAGCCTCAAGCTCTCTTTCACTTTCAAAACCAATCACAAATATGATTTCAAATCGAAAGAAAATTCAAAAATCATTGAACTTGAATAAAACATAATGCATATATGGTTTCAAAATACAGTGCTATAGCATAAAGTTTGTATCCCCAAATAATGTTACAAAACATTCAATAAGTCTTAAATAGTCATGCATCATGTCTCAAAGTCATGTAAGTGCATAATATTTGAAAAGTAAACAAACTAGTACAGTAGCATTGTGTTCTCAGCCTTCGTGCATGCCCGATGGAGCGCCCTCTGATCTTTGGCTCGCACTTGCATCTAAGAAGGTCTTTTATAAAATGCGAAAAGAGTAGTGAGTATTAATTCAGTGTGACGCGACCCAAACTAGATTCCCTCTAAGCTAGTATCTAATAGGCCTCGCCTGGCACCCCAACGGACCTCTTTTAAACCCTCCTATGCGGCTAAAAAAAATCCGCGGAGCGAACCCTAAACTTGCCTGTTTAAACTTTGCTTTGGATCTCATTTAATCTCATTGTTTGGAAACTAGTTGGGTTGATTTATATTTTAGATTCAATTTGTTGATTTGGAAATCGAACTAAAACCATAAAAGTGACCATTTTTATTTTCGAAATCGGAAAGCATTTTAATGGAAAATCGGTAGCATAACGACTGCAATTATAAGGTTACCAAATTTTCCTGCAAAGAAATTACACTCCCAAATCTTTTTAACCACAACCGAACTTCTTTCACAAACATATATCTCAATAATCATTACATCATTTTCATAAAACCATTGGTGATAACCAAAACTTTCATATCATAGAAATGTTTACAAGCAATTTACATTACAAAATATATTAATACAAGTTTCTACATTGGTATTTCAAGATGCAAAATAGTGTATGCACTTGATTTTTCCGTTGAACAAAATACAATGCAAACTACATAATACATTCTTCAAATATACACCCACCTATATTAACGAAGAAATTTGGTTGCTTCTGTTGCCCGCACAAGTACCTAAAGATGGTTTATACAATACAACACGAAAAGAATGAAATCTCAAAGCAATTTAAGCAATTTAGCGATTGTTAATTAAATAATTATAAACTTATTTAGTTATGCACAAAATACCACATAACTCATTTCTTTCTAAAAGCACCATGCGTATCCCTAACTGCTAGGTCACGTGGCGATTTTCAACTGACGCCAACCGTGACGCTACTAAGACTCTTCGACAACTACATACGGAATTCTCTACATCGTAAATCATAGTGCGAGGTTATCTATAAATCTTAGTGACTACGTGTGTAATTTTTTGCATTACAAATTGTAGTGTGAGATACTATATATAATCTTGGCAACTACATTACAAAATTTTCTATATCGCATATTATAGCCCAAGAAAATCTCTGATTCTGAGGGTATACGCATGACCTTTGAAAACTCTTTTCCACTTAGTGTTATAAACGTAAATTAGCTTTTCTTGTGAAAATTTTAGGCTAGAGCTTTTAAGCTTAACTCTCATAAAAGTTACTTTACTTTTGAAATTACTTTGAACTCATATTACAATCATTCATAAACTTTTTAATAACCAATAAAATTACATTTATAACATAAATACTTATAGTGTGAGTTAGTGACACTCACCTTGAATCCAAGCTTGCCAAGGAGCTCTAATGGGTCTCTCTTGCTCCACTTGCTTGTGCTTTACCTACACATCATATTCTCATTCAAAATATACTAAAATAAACTACTCAAAGCTATAATTAAAGCTTTCAACATAACTAACTCTATTGAAAACCCTTTAGACTACAACTTTCCCATCTAGGTTCTAACTTAACTAAAGCTTTAAAATTACGATTTCTTTCCATGAATCTCATTTATTATCACCTAGGAACACCCCCACACACTCGGAATAATTTTCTGAAGTTCGAAATGAAAAATCTCGTTTTTAGACCCCCTTTGGCTGAACCTAGTGTAGAGAGCAATCCCTGGCTTTTCTTTCTCCCGTTTTTGCTCCAATCATCTCCCTATCTCTCATTTAGGTCAGCCCCAAAGCGAATTCAAAAAGAAACGGCCGTTGGGTGGAGGCTCCTAGCCAAAAACCCCTATTTTTCACTACTTTTTCATATCAAAATTTACCCTTTTGCCATTCTCAACTCAATTCTCTTTCCATTAGGGTTCTTAGACTCACATCTACTCAATTAGGATCATACATGACATAAAAATAAAAAGAGGAAGTGGCATTGCATGGTGACCATCAATGCCCTTCATCTAGTTAAAACAACACACTGTCTCATTTCACTTCCTTTTTCGATTCTCACATTCCTATGTGATATTCTAGCTTCTCACATGCATGAATTCAAACTGAATTTCATCAAAACTCAATGGAATCACATATCCCTCTTGGTGTCCATGAACTACACACTCACACACAACACATTGCTTCTTTCAACTTTCAAGATTTTTACCTTGTCATTCTCTTAGACATTTCATCAAACACCTTATCTACAACTCAATTCACTTAACCCAAACTTAAATCAAGTTCTAGGGTTTCTCTTACATAAACCCTAACTTTCATTTCTTGAGTGGGTTTTCTTATATCAAGTTCCCTTTTTATTTATTATGGTTCTAAACTTGATTCCTATCAAAACCCAAATCAAATTCACAACAAACAACAAATCCAACCATCAATCCATCACACAACCTATCTATCATCACTTTAAAGCAAATTCATGGAAACTTAACTCAAACTTGATTAAACCTTGATCTTCTAGCTTAATCCTACTCAAAATCTTGATTTGGAGCTTTGAATTTCCTAGCGTGGCTTGGGCTTTCACTTCTCCTTCTTGCTCTCTTCTTGTCATCCCTTAGTCTCTCCCTCTCTCTTTTTTTTTCTTCCAAATTTTTCTAAGTGTTGAGAGCTCAACACTCACATATATATAGGGCTCCTATATGGATGAATGATCGTTTTGCCCTTTATTAATATTTAGCTTGTTATTTGGTTTAACAAATTTCTAAAATCTCTACTAACATTTTAATATCACTTATAAGGGTAATATTTATGAAATTTATTATTCTTACCCTATAAGTTAATTACTACTACTAAGAAATGCAAAATTACGAAAATGGGCTTACATAGTGAGTGAGTAACTTTTAGACTTTGCAATTCACTTTCAAAATATATACCACCTCCCAAAATAGTTTGGAAATACTAATAATATATCTCAAACTAGTAAAATCTAAATCGAGCATATAACATATAAATATTTTTACTTGAAATTGATAATAATAATTTTCATAAATTGTAAAGCTTTCTCATTTTTCTAAATCTCACGTCTAATGACGTGCTTCTCTTTTTGAAACTTGTCTTGCAAGGTAACCTAGGGAAACTCGTCCTCACACGACTGTACGTCTACACGCAGGACTAAAGAATGCTACATGTGTAGTCTCACGGATGCGGGAACTCTGGGGTTGCGATCCCCCCCTTAACATCAGGCGAATATACACTACCGTATGCATGTAGAGATGACACACTAACTCAAATCCCCCCAAGTTAGTGATTCTCCTAACCAATCTACCATACACACACACGGTACTATGGTCGAGTATAATTGGGGATTAAGGTAAACCCAACGCATTTGAATATTTTCAATATGCTTAAAACTTTTCTTACTTTTCTCTTTAACTTAGCTTGAAAGCATATTAATCTTGCTTGTGAACATTTTTTTCTTTAGTATACAGTATATATAACGGCCCTGCCTCATGGTCTTAGGTCACGGTCTTGGACCTCAAGTCCTCACGATCTTTCCTCACTGTCTTGGCAGGCTGGTCCAGTGCGGCCACTACCTAGCTCGCTAGCTCGTTGCTCGTAACGAGCTGCTGCCCTAACCCACTGGATAGGTACTATCCCCTCTCCCATGAGGTTTTACTTGCCACACCCACTCGAACCTATGATCTGAGGAGAGTAAAAGCCCATGGAGGAGGGGACAGTACCTGTTCAGTAGGCCAAGGCAGTAGCTTGTTGCGAGCAACGAGCTGGCAAGCTAGGCGGTGCCAGCACCAGATCGACCTGCTAAGATCGTGAGGACACAAGGTCCAAAACCATGACCCAAGACCATGAGGCAGGGCTGTTACAATAAATATCACACCATCCCATTCAACATACAAAAATCCATCATTTCCACTCAAGTTAAATCTTCAAAACTTGAACTCACCTCTTCTAATGGACATGAAATGGTTGTACCTAGCTTCTAGCCTTGCTTGCATCCCATTCTTGGCATGAAAACCTCTTAAAAATCACTCCAAACTAACATGCAAAGCTACTGCCCTCCTTGGTGTCTCTTGATCGAGAGCTCTCTTCAATCCAAATGGCTTGCATGTGTTAGAAACACTCAAAATCAACTTGAAAATCCACAAGGGCAATAAGCTTACCTTTGTTCTCCTCTCGCCAGAAAGCTTCCTCCTTGGATGAGCACTTCTTCTTTCCTTGCAATTGTTTCTCTCTTGTTTCACCCTTGTATTCCTCTAAAAAATGGCTTTCCAATGGATAAAATAGCTACTGCACTCAAGTCTTTCTCTCTCGGCAGTTCACTCACTTTCAAGATTGAATGGCTTCTCCTTTCTTTGTTTGGCCGAGACACCGCCCTTCTCTCTCTTTTTCTTTCAGCCGAGACCTCACTCTCCTCTCATACAAAGTGTGTTTCATTCATTTAACATACACTTTATATAGCTCTTATAACCCACATACACTTGTCACACCTTCTCCTCACTTGTCATACATTTGTCATCTATGCAATTAACCTTTTCTTCCACTTGGTCCATATGTCACTCATGTATGCATCTCCTTTTCCACATGTCCTTTATGCATGTCACACACTCTCTCTTTCATGCTTTTCACACCTCCTAGCATTCCACTCATACTTTTTGTTTCCCAAAAATGTTCTTACACTTGTCCTTTGCCATTTAATATTTCCATACCCTTTTTGGCAATTTCTTTTGTCACTAAATTTTATTCTAGTTCGCAATAAATCTCCATATCAATTCTCGAATTCAAAAATCATTTATGGTCCTTCTAGAATATTATTATAATTAAATAGACACCTCTGAAAATTCTACGGAAATCCGATTACACATCCAGATCCTACCACTTTACATTATTTTATTTCTGCGAGTTTTAAAATTATTTTCGATCTATCCGGGGATCATACAAAAATTTTATTTACACTTCCAAACACTTTAAATTACCTTAATACTCCATAAACAATCTGAAGGACGTTTTTATCCATAAATTTTCGGATCACTTATAACCTATTCAAACATATTTATTTTTGATCTGTTTCATTTTCCTCAACTCCAATACTAATTTTAGAACTTTTATCTTACGAGGTCCACTTTTCAAAAATTACTATTCACACGACCGGTTTCCGTCCCAAAATACTATTCATCCAAAAGCCGAAAATCCTATTCTAGAAATTATGATTTCGGGATCCGTTTCTCAAAAATCACTATTCATATGAAAATACTATTCATCGAAAATATAAATTATTTTTTAGAAGATAAAGTTTTGGGTTTTACAAAATTAAATGAGACGGATGTTGTAAAAGTTTAGAGAAGGTTCGGCTAACATGAGTTAGAATGATTCAAAATTGTGTTTAATGCATTGATGTGAATTTAGACATCATTTGAAGGGTTTTACATGCTTAAATGTTAGGAACTTCGAATAGGGAATATATACAGATAAGTTCGGTTATGACATCGCCTAAAGTAGAATATGATCATGTGTAGATAAAGTAGAAATGAAGGAACCCTAAATTGTGCTTTATCATAAGTTAATAATAGGTGAGTGTCCTTTCAAAATATTTTAACATGATTAGTTTTCTATGCAATAAAGTTATATGTTATGTTTAAATTCATGCTTTGAAATATTGAATACTTATTTAAAGTAAATAAATTCAACATGAAAACTTCCTGCATGAATTTTTGGAAAGTTGTTCGAGATACAAATTATATAATGAAAAGCAGTATGTTTGAAAATTTTTTTGTAAGCTTATGGTATGTCTTATAGGTATCTCATATAGATATTACCGGTCAGAGTACACTAATACATGCATGACAGTGTCAAGGGTGTTTGTCACTAACAGCGGGAGGGACTGTGTCAGTTAGTCCAGTCTAGTATATTGTCCATGCACGAACTGGATATTTAATGACTAGCTTTTACGTGAGTGATGGTAAATTCCGTTACATAGAACCGGACAGATGGCCTGAACGATGGTAAATTTCGCTCTATACCTATGGTACCATATGGTACAGATTGTCAGTGGTTGGCCTATTTCACTCAAAGGTTTCCAAAAGTTTTATTACCACCACTGTTTATATTTTACAGCAGAAAATTAAAATAATGTTTTATATATTTAAGATTTGAAAAGCATTTCAAAATAGTTTTCCGAAATAAAAAAAAAAAAAACTAACTTTTCCGTATGTTACTATATTTCAATTTCATGATGCATGATTTATATTTATCATAAATGTTTATTCATGTAGTTAGATCAGATGTGGTTTTTAACATTAAAGCATTGATGAAATATTTTAAAATTTTAAGGAGGTTTAATTTCGAAAATACAATTTGAATAAAAACGTAAGACACTCACTGAACTCATTTAGCTCACCCATCATTTTTATGTTTTATAAATGAAACCTCTCCAAAGGCAGGTGAAGGTACAAGTGCTTCAGTAGCAGAGACTCCGACCTAAAAGTAGGCAGATTTAGTCATGTGCAGCTGTATTTATACATGTTTGTTATAAATGCTTTTGAAAACCTATATAATAACTTTTGTATGCAATTAGATGCAGTTTTGGAAAACGTGCAAATGTAATTATACATGACATATAAATGATTTTCAACTTATCTTTTAAATTGAAAGCATGATTGTGGATGATTATGGATAAAGAAAAAGAGGGTATGAGACTCAGAAGTTGAGAATTTAATTATTATAGAAGTGTACAGGTTTTTCTATACATTTTTGCAGGGTGGAATTTTTAGAAAAACAACCGTTATGTTGCCAAAATTTTTAATAAACTTGTTTTGGAAATATACATTTTATTATGGATATATTTAGGGCTGCATAAATTGGCTGGTAATGACAAGACCCAAACCAGATTCTCTCTAGGCTCTTATCTGGAGGGTCTTGCTAGGCACTCCGATGAATCTCATATAACCTCACTCACGATTTAGAGAGACTCGCGGAGCGAACCCCTAAGATACTTTGCCCGTTTACTATACTTTAACTAAATCAATTTCTTTTTCTTTTTAAAATAGTTGGGTTAGTATAAATTTATTTCGCGTTTGATTGAAGAAAATTTTTACAAAAATTCGACAGCATAACGACTGTATTTTGGAGATTTCCAAAATTTTTCCTGCAATAAAATACACTTCGAATTATTCTCAATCACCACCCAACTTCTTTTTATCTACAAATATACATTTTCACAATAAACTTTACCACAATCATGCATGATGATCATAGGGAAATGTATCTATGTCTCATACATAATATTTACACTTACATACTACACCATTTTACAAAAATTATAGGTTTCAAAATGCATATCATCACAATCACAATATGATACACGCACTCCCTTGGTTTCATATATTCAAAATATAAACATAATATATGTATATGATGTTTCCTTCGATTTTGCCCACCTATGTTTTTGACGAGGTGATTCTTTTACTTCGTCCCCCAATGAAAATACCTGCATAGATTTTTATGCTACAACAACAAGAAAAATTCATTAGTTTAACCAATGTAATAAGTATGAAAATCGTCGTATAAGTATTTATAACTCATTTTGATACTTATAAAGTTTAAAATAAAACTTTATTAGTACAAGCACCATGTGTACTCTTAAAGAATCTACCCATACTACGACTAACTACGTCGCTCAATGTGGTAAATCACGTGGCGATTTCAACTGACACCAATCGTAACTCTGTTGAAATATTTCAACAACTACATGCAGAATTTACTGCATCGCAAAACGTATTGTGAAATAATCTATACTCTAAGCAACTATATGCGGAATTTTTTGCATCGCATATTATAGTGCTCAATACTTTAACTTTTGCAACTACGTGCCGAATTTTATGCATCACAACGCAATGCAAGGTAAACTATGAATCTAGACAACTACGTACTAAATTTTCTGCATCATAACGTAACGCTAGAAATTTTGAGAATCTTAGTAGCTACGAGCGAAATTTTCTGCATTGCCACGTAGTGCTCACTAACATATAAACTTTGGGAGTACACATGACCTTTGAAAACCTTTTTAGTGAGTGCATTAAACACCAAATTTCTTTATCTTTAAAAATCTTTAACTAAACTTTATATTCAAATCTTTTTGAAATGCTTTAGTCTTTATTTTCATTTGTGAATCCGATAATAGGATCTTTTACACAAAAATACGAACTTGGATATTTGAAATTCATTTCGCAATTCCTTTTAGTCAATACATATTTATATTTTAATTAGAATTGAAATAGTGTAAGGGAGTGCTACTTACCTCGATCCCAAACTTGTCGTAGGACTTTAATGAATCTCCTTTGCTCCACTAGTTTGGGTGTCACCTGCACAACATGCTCTTACTTAAAACATACCACAATGTGTTATATAAAGTTACACACATTGCTTTTAACATTAAAGACCCCTTACAATACTCTTTTTTACTACAATTTTCTTTTCTATGTTCCAACTCAACTGAGGCTTTCTAATTACGATTTCTTTGCAAAATTCTAACTTATATACCCCTAGGAACATCCCCACACAGTCCGTATAATTTTCAGAGGTCCGGAATGAAAAGTCAAAATTTTCGGACCCTCTTTGACAGAATACTGTTCACAGCCCATTCGGCAGGCTGTTTCCCTTCTATTTTTGCTTGGATCATCTCCTTATCTCTCACTTAGATCCCCGTAAAACCGTTTTGAAAAATTCTAACTATAGAGGGGTGAAACCTATGAAATACTCCTATTTTTCAACACTTTTTCATGTCAAAATTTGCTCTTTTCACATTCTAAACTCAATTCTTTCATATTTAACTTTCTTTCACTTCAATCTAATCAAACATATTCATTTCATGCATCAAAAAGAGACTTTTACATGAAATCCCTTAATGCCCTTCAACTAAGCTTAATAACACTCTATTGTCTCTACATTTGGTTTTCTCCATTCTATCCTTTCTATTGCATTTTCTAAGCTCTAATAATCATGAATTCAAGCTCAAATGGATCAAGACTCAATGAGTGCACATACTCCCTCATTGGTCGTGACCTACACACACACACACCATACATTGCATTTTTCAACTTTTTCATTAAATTACTCTATTAGGCATTTTATCAAACACCATAACTACCATTAAATCCACTTCTAACCATTTTCAATCAAGTCTTAGGGTTTCCTGCATAACCCTAACTCTAGTTCTTTCATGGTTTATTGTCATTCAAGCTTCCTTGTTAACTACTCATGATTATGATATTGATTTACATCACAATTCCATCAACAACACATCAAATAAACAAACAAATCCATCATTACATCATATCTTTCCAACCAATATCAATCTTAAAGAAAACTATGAAAACTAACCTTAAGCTTGATTGAGTTTTGATGTTCTTGCTTAAATCTACTTGGGATTTGGTTGAGAAGCTTCAACATGGCCTTAGGAAGGTCAGATCTCACTTCTCTTTCTCTTCTTCTTCTTGCCATCCCACTTCCCTCACTCCCTTTCTTTTATTTTTCTAAATTTTGCTAAGTATGGATGATTAACACACTAATCCTCTCATATATATAGGGAGTCACTTGGTGAATATGACCATAATACCCTTCTTTGATAATTATTTCACTAATAGTCTTAAATTGACTAGGTGTTATGTGACCATCACTTATATATATATATATATATATGTTTAACTCTTATATTGAGAATAGACTACTTGCCATTTATTTATATATAGATATGTCCCTTATTCATAAAAAGACCATTCTTTATATTTATCTTACTATTAGAATTAATTAGTTTCTAGAACTTTGCTAGCACTCTAATATCACCCATTATGATGATATTGATGAAGTTTAACATTCTCATCCTATTATCTAGCTTATAACACTATAAAGTCTTTAGATCGAAGATAGGTGCTTATAGGTAAAAGCCCAATAAACTGATGACAGGACCCGAACCAGACTCTCTCTAATCTTTTATCTGGAGGGTCCCGTCGAGCACTCCAACGGACTTCTCTTAACTCGACTTGTCGGATAAAAGAAGATCTGCGGAGCGAACCCCTTAATCTTGCCCTATTCCTTAATTCGATTTAAATGTATTATTTTCTTTTGTAAACAGTTTGGGTGGTGTGTAAATCTTTCGCAATTCGATTTAAAACGATTTTACAAAAATTTCGACAACATAACGGCTGTATTTTTTAGGTTTCTAAAATTTTTCCTGTAAAAGAAACACACTTCGCACTATTTCAAATCACCACCCAACTTCTTTTGGCCACAAACATGCATTTTCTTATTTAAATTCATAACACACATTTTCACAAGTATGTAATTTTCGTAACATACACTTTATAAACACTTTAAATACTACGCATATGCAACAATATATATATTATATATATAGATATATCAAGTAATAGATATGTATCATATGTAAATGTTCAACTAGATGCACATAGCAAAATATAAATTTACAATTTCTGAGTGTCCATGAGTCAAACAAGCAATCATCTAGTCATGTTAGTTACAACAAAAATATGTTTGGCGTCTAAGCAATACATCTATACAATGCCCACCTAAAATATCCGATGAGATTTTCTGAATGCAAAAACACCTGTACGAGCACCTAATACAATATATATGCTGCACAAGAATGAATATGTTAGTTCCATATATGAAAATAATATCAAGATGTAACTACAACAGAATTCATAACTTCGCCCGAATATCAAGATCTTTTTCGATCTTTTTAAAACATTTCTTTTGGAAAACTCCATGTATACCCATAGTATACTCAAACCATCACGTGGCGGTTTTCGACTAATGCCAAACGTGAAGCTACTGCGATATTTCGACCACTAAGATGCTATATTTACTGCATCGCAAACGTAGTGTGAAACAATCTCAATTCTGAGCATCTACAATGCGGAATTTTCTGCATCGCAATTGTAGTGCTATAATTCTGGACGACTACGAGCGGAATTTACTGTATCACAATGTAGTGCCAAAACTGTAGATCTAAATGACTACATGCGGAATTTTCTGCATCGCAACGCATTGCTAGAATCTTTCTATATCTTAGCGTCTACGTACAGAATTTTCTGCATTGTACATGTAGCACTAGATATTTTGAAAATTGAGCAACTACAAACGGAATTTTCTGCATCGTCGTAGAGTGCTAAATCTTAATTAAACTAAGCGTATATACATGGGCTTTACTGCATCGTAACGTAGTGCCAAAACTATAGATCTAAACGACTACATGCGGAATTTTCTGCATCGCAATGCATTGCTAGAATCTTTCTATATCTTAGCGTCTACGTACAAAATTTTCTGCATCGTACATGTAGCACTAGATATTTTGAAAATTGAGCAACTACGGACGAAATTTTCTGCATCGTCGCATAGTGCTAAATCTTAATTAAACTGAGGACATAAACATTGGCTTTGAAATTGTTTCACTAAGTGCAAAAGCACAAAACCTTTAACTTTTCAAACTCTTAAAAAGTTTCTCGATTCAAATATTTTGGAATCAACTAAGTTTTAGATTCTTTTCCTTTTTGAATCTCATAAAGAGATCACATACTCAAGACTCAAATTTAGAATTTGAAAATCGTTTTTGAATTCGTTTGATTATATAATTCAGAATTTAATTTTGAAATTGGAATAGATGCAAGTGGTAAGACACTTACCTCACCAAACGAGCTATACTCATCAACGAGCCTCCCGAGCTCTATTGGCTTGCTCGTCACCTGCACAACACGTTCTTATTTAAAATACACTACAATGTGTTACACAAAACTACACACATTGCTTTCAACCTTAATAACTCTTACAATGCTCTTTTGACTACAACTTTCTCTATTAGGTTCTAACTTGACCGAGGCTTTCTAATTACGATTTCTTTGTAAAAGTTTAACTTATGCACCCTTAGGAACATCCCCACGCAGTCCATATAATTTTCAGAGGCCCGGAACGAAAAGTCAAAATTTTCAGATCCCCTAAAATAGAATACTGTTCACAGCCCATTCTACGGGCTGTTTCGCTTCCGTTTTCACTTAGATCATCTTCTTATCTCTCACTTAGATCCCCCGTAAAATGGTTTCGAAAAATTCTAAGTATTGAGGGGTGAAACCTATGAAAAACACATATTTTTCGATACTTTTTTATGCACTTTTTTGCATCACACATGCAATGATATCATTTCTTTCGTATCTAAGGTTCTTTTACTCAATTATGATCGAATACATTCATTTCATGCATCAAAGAATGTATTTTCGCTCTTACACACCTTTACGACTGCATAAGTACACTATTTAAGTCATAACTTCTTCAATTTTTATCCAAACTTTTCCCTTCAAATTTCTATGGTTTGCTATGAAATTTATGCATGTTTTGAGGTCTAAAACAACCTCAATTAAGCTCATTTCGTGCAGGTCTCTATAACTCTCTCAAGTATCTATTTTAATCTCTACTAGATTGTATGCCATTTTGTACCCATATGTATCCATATTAATTACCTTGATTCCTACTCATTCATGCATGTTTTTAGGACTCTAAATATGTCGTAAACATCAACAAAACACATGCATGACCTTTTGCCCTTCCTCTAACCCGAAACTACACATGGTCTCCATCCACTTCTCTCTCTTTTTTTTTTTTTCAATCCCAACATTTCTATATAGTATTCTAGCTTCTAACATTTATGAATTCAAGCTCAATTTCATCAAAACTCAATAGAATTACATAACCCTCTTAGTGACCGTAAACTACACTAACACACACAACACATGATTTCTTTAAATTTTCAAGAATCTTACATTGTATTTCACTTAGACATTTCATCAAACACTTGGTATGAAATCAATTTGTTTAAAACAACCTTAAATCAATTTTTAGGGTTTTGCTCCCATAAAACCTAACTTTGAATCTCTTATGTAATGCCACCTAAGCTAAGCTTCCTTTTAGTAGTTTAGGGCTCTAGTCTTAATTTAGATCAAAACCCATATCAAATTCATCATAAACAACAAACCCAATCACTAACATCTCATACAACTCAACTATCATCATTTCTAAACAAAAATGATGAAAACTTACCTTAAACTTGCTTAACCCTTGATCTTCTAGCTTAATCCTACCCAATTTCTTGATTTGGAGCTTCAAATTTGCTTAGGGTTGCTTTGGCCTTCATTTCCCCCTTTAATCCTCTCTTGCCATCCACTCTCTCCCTTTCACTCTCTATTTTTGCTTCTAATTTTACTAAGTCATGAAAGTTAACACTCCTTTATATAGAGCTCTTATATGTACAAAAGATCATTTTGCCCTTTATTAATTAGTGACTTACTATTTGATCTATTTAATTTCTAAAGTTTCTACTAACGATTTTAATGCCACTTATAAGGGTAAATTTTATGAAATTTAGTATGCTTACCCTATAAGTCAATTACTACTATTAAGAAACGTAAGATTACGAAAAAGGGGCTTACAACTGATCCAATGGGTTGATCCAATAAACCAAGCCTAAGATCCAATGGATGAGCTCAATGGTAAGAGGCCCAGGAAGCCCAGTGCTCAGGTCGCAATATTGAGCTCGCTTCCTCTTTCTTCAGCTTGTATCTTAAACCGAAGCTATATTGATTCATCTTCAACTCGCAAGAATGATATGTTAGCTCGCTAAGCTCGTGCCAGATAATCTTCTAGAAGCTTGTAGCAATCAAATCTGAGAAGGATTCAAACCTCCTAATTTTGTGCAGATCATATGTCTACAATTCTGGATTCAATTTCAGGAATCTTTTCTTATTCAAATGAGATTGTTATGAAAATGTAGTTAATGTAAAAATTTACTTCCTAATTTGTGTTGCACTCAAATTGTAAGTCACCACACTATAAACAGAGGTGAAATTCTTTGTATTAGGGACAACTTTCATTAGTGATATCGTTACTCAGCCAAATTATTTAGAGTGATGCCTGTGGACGTAGACATACTTGTTGAACCACGTAAAAAATTCTTTTATTTGCATTGCCTTTCCTCTCCCCTTTTCACTCTTGGTTGTTTTTATCCGCTTTCATTACTTCTTGTTATCAGATTTATAGTATAGACCTAGAATCTCTGGGTTTACTAAATTCCAACGTCGATACATTTAAAAGAAAACAAAATTTCTACCCATTTCTATTCAAAAAGAGATTCCTAAAAAGTTATAAAAGATTTCTCAATAAATATACACGGTTTAATTTCACGGGAACCTTTCGACCAGATAAGATATCAACTGGAGAGTCACCATAGGGTTACCGGTAGGCCGCCAAGTGTATGAAAATAATTGTATAAGGACGGGCCCCATCACGCACTCATAGTTATTAAATCATCTAAACTAATGATAAAGTAATTTAGAGCATTAAGAACAAAATATAACGGAACACAATAATGAAAATTTTAATTAAAAAAATATTACATAAGAGAGCTCATGGGTTCCGGGTTACATTGCAACCCTAAATTTTATATCTAAATCATCATCAGTTTACAAATAAAATCAAATAATTGAGAATCAAAAGGCATTATTAAATAAAGAAAAATAAAAGAAAACTTATTGAAACTACGTGATTCTTGATCCTCTAATATTGATGATGACTCTGATGTGTGGCTACTTGAAATGACTTCTGTAAAGGCTTTTAAAAATATGTTGAAAATAAGGTTGAGAGGCTCTCAAAATAATAAAAACTTTGCTCTAGAATCGGCCTCTCAACCCGCTTTCAGACCTTCGTCATCGGCCTACGAAATTTTTGCTCTTAGTAGAATACTAGATCCTTTAACTCAAAACTAGTATTTATAGGCTAAGATTGAGAGATTCTCTCACGAAAATCTCTTCTTCAATTTATTGATAAATCACGAGAATTTCTTTTGAATTAGTACTAGAAAATCACAAGATTTTATGGCTTCGAAAATCACTCAATATGACATTATTTTCTTTGGGATCTTCTACTGCAATTGATGCTTCAAATCTGAATAATTTTCTACAAGATTTTCTGTGTGTAGCACGATAATTTTTAGATTGAGATGTACATTGGAGAGCATCATTTGCGAAGACCATACTCACACTGGGCCGCAAATTACGAGAAGTTTCCTCACAAAAGACTTGTGAGAATCACCTGAAAGCATCATGCTTGTAGGCAACAATTTGGCAAAACTAGCAAGCATTACCCCTAGCAAAATGATAGCCATTAATGCTGGCATAAAATTACCATATAGTACCTTAACTCTTTAAAAATCACAACTTTTATTGAAAAATTACATTCAGGCCCTTGAGTTTTTGAAAATCACATCTTTTCACAACAAATTATAATTTTGACCCTCAACTTCCTTATTTTTACTCTTTACCACGAAAATTTTTTTTGCTCCTTAAAACCTTTTATGACTCACATGAAAATAATTTCTAAATAAACATTAAAAACATCCATAATTATGCAAATTTTCATCACAAAAGCTACGAAAATTAATATTAGATTACGGTATAATTTAGCATGATCAGCACAATATATGCACGCCATTAGACCAAGCAACAAGTTTAGTCGTGCATCATATGCACCGATTGTGCACCTTACTGGTGTCATTGTTTGCATCGACTATGCAAAGCGATTAAGGCATCAATTATGTCAACAAACTAGTGCACCAGGCCTTGTAAATAGTCGCTATAATGTAATCAAACCAAACTTGTTGCCGATTTCATCGTCTGCTCTATTGATTGCACTGATCCAACCTTTCAAGACAGCTACTAGTCTAATCGTTCATGACAGGCCCTGTTTCGACACATTCTCTTCCTTACAGATGGCAGCCTGCCGAGTCCATGGTAGCCCTCCAGTGGACATCTGATCCTTCTGAAAGATTTCCATAAAGTTAAGCCGTTTACTTTTTTAAACATTTCTAAACTTTCTTTTCTAACGGAGACATGGGAAAAATTTTTCTTTTTATTTTTCACATTTACAAATTAGATTTATAAAAATTTAGACAGCATAACGACTATTTTTCTAACAATGCCATCCTGCAAAGTTTGTATAAAAATTTAACACTTCTAAAATCAAACATTTTCCCCCAAACTTCTAGGCCTCCGACCTCATTTCATCAAGTCATAAGCAACCACAAACAGATTATCAATTTCAAAGAGAAACTCAAAATATATTCACATGTCATGCATAAGTTTATTTATATATTTTCAAAAATGAGAGAAAACTGTATAATCAATTATATACAAAATTTTTAAAATATCCACAATACATCAATGCAATCATAGCAGCCACCCCGACTCGATTTGCCTAATCCTGTGCTGGATTCCCTGCTACTGACATACCGTCCCTGTATCTGGCCCTGGGAAGGTTTTGTTTATAAAACATAAAACTATATGAGCTACGCAAGCCCAGTGAGTGTCATAAGATTTCGTTTCAAATTTAATTTATAAAATATTTCTCTCTTGAATTCTAAAACAGTTTATAAACACTTAATCACTGTAATATGAAAATCGCTTTTGCTCTGAAAACCTTATTTCAAATAATGGCATAATTAAACAATTTTCATAAATGTTATTCAATTTCATTATAAAACTGGATGATAAAGCAAGATAATGTATGTTTTCAGTTTTCTTGCTAAAAATGTAAATAGTGGCGACGTTACTGTTTTTCAAAAGCTCTGAATAAAACAAACTAACCACTATCAATCCATCCCACATGATATCCAAGGCATGGAGTAGAATTTTGCCTCGCTCTAGCCTACCCGGAATTTTTCCTCGTTCAGGCCATCTATCCGATTTTACGTAGTGGAATTTTTCCCTTGATATGGAGCGACATTTTTCCTCGCTTAGGTGAAAGCTAGCTAATAATATACCTTATACGTGCATTGAGCGACACACTAACTGAACCACTGACTCGACACAATCCCCCCCTTACAGGTTTCTTCTTGCTATTAGTGACAAACACCCCTGACACTACCAATACACGCTTCGGGTACTCAACCTCGACCGGAGATAGCTGTAGTATCTACCAAGCATACCATAGGTATACAATACATTTCTAGTAACTGTTTTCATTATAAAATACATCTTCCATATAATCCTTTCAATTTCATACAATCCATGCAAAACGTTTCTGTGTATAATATATTTAATTAAAAATCAATTTTGTTCACAAATCATGGCATAAATAATTTCCATGTCAATTTGAAATATTTCAAAAGACACTCACCAAATGTTAACTCACGATAATACACGCTTTAAGGTTCCCTTAATTCTAAGTTATCTACATATTTTCGAATTCTACATTTAGACAACATCACCACTAATCCAACCATACATATACACAACTATTGGCACATTAACATACAAACAACCATTTAACTACACGGGGATTTCGAACATTCATCATCTAAGTAATAACAACTCCATTTATTTGCATAAACTTTCTGTTTAAATTCCTCGGTATTTATGCATGCAAAACACCCCAATTGAAGTTTAATTTTCACATCAATACATTAAATAAACTTTTGGACCATTTCACCCCTAGTTTGGCCGAATACAAGCCACCTTCCAAACCATCCATTCAATTCAATTTTTCTTACCAAAATCACATTCCAAAGCATGCAATGTATCATAAAATTTAACCAAACTCATAAAATATTAAAATTTGATAACATGACATAGTTTTACCGAAATATGCATCCTTTGTTATCCAATTAAATTCTTTTCAATTTCATACTAAAATCACCACCAAACTAGCCTCTAATTCTATCTAAAGTGATCAAAACAAGCATCCCTCACACAAAGCTCTATATAGTCGAATATATAGCATACTCACATATCTTGGTTTTAATTTTCATTTCAACCATTTAACTTGACATTTTAATATAGTTTTATGCATGAATTCACTTCAAACCATCCAAACACATTTTGAATTACGAAATCCCTACTTGGCCATGTAACATACCCATGTTTGCATCAACACTTCATCAAGTTTTTCACTTAAAATTCACTCAAAACAACACTGACTTAACATGGTAGCACACTATCATTTTAAACCACACCAATCACACTTTAAAACCACAAAAATCAACTTATTTAATTGCTTACCAAATTGCCCAAAACTGCCTTGAATTATTTGTTTTGGTTTCTCACAAGATTGAAGCCTCAAAACCTTGAATCCATGCATGAAAACATCGTAAAAAAAAAAAACTACACTTATTGGATAGCTTTGCACCTATATTTTTTCACATTAAAACTCAATGAAAACTCAATCAATTTTACTTGAAATCAGTGTTGCAAAAATCGGTGATTTTCGGCGATTTTCCGGCGAGAAATCGGTGACCGGCGGCCGGTCGGTCCGATAAGGGCCAGATCGGCGGTGAAAATCGCTGCTCCGAGTAATCGGTCGACTCGACCGAGTAATCGGGCAACTCGACCCGACTCGGCCGATCAGCGCTTTTTTTTTTCAAAACTGCAACCCCAAAACGACATCGTTTCTGGTTGATTTAAATTTTTTTATTTAACCCAAAATGATGTCGTTTTGGACAGCCTAAAATGACACCATTTTGGGTTCAGATTACAAAAACCGAAAGCTTCTTGCAGAAGCTTTCGGTTTTTGCTGTCACTTGCCTTCCAAGGCTTGCGTCTCCCCCACAACACCAAACTTCTTGCAGAAGTCAAAGGTCTGCTCGCCGCCATCAGCTCGTCGCCGTCTCCGACATCTTCACCGATCACGGGCGGTATGTACTTAAGCTTTTTTTTTTTTTTTCGTTTTTTTGCTTCTAGTTTTAGGTTTTTTAGTTTTTAAGTTTTGTAAATTTTTTTCATATTAATGTAGCTTAATGTAGTGATTTTTTTTAAGTTAAAATAGTTGAAACATGTTGAAAGTTTTGATTTTTAAGTTTTTAACACATAAAGTAGTAATTTTTATTATATATTGACATTAAAAGAATGATTTATATATTTTTTTTTGCTAAGGCCTAAGAGGCTAAGATTAAGAGTTGTTTATTGAGTTTGGATGATGATTTTTAATGGTTTGTGAGGATATATATATATATGAAATTGTTATTGAATAGTTATTGCTTAAATTCTTTGTAATATACTAATCTAATGTTTGATTATTTGTCACTCATGTTACTTATGTACTCACAAAATGTAAATTGTGTTGTTGTTGTTGTTGTTGTCGTTGATTTGTTCTGTACTTCTATTTCATTTGATATAATCAAGAATTCAAGATCCTTAATTTTATAGAAATATACATATATTGTGTTGCTTTTGGTTTTGTGGGAAGAGTTTTGTTTTGTTTTGTTTTGTTGTTTTCTTTTTTTTTGGTTTTGAGACTATTTTTTGGGTGCCAAGTTTTGATTTTGTAGGCACTGAAATTGTTACGTATTTATAAATTATAATTATGTTATGTTATGTAATGTATTAATGTTTAATTATTTATATTCTTTGTAATATTTGTTGTGTTATTTGTGGTTGTGAAATGCTTCAATATTTGTTGGATGATTAGGTTAATTGATACTTTGATATTCACGAATTATGGCGAATGATAATGCATCTTCGGGAGCTTCCACTACTCAATCTCTCAAGCGAAATTCAGATGATATTGTATGGGAGTATAGGATGTTGGTGGATGGGAAGAGTTTGGAAAAAATTAAATGTAAATTGTGTGGGAATGTTATGTCCGGAGGGATATATAGGTTGAAACGGAGGGATATATAGGTTGAAAGAACATGTGGGCCACATATCCGGAAATGTGGCTAAATGTCCAAAGGCACTACCGAAGGATGTAAATAAATGTAAAAATGCAATTATGGAAATAAAAAATAGGAAAAAAAATAAGATGATTGAGGAGAATTTAAAGAGACGGTAAGTAAATATTAGGGAACAAGAAGAGATGGAAGAAGTAGAGATTGGAGGGGTAAGGAAAGAGCATCATTTTGTTGGCCCTATTGATAGATTCGCAAATGAAATTAATCCGGAGTTGTCACAAGGCTCAAAGAAGTTAATGCGACAACAAAACATCAACGAAGCACTCTTTAAAGAGAGAACCGATCAAGTGCATAAATGGGTGACTAGTTGGATGTTTGAGAGTGGCATTCCATGGAATATTATTGATAATGATAGTTTCTTACGTGCTTGTGAAGCAATTGGTCAATTTGGACCGGGTTATAGGCCTCCAACGCGTTATGAAATCGGAGAGCGATATTTGCCTCAAAAGGTGCAAGAGACCAAGTTATTGTTTAAGAGGCAAGAAGAAGAGTGGGCTCAAAATGGTTGTTCAATTATGACGGATGCTTGAACGGATAGAAAAATGAGGAGCATAATGAATTTGTGTGTAAATTACAGGTATGGATTGCATAGAATTTATCAACTATAGTCTATACATCATTACATTGTCTATATCATTGATACTATAAATCTATAATTGATAATTTTGATCATTTAATAAACAATGCTTTATTAATGTTTGATTATTGCAGGGTAGGAACCACTTTTATTTCTTCCAAAGATTGTTCTGATGTGGCACACACGGCTGAACACATTTCCCAATACATGAATGAATGTATTGAACAAGTTGGACCTGAAAATGTTGTTCAAGTAGTAACCGATAATGCCAGTAACAATATGGCTGCTGCAAAGATATTGAAGGAGAAGAGGCCAAACATATTTTGGACCTCATGTGCTGCTCACACCATCAATCTCATGCTTGAAAGTATTGGAAAGCTTAAGAGATTTTACAAGTTTATTGAGCAAGCAAAGCAATTGACGATTTTCATTTATGCTCATCACAAGACTTTGGCAATGATGAAGTCTTTTACAAAGAAGAGGGACATCGTAAGGCCGGGAAAGACTAGATTTGCATCTGCATTCCTTACTTTACAAAACTTGATGGATAAAAAAAATGCTTTGAAGACAATGTTTAGTAGTGAAGAATGGGATAAGTGTAAATTCTCACAAAGTGCTAAAGGGAAATTGGCCTACAATTGTGTGATGAGCTTCGGGTTTTGGAATGGTGTGACAAATTGTTTAAAGGTTTTTGCACCTTTGATAAAAGTGTTGAGACTAGTGGATGGGGATCGAAAGCCATCAATGCCATGGTTATATGGAGAATTAAGAAAGGCTAAGCAAGATATTAGAGATGCCTTGAACAATGTTGAAAATAGTTATCAACCAATCATTGAAATAATTGATGGAAAAATGAAAGATCGGTTAGATTCTTCGTTGCACATGACGACCTTTCTATTGAACCCTTATTACCACTATAAGGATCCAAAACTTTCCCTTGAAAGTGAGTTGATGGAAGTCTTAATGGAGTGTTTGGAGACTTTTTATCATGATGATATATCCTTTCAACATCAAATTATCATGCATGAGTGGTCAAGGTATAAGATAAAGGATGGTGCTTTTGGAAAACCATTGGCCGTTAAAGGATGTGAAGATGATTCTACGAATCCAGGAAAAATATTAAATGTTCTAATTCGCATAAATTTAGAGTTGTTTTACTTGTTTATAAATTACTATTATAGATTATATCTTTAGTATTATAATTATGAAAATATATCTTTTAAGAACTAGTTCTATAATTGACTAATTATTATTTTTTTATGGTGTAGTTGAATGGTGGAACATCTTTGGAAGCCAAACACCTAACTTGAAAAAATTCGCAGGAAGAATTCTTTCGTTGACCACTAGTTTATCTGGATGTGAACAAAATTGGAGCAATTTTGAATGGGTAAGAACAAATTTTTAATGTTCTAAATATTAGTTATTTACTAATTTATTTAACTTTGATTTTTAAATTTTATGTAGATACATTCGAAGAAAAGGAATAGACTAACTATAAGCCGATTAAACAATCTAGTCTTTGTTCAATTCAATTCAAAATTGCTACGCAAAAAGCAAAGGCAAATTGAGAAGAATGTTGACGTGCTATTAGCAACTGATGTTGATGCTACCGATGCACAAGGATGGCTTGTTCCAGGTGGTGATGTTGATGATGAAATAGGGTCCGATTTAGAGCAAATGAGACAACTTGATGAAGATTTTGATTCTAAAGAGGAAGGTGAAAAGGAGGGGGAGAAGAACATTGATTTAGAGTTTGAATCCGATAATGAACAAGTTATGGAAGACTATTATGAAGACGAAGAGTGGTTGCATCCTCCTTGCCCTTAAGATTTTCAGGGCCTTAACCTACTTTTTGGACTTTTCCTTTTTGCTTGCTATTTTATATTTGCTATGTTATTATTTAGTATTTGACATGTTATATTATATATGATATTGGTTGTGTTTGAGATTGAATGAAGGACCGGAGGTCCTAAGTAGTTGTTGGGAATTGGGATGTGATAATATTTTGAAGTGTTATTATTTTTGTGTATTACAGGGTGGAATTATTGAAAAAATAGCCGTTATATTGCCGAAATTTTTAAAATATCCAGTATATAATATATATTAATTATTATAAAACATATTATTATATTGTAATTATATGATTGTGTTAAAGTGGCTTTGGAGATTGTAAGAGATAGGTTTGAATGTTGAATTATATTTTGTGATCATATGATTATATTTTGAATTTTTGATTCTATAGAAAATTTTTAATTTTTTTTTACAGGTTTGACCAGTTTGACCGTCGGTTCGTCAGTGAACAGTACTTGCCGATTAATCGCCGAGTTACCAATAAATCGCTAACCGCTGCCTTGCCGGTCGATTAACGGTTAGCGATTTCCGCAACATTGCTTGAAATTCACTTACCCAAGTAGGATAACCTTCCTAGACTTGATTACCACCTTTTGATGGCTTGAAATCACTTGAAAAATGGCTTGGAAATGGCCTGGATCAGTTGTTGTCCTCTAGTTTCCTTTTCTGCTTTGCACTGCCGAAATACACCCTTTGTTGCCTTGAATCACTTCTTATCTCTCTAGTGATTTCTGCCGATTTCATCACTTTATATAGTTGTCCACTTCTTATTTATTTACTCTTCAACTTTGTCACAAAATTTCAATTCATGCCATCAATGAAATTTTACAAACTTGCCCCCTTTTTTCTACACTTTTTATGCATTCTCCCATTTAGTTTCATTTCCCATAATACCCTTGCATGTGATTCTAATTTATTTAATTAACCATGCCCTTTCTTGGGATTTTATTTCACACTACTTTCATCACATACTTTAATAAATCATCATACCACTTTTCGTATTCGAAATCGTTTCCAATTTACTGTAAAAAATTTATCGTGATTAAATTCCACATCCGAAAAATCTATCATAATTCAATTTCGCATTTGAACCTTTTAAATTATCTCTTTATTCCATAAATGAGGGCAATAGTGTACAATACATTTATAATACTAAAATGGAGAGAATATATTACAATTTCTTCCCCCTTTAAAAAATTTCGTCCTCGAAATTTACAAGACTTATTTACTAAAACAAATGGGGATATTTACGTCGCATCATATCCTCGTGCTCCCATATGGCTTCCTCTACACTATGATTCCTCTATATAACCTTCACTAAGGGAATGATTTTGTTCCGCAGAACATATTTCCTTCGATCCAGAATCTGCACTAGTTCTTCTTCATAAGTCAAATTCTCCCTCAGTTCCACAGATTGCTCTCTGAGTATATGGGAGGGATCTAGGATGTACTTCTGGACCATGGATACATGAAATACATCATGGATTCTATTCAACTATGGTGGCAGCTTGAACCTGTACGCCACTGGTCTCACTCTATCTATGATCTCATATGGCTCAATATAGTGCGGACTCAGTTTACCACACTTTCCAAGTCGGAGCATGCCTTTTCAGGGGGATATCTTGAAGAATACTTTATCTCCAACCTTGAACTCAAGGTACCTATGACGATTATTTGTATAGCTCTCTTACCTATCGCTTGCTACCTTGAGCCTGTCCTTGATAACTTTAATCTTATCTGTAGTGATCTAAACAAGCTCAGGACCTATCAGTTTCCTCTCACCTACCTTATCCTAGCATATAGGAGTTCTGCATTTTCTTCCGTATAATGCCTCGTATGGAGCAATACCAATACTAGCTTGATAGCTATTGTTATAGGCGAACCCCATAAGTGGTAGGTGTGTATCTCAACTCCCTTTGAATTCTAGAACACATGCTCTGAGCATATCTTTAAGTGTTTGGATAGTTCTCTCTAATTGTCCATCCGTCTGGGGGTGAAAGGTTGTGCTGAAATTTAGCCACGTACCTAACGTCTTCTGCAAACTAGGCCAAAATCTGGATGTGAACCTAGGATCATAGTCTGAAACAATAGAAGTCAGTGTACCATGGAGTCTGACTATCTCATCAATATAGAGCTGTGCTAACTTGCTGAGGGGGTAATCACTTCTAACCGGTAGGAAATGGGCAGGCTTCGTCAATCTGTCAACAATCACCCATATCACATCATGTCCCTTTGACTGCGCACGGAAGCCCTAATACAAAATCCGTGATAATCTTCTCCCATTTCCATTCAGGGATAGAAAGAGGTTGTAACCATCCTGCTAGCTTCTGGTGCTCTGTTTTCACTCGTTGACAGGTGAAGCATCAGGAGACAAAAGCTGTTATTTCTTTCTTCATCTCTTTCCACCAATAATGTTCCTTCAGGGTATGGTATATTTTCGTACTGCTCGGTTGCATGACATATGTTAAAGAGTGAGCTTCTTCTTTAATTTCCTTCTTCAGATCTCTATATTCGATACACATAAGCGCTGTCCCATCATCACTGTACCATTTTCCCTGATCGTGAAATCTGCTCTGCGTCCATCTTCGATTTCTCTCCTTAGTTTGGCCAATTGGGGATCCTATTTCTCCTGCTCCCTTATTTAATCTACCAAAATGGAGCGGACATGAAAAGTAGCCAACAATGCCCCTGAGTCTACCACATCCAATATCACTCCGAAAGACCTCAGTTCCACTAGGAGTGGAAGATATACGACTTTCAACTGCACTAGAGAACTCGGAGGTCTCCTGCTTAAGGCATCAACCACCATATTGACCTTTCCGGGGTGGTACTCTATCGTACAATCATAATATTTAATCAGCTCTAACCACCTCATCTGCCTCATATTCAATTCCTTCTGGGTGAGCAGGTATGGCAGACTCTTATGATATGTAAATACTTGAGAAGGAACACCATACAAGTAATGCCTCCAACTCCTCAAAGTGAATACAACTACTATCAGCTCCAAATCGTGGGTAGGGTAGTTTTGCTCATGCTTCTTTAACTGTCTGGAAGCATATGCTATGACTTTATCATTCTACATCAACATACAACCCAAACCCTATCTAGAGGCATCACTGTATATGGTGAAACCATTTGTCTCCGTTGGCAACGTCAATACTGAAGTCGATGGTAATCTTTTTTTCAATTCATCGAAGCTCTGCTGGCAAGCATTAGACCATTTGAACTTGGCCTCTTTCCTCATCAATTTGGTCAATGGGATTGCTATCCTGGAAAACCCTTTTATGAACTTTCTATAGTAGCCTGCCAATCCGAGAAAGCTCCTGACCTCGGTTACATTTATTAGCGGTCTCCAGTTCATGATAGCTTCTATCTTCTGGGTATCCACACTGAGTCCTTCAACAGAAATAACATGCCCCAAGAAAGTAACTTTGTCTAACCAGAACAGGCATTTACTGATAGGCCCCTCTCCTACTAGACCTGCCGGCCGCCTTACGGTAGCCCTCCAGCGGATATCTGATCCAACTGGAAGGTTCCCACAAAGCTACGCCGTTTACTTTTTGAAACTTTCTGTTAATGCGAAAACGTGAGAAAATTTTTCTTTTTATTTTGAACATTTATAAAACGAATTTATAAAAAATTTGGGCAGCATAACAGCTGTTTTTCAAACATGCCACCTTGTAAGTTTCAAAATTTAACACTTCTATAATAAACATTTCTCCACTACTGGGCCTCAGGCCCTCAAATATATTTTCACAATCCAATCACAAACATTTCAATGTGAAATCCATAAGTGTATTTCCATTTTATTGAAGACAAATAGATAATTTAATTTATCAAAAACTTAATTTTATAAATACAAAATACTATATACAACTCAAAATATAATTTACGAATACTCATCAAAAGTGCATGGAATGCATGACATATACTTTTAAATTCAACCTATGCAGTGATGTTGTTGCGTCAGGCCACTTACGCGTCTGATGGAGCCTCTTCCGGTTGACGGCTCGTCCCTGCACCTGGGGAGGATTTTTATAAAATACGAAATAGGGTGGTGAGTATAAAACTCAGTGAGTTGATAGCTTCTCAACTAAAATATCTTTTTCTAAAAGGTAAACTTTCTTTCAAGATACGTTGTAAACTAATATTCTTTCTATAAGTTTATTAAAATTACAAAACGGATACTTTTTAAAAATCTTTCTTTATTTCTGGAAACTGGAAATAATTTCTACTTTAATCAATTTCACGTCTACGGATGTGCTTTCCTCTTTTATCTTGCCAAGGGCAACCCAGGGAAACTACTCCTGTCGTGGCAACATAAACTCTCTCGCTTGCCACTAGGAATTAAGGAATCTGCCATGTGTAGCTACCGATGCGTAAACTCTGGGCGCGCAATATTCTCTCGCAATCGGTCCAATCTACACTATCCTTATGCGTGCAGAGGGTGACTCGACTGACTCTCCCTCTTAGGAGTCGTCCAGACTCCACTCTCGGTTAGTGACCCTCACACATCTACCGTACACGCATAGGGTACTCATCTAGGCACTTAACTGGGGCTAGGGTAAACCCAAGGCATCAAAAATCTTTTTATAATAAAAATCTTACTTTTCTTTTCTTTAATCTCTTAAAGTAAAACTTTACTTTCTCTAAGGCCGAAGCCTAGAATCTATAAATAACTTTAGCTTGTAAAATTCTCGAGTATAATTACTCAACTTACTAACTTGCTTTAATACTCAAATAATCATAATTGCAATGAAATAAAAATATTCATGCGATTCATATAAAAATATGTAACAGACTAAAATAACTTTAAAATCACATAATAAACTCTTTTGCTAAACACTAATTAAATAACTTAATTCTCATGAAATAAATTCATAAATGCTTTAAAATAAAAACCACTCACAAGTCACTTCTAATTTCTTCACCACCTCTCCAACACTCCTTTTTGCTTCTTGAGACTCTCCTACAATATAATCCAACCAACAATCTTGGTTTAGGATTCAAAAGATATTACAATTTCACTTCATTACAATCTCATAAATCAATACATAATCATATTATATCCTTGAAAATCTTCCACTCACTTTCTAACCCAAACTCTTTATATCTGAACTCATTCAACTATCCACAATTTATTCACTTTAGATTCAACACATGCTTTACCAATAGATCATTTAGTCTAACTCAATATATATATTCTTTACTTTACTTTACTTTATTTTCCCTTAACAATCATACTTCCATTCAATTACTTCCTTTGATGCTCAATTATTCAAACACATCATAATCACCATCCAAACACCTATAATAATTCATTCAAGAACTTCATCACTTTCAATAAAATATATTAACTAGTCAATTATTTTATCCATCAACATATATTCTCAAGAAATTCATAATTCCATCAACTTTCCAATTACTATTCTCACATCCATTTCTATTTATTTCTTTGACATTAAAGTACTCAAACATTTTATAACCATCATCAAAATACATGCAATCTATTTGATGACAAATTCACCTCCACAGTTAACTTTAACCAACTTAATTATTTATCTTTCGAATTTTCATCTCTCTTGCATCCTTTGATACCAACCTACTCACTTACATCCCATAACCTTATACAACTCATTTAATTATTTAAAGCAATCTCAACATATATGAAAACAACAATTGCTCAAGCACTAATATAATTATTCACTAACTTAATTCTTTGTTTTTCTTTTCAAGATTTCCTTTCAATCAACATAGTTTCATATATAATTTCATTTAATCATCCAAATACTCTCATTATCTATTCTTTTATGATTCATTCACATACTAACATATAACAACTTTATTCATCCTTTTTCATCTCAACAAATAATCACACATAAACACTTCAACAATCATCCATCAACTCAATTACCGCCTTAAACTAAAGAAATCAATTAAATCTCATCAACCTTTACTTATCAAACTCTAACCCTTACCTCTCAACAACCTTGATCCAAGCTTCTTGATTCTTTTCCTTCACTTCCAAGCTTATATTGATGATGATTAACCTTGATTTAGTTCATGAAATTCATTAAAACCTCATATAAATCCATAACTAAAAGTATCCATCAACCAACTACAAAATCACTTCACTTACCCTCACTATTTCTTGATGAAGGTGGATGGGTTTGAGAGATCACAAAGCTTGGATCATCTCTTCTTCTTCTTCTCCTCCTCTTTCACGGGCTGCAGAATTTCTGTTTCTTCTTCACGGTTCCAGCTCACTCACGGTCAGCTCTCTCTCTCGGTTTCTGTTTTGTCTCACGAGTTCTAGCTTTGCTTCACGATTTCTTCTCCTTCTTCTGGTTTCAGCTCTGCTCACGGTCTCTCTCTTTCTTTCGGCTTCTGCTTCAACTCACGCACGTCTGCAGCTTTCTCTACCTCTCGGTTCTGTTTCAGCTTGCTCTTTCACGATTTCTTTAGCTCTCAGCCGACTTATCTCTGTCTCAACCGACTTAACATCTGATTCAGCTCTCAATCCTCTCCACTTTATATACTCATGCCTTGACAATGTCCAAAATGCCTCTAAACTAATTCTATAATCACACATGTGCCACTAGTCACTACTCTCTTTTCTTTTTCTCTTTCGGTTTCTGCTCTGGCACTGATTTCAGCTTGCTTGCACGGTTTCAACTCCTCTCAACCGACTTATTCCTCTCTCATTCGGCTATCACACACTCACTTATATGCTAGTACTCTTTTAATGCCAAACTTGCCATTAAATTAACTCCAAAATCACCTAAATGCCACTAGTTATACATGAACACCTTTGATTGGTTAATTATCTCATCCAATTCATCACTAACAACTCATCCCATCTCTTAATTAACTCTCAACTAATCACTTGCTTTTTGACTCTAAGGTGTCTTAACCTCATTGGTCTTCATCCAAGCACATGGATTGTGCTTCTTTAATACATATCATTTCTTACACATTTAATGTTATATTTAACTTAAATTTTAATCCTCACTTAACACCAATAAATTCCAAAAATATTCCATGATCATCCTATCTTCAAATTGACCATGCAATACTCTAATTGGGCGTCTTAACTTCCAATTCCATACTTTGAAAAAAGTTCAATCGGCTATAAACTCATTAAAATTCTCAACGTTCTCAACGAGGGTATTTTTATCAATAAATATTCGGAACCTTTAAAATCCACTCAAACGAACTCATCTTTACTCCGCTTCAGCTTCTAATAACTCTAATTCATATTCTGGAGCTTTTGATATCTGTGATCCATTTTCCGAAAATCACTATTCACGAGAACACTATTCATTAAAAATACTATTCACCGAAAAATTTTTATTTCATGAAACTTAAGGAAATCTTCCTTTTCCCAGAAATCACTATTCATTCAAAAATACTATTCACACGAAATCACTATTCATCTGGAAATACTATTCTGTCAGAAAATACTCTTTATCAGGGAAACACTATTTCTTCTAGGGAAATGAAATTCCGGGTCTTACACTTACTAAACTGAGCATATAACTGGTGCTCTCTTAGGGTCTGCAATACTATCCCAAGATGTTTAGCATGCTCCTTGTGACTGCCTGAATACACTAACATGTCATCAATAAACACAATCACGAACTTGTCCAGGTAAGCTCGGAAGACCCTATTCACTAGGTCTATAAATGCAGTTGGGCATTCGTCAATCCAAATTGTATAACTAGGAACTCATTATGCCCATACCGAGTCCTAAATGCAGTTTTCAGAACATCTCCTTCATGAACTTTCAGTTGATGATAATCTGATCTCAAATCAATCTTTGAATACACTCTGAATCCATGTAACTGATAGAACAAATTGTCAATCCTCGGGAGCGGGTACTGATTTCGTATTGTCACCCTATTCAGCTGTCTGTGGTCAATACACAGCCTTAAGCTCCCGTCCTTCTTCTTGACAAACAAAACTGGAGCCCCCGATGGCGAAGTACTAGGTCTCACAAAACCCTTTTCCAGTAGTTCTTCCATCTGTGCTTTCAATTCTTTCAACTTTGCTGGAGCCATTCTATATGGAGTGATTAAGATTAGCTCAGTTCCCATAACCAAATCTATCTTAAACTCTATTTCCTTGTGCGGTGGTAAATCCGGGAAGACATCTGGGAACTCTCTAAGCACTGAAATATCTTCTAATCGGATTTCATCCTTCTTCTGTTCAACCATATAAGCTAAGTACCCCTGATATCCTTTACGGAGCATCCTACTGGCTATCATGGCGGTCATGATACTGATGGCAAGTACTTTCTGTGTTTCGCGAAATACCACCTCTGGTTCCCCTGGTCTGGCCAATTTGACCTCATTTTTATAGCAACCGACTGTGGCTCGATGTCTGGATAACCAATCCATCCCTAATATCACATCAAATTCCTAAATGTCCAATACGATTAGATTAGCCGAAAACTCTTTATCTTTTATCTCACCGGAAACTCTTTATCTTCTATCTTAATTTTACTATCCACCATCACCTTCTCAGCAAATAAGGAGTTCCCAACAAGGATGGAAACTGTTATACCACCCTCTAAAAACTATAATTCCATTCTGAGCTTCGTGAAAAATGGTACGGACACGAAAGAATGCGTGGCTCCAGGGTTTATTAGTGCATATGCATCATGATCATAGATAGAAACCATACCAGTGACAACCTCCGGAGCGGTATCTACCTCCTATTGAGTGATGACAAATACTCAGGCTTGGGCATGGGGTTTACCTGGTTGACCCATGGAAGATTCTCCTCTGCCCATTGCACCTCTAGCTTAGACTGACCAACCCCATCCTCTGATCTGGGAGCCTCTGTCTCTAGCCCAAACTGGCCTGCATAGGTATTGTGGAAGGTCCAGCTTCTGAACTAGCTATGGTGGCTAACTACGGGCACTCTCTTATAAAGTGACCCTCCTACCCGCAATGGAAGCAAACGGTGCCTGTACCTGTCATCCGACACTCGCCCAGATGCCTCCTCTTGTAGGTAATGCACTACGGTACCGAACTTCTAGTGTCACGAGAGCCTCTGGGCGCTACAGGTGGTTTGGTTGACCCCTAACTGGATGATGCTCCCCGGCTCATCCTTCTACCACCAACCCATCTAGATCTACTCTTTTTTCTAGCAAATTTGCTGAGCCCTTCCTGATGCAGACTGAAGCCGCTGCGCTTGCGTTCCGATTTCCCATACTGAGTAGCGGTTGTCATGTTCCTCTCTACATTCAAAGTAGCCTCCACTAACTCCCCATAGTGCGTCTGAAGAGCCCACGATAGATGAACTTTGGGGCTAGGATTTAGACCCGCCATGAATCTTTTGTGCCTTTGTTCCTCATCTTTAGAGATAAATGGGACAATCTAGACCAGTTCAGAGAACTTTTTTTCATACTCGATCACGGATGTCGGGCCCTGCTCAAATATAAAGAATTCTTCCATCCGAGCATCCTTGTAGCTCTTCAGATAAAATCTATCTGTAAACTCCTAATGGAATAACACCCATGATACTCCCTCTGGATGCCGCCTTTCCAAGGCTTTCCATCAGTCCTTTGTTCTGTCCTCTAGGAGGAAGGAGGAGAATAGGACTCTCTACTCGTCAGAGCACCCCATCACTCTGTAAATCTCAGTAACCCTGCTCAACCATGCCAGGGCACTCTCTGGGGCGCCGCTTCCATCAAATGGCTCCACCCCCAACTTACAAGCACGTTTAATTGATCACTTTGGTTATTCGAGAGCCTCCCACGGTTGACACATTACCGCCATCAGTATCTGGGTGACCTATTCTGCATTAAAACTCCCGTCGGCTAGGTCTATTGGTACTAACGATACCAGACGGGTCTGATTTATGGGAGCATTTATTGAACCCGTCGCGTGTTCTGCCTCCCGAACGAAAGGTACCTCTAGTGTGGGAGCTTCTGTAGTGGCTCTATAAGGACCCCTACGACCTCGTCAGTGTATAGTACTGTGATTTCAACAAAAACAGGATTATGAAACACCGAAAAATTTAAAATCGTATGCATGACAATAAAATAATGGTGACACGTCTGGATTGCTTTATTTATATAACAAGATAAATCAAAACGATTTAAGAAATCAAAACATAAAAACATGTAATCCCATTTCAAAACCTCGTTCTGATACCAACATGACAAGCCCTGTTTTTGCACATTCGCTTCCATACAGACGGTAGCCCACTGGTAACTCAACAGTAGTCTTCTAGTGGATATCTGATCCCTCTGAAAGATTTCTATGAAGCTAAGTCATTTACTTTTTCAAACATTTCAAAACTTTCTTTTCTTACGAAAACGTGGGGAAAATTTTTCTTTTTATTTTTCACATTTACAAATTAGATTTATAAAATTTGGGCAGCATAAGGGCTGTTTTTCTAACAATGTCACCCTGCAAAATTTGTATATAAATTTAACACTTCTAAAATAAAACGTTTTCCCCCAAACTTCTGGGCATTCGGCCCTCATTTCATCAAGTCATAAGCAACCACAAACAGATTATCAATTTCAAAGAGAAACCCAAAATATATGAACATGTCATGTATAAGTTTATTTATACATTTTCAAAAATTAGATAAAACTGTATAATCAATTATATACAAAATTTTTAAAATATCCAAAATACATCAATGCAATCATAGCAGCACCCCTTACTCGATCTGCTTAATCTTATACTGGAGTCCCTGCTACTGACTTATTGGTCCCTACATCTGACCTTGGGCAGGTTTTTTTTTAAAAACATAAAACAATATGAGCTATACGAGCCTAGTGAGTGTCATAAGGTTTCGTTTCAAATTTACTTTATAAAATATTCCTCCCTTGAATTCTAAAACAACTTATAAACACTTAATCACTGTAATATGAAAATTGGTTTTTCTCTGAAAACCTTATTTCAAACAATGACATAATTAAACAATTTTCATAAATGTTATTCAATTTCATTATAAAACTAGATGATAAAGCAAGATAATGTATGCTTTCAGTTTTCTTGCTAAAAGTGTAAATAATGGTAACGTTACTGTTTTTCAAAAGCTCTGAATAAAACAAGCCAACCACTATTGGTCCGTATCACATGGTATCCTAGGTATGGAGCAGAATTTTTCCTTGCTCTAGCCTTCCCGGAATTTTCCCTCGTTCAGGCCATCTATCCGGTTTTACGTAGCAGAATTTTTCCCTCACTATGGAGCGATATTTTTCCTTGCTTAGGTGGAAGCCAACTAATAATATACCATGTACGTGCATTGAGCGACACACTAACTGAACCACTGACTCGACACAATCCACCTCTTGCGAGTTTCCTCCTGCTGTTAGTGATAGACACCCCTGACACTACCAATGCACGTTTTAGGTACTCAACCTTAACCGGAGATATCTATAGTATCTACCAGGCATACCATAGGTTCACAATACATATCCAGTAACTGTTTTCATTATAAAATACATCTTCCATATAATCCTTTCAATTTCATACAATCCATGCAAAATGTTTCCGTGTATAATATATTTAATTAAAAATCAATTTTGTGCACAAATCATGGCATAAATGATTTCCATATCAATTTGAAATATTTCAAAAGACACTCACCAAATGTTAACTTACGGTAATACACGCTTTAGGGTTCTCTCAATTCCGAGTGATGGGACTCGCCTTGAATTTCCCTCGAAGGAGCTTCCTTAATCCCATCGGACACCCCACGGAACCCTTCTAAACTCGAACCTCTCCTAACCAAAAGAGCTCCATGGAGCAAACCCTTAATTTTCAATCATTTCAAAAGCATATAAATTATAAATTATAAAACTTTCATTTTTTCATAATTTAGTCTTTATAAAGATTTTGACAGTATAACGACTGTTTTTCGAGGTTTCCCATATTTTTAATTTACCTGAAAAAAAATCCAATAACACTTCAAATTTTACAAACAATATTTTCCACTACCATTTTCGGACCTCCGGTCCATCTCACAGGCAATCCTAGCCACAATAAATCTAGTACCATAAAATCAATTCAACTAGCAAATATGATTTCATGTATAAAGTCAAAAACATTTATGCATAGCCTAATTATTTACATTGTATATACACACTAGACATTAAATCCTTCCATTTACAATAACATAACACATTGTCACGTTCGTAGTAAATCTAACTCAACCTTTTATCACTAAAACCATATACATATACCAAATCTTAATTTAATCCATAATATACAATTGGTGACTTCACATAAACAATGTCTACAGTTGGCCCATCACATCTAGAGTAGGAGAGTGAGCGCCATGATTCCTGGTTCCTGCACCTGGGGAGGTTTTTCAAAATATAAAACCCAAAAAAAAAAAAAAAAAAAGCTAACAGAGCTCAGTGAGTGTTAGAGTTATTTTCTGCTTAAATCATTTCTTTCAAATGTCTCCCAAAACATTTCGAAAAGCATTGATTATAAATAAAATTCATACTCAATGAAACTGAAATATAATAACATGTTGAAGAGAAAATTTTCTGATTACAGAAAATAATTTGAAGCGTTTTTCAGAACAAAAGTATAAAATAGTAGTATGTACTTTTTACATTTTTACTATAAAATCATAATTGGTGGTGGCAACATAAATTTTCTAAAACTTTCATTTCTTTCTGAAATTAAGCCAGCCACTTGTCTCTGAACACCACATGGAATCCTAATCATATAGCCAGGTGGTCCACCCCCCATCTTGGGACTCAACACTCAAGGGATTCTAAGATGGCACCACAAATCATCTGAACTATCCATTTTGGGCCCCTGTCTTGGTCTTCAGCCCTCAAAGGATTCTAGGCCCTCACGTTCTGGTTCTACGTAACGGGATTTCTGCATCGCTTACGTAGGATAAAGGCTGGCCATCATATCATATACCTCTATACGTGCATGGGCGATACACTAAACTGGACTAATTGACACTATTCCTCCCGCGGCTACTTCCCACTGTTAGATTTGTTAGTGACGGACATCCCTGACACTGTCATACAAGTTTAGGGTACTCTGACTAGAATCATCTGTAATACCTATAAGCGTGTCATAGGCTTACAAAACATTTCCATACATGCTATCCTTTTATCATATAAATCATAATTCACATAACTTTCAAATTTTCGTATACAAAACATTTCATTTATTATAAAAAGCTTACTTTCCAGCATTCAAAGCATGAATTTAATGTTAATACATTAAAATCCATAGTGAATGTAAAGCAATACGCATCAAACATTTTGAAAGAACACTCATATTCAATAAAACACTTAAAAAACATGTATAAAAATACATTTAACACGTATAAATAATTTTACACTCACATTTTTATGCATATCGTTCTTTTTTCCACTTAATACAAAATTATCTCATGTACTAAAATAATTGGAGGGAATTCATTTCAAGTGAAAAAACACTTTAGAAATCATAGAGAAGCTTTAAAATATATTCAAGTGCATTTAACAATTTCAAAATAAGTTTACACTCACATTGCTCTCCATTGACTGGACTACCCTTCGAAAGTTCTTACTTGATTCCTTGGCTTGCCTTATCACCTATATTTCATAATAGACTTAAGATTCAATCATCATTACTTACTTCAATGAAATTCTTTTTCTAAAATACAAACCGTTGGTCAAAACCATTTATTAGTTTAAGTGCTTGTTAACCAAATGGTGTACCAATCAACTAATTATTTTCCATTTTGATTTTCATCTACATAATTTACTTGAAAATCATCAAATAAAGGGTTCTAACCCATCAATACCCATTAAAGCACATTTTTGCACATTGCCCTTCATCTTAGTCAATTACACTAGGTTATGTATATGCACCATTCTCTTGATTTCCCATGCATTAGTCACTTTAAATTCATCTCAATATCACCCTAATTCACTCAATTTCCATTATAGACACTATATACACTACAATCCCCATATTTGGTATAAGCCTATATTAATATCATAGCATTCTTTTCTTTACATTTTATTAGTGCCAACTCACTTAATTACATGCCAAGATTCAAGAAAACACATCAAATTAATTAAGTGACCATTTGAACTCCAATTTACCCCCTTGACCGAATGCTTCCCTTAGACTAAACCAACCATTTTCTTTCCAATTTCTTGACTTATATCATCTTAAATTCATGTCACACATCAACTAAATTCATCAAACAATAAGATCAAGTCACATGCCTAAATTCCCTAGTTTGACCGAATACTAACCACCATGATATCCAATTTCATTTTTCCCTATTCTTGTACAATTTATTTTAAATTCAGGTGAGGTCTCACATCATTCCAACAAAATAATTAAATCAACACAATTGGACCACCCCTTCACCTTGACCGAATTCCATTCATCATGCAACCCATATTATTTTTCAATTTTGCAAGACCATAATCACATTATAATCATCCAAACACTCACCTAATGCCCTAAAATAAATTAAACTTAAGTTTTATCAACAATTTCACAAAACCCTCACACTAACCATGATTTAAAATAGAATCATGGCATCCAAACTCTGTAAAACCCAAAACTTTAGCTACCAAAAAATAATTATTTTTTCGGATGAACAGTATTTTCAAACAGAAAGTATCCGAGTAAATAGTAATCTTCGAAAAACGGACCTCGTAAAGCAAAAGCTCCGAAATTAATATTAGAATTAATTGAAATTGAATCGGAGTGAAGATGATTTGTTTGAAGAGACTTTGTGTAAGCCCTTAGTCTTGATTCTGAGCTCCTTAGTGTTAGAAGCTAGGTTATAGAATTAATGTAAGCCCTTACTCTTAACTCCTGAACTTTATATTACCAGAAGTTAAGTAATGGGCTAATGATGACAAAATTCGTCCATAATATAATTACAAGTGGTATTGCGATAATATTACAAACTTTAGGAAATGTGTGTGACCATTATGAGAAGAAAAAATTTAAGAAGGGTAAAATAAAATAGTCTTTAACAAATAAGAGCTAAATCATCAAGTAGCAAGATAGTTAATGTTTAAATAAGAGTATATATTAGGATGTAAGTAATTAGCATTTAACACTTAATTAAGATATAAGTTGAGTTTAGATAACTAAAAGAGGGGTATTATAGTAAATTGAATAATTAAATACCAATATAAATAGAAGAGGAGAGGTGTTGGTCGGCCAACACTTAGAAAATGAGAGAAGAAGAAAATGTGAAAGTGAGAGAAGGTGAGGGTGACATACACGACCAAGCAAGAGAAGAAGAGGAAAGCTTTCCCACTTATTTTTCAAGCTTTAACTCATCATTCTAGAGTGTTTTCAAGTCAAACTAACAACCCTAAGCAAGAAATAAGATAAGATATCATTCTCTCTCTCTCTCTACTTTGATGATAGTTGGAATGGTATGGGTATGGAATTGTTGTGTTGTTGTAGTAGTTTGTGATGGGTGTTTTGCACTTAAAACTAGTGTCGAACCCTAAGTGTGTGACATGGAAGCTTAGATGACATGTTTTAGTGTATGGATGTTAGATTAGGGTTTGTAAATGGAAAATCTTAAATGATGATTTAAGGAAGTGAAATGTTAAACAAGTTGCACATATGTTGTTTGTTGAAATATCTAAGAGAGTAACTTAGTAAAAATAGTGAAAATAAAATGAAATGAAGCATTGAAGGAGAATGTGTAGGTGTCATGGCATATGTGGAATGTGTAATATCATTGTGTTTTGATCCAAATAAGCTTAGATTTACACATAATAAAAGTTAGAAAAGCATATAGAAGTGATAGAATTGTCAAAGGAATAGTTTTGAGCTAAGTTGAGAATCTCGAGTTCAATGAAGGGGCTGTGATGACCTTCACTCTTTGAACTTATTTGGGGTTGTTCTAGACCTCAAAACATGCATAGGGATCATGGAAAATCATAGAAATTGGAATGGAATGATTCCGATAAAAATTGAGCAAGTTATGACTAAAATAGTGCATTTAGAGAGTTGTAAGGTAAATTGTGGATACAAATGCATTCCTCGATGCATGAAATGAATATGTTTGATTATAATTAGGTAAAAGAACCCTAGATACGAAATAATTGAAGTCGTCGCATGTAGGATGCCACAAATGTGCATAAAAAAGTGTCGAAAAATATGCGTTTTTCTTAGATTTCACCCCCTCAATACTTAGAATTTTTTGAAACCGTTTTACGGGTGACCTAAGTGCGAGTTAGGGAGATGATTAGAGTGAAAATGGAGTGAAGAAAATCACTAGAATGGTCCCTAGCATAGCCTCGGGTTTGGGGGGTCCAAAAACAGTGATTTTGCGTTTTGAGCCTTCGGCGACCATTTTAAGCATTCCAGAGTGTCCCTAGGTGATAATAAATAAGGCCCGTGCAAAGAAATCGGAATTAGAGAGTCTCGGTTGAGTTAAAATTGAGTTAGGAAGGTTATAGTATAAAGGGTTTTCAATAGAGTAATTTGTATTGGAAACTCTACTTTTAAGTTTTGAGTTATATATTTGAGTAGGTTATGATAAGATGTTGATATGTAGGTGACGCGCAAGCAAGCGAGGCACGAAAGGCTTGTTGAGGCGATTGGGCATATTCGGATCGAGGTAAGTGTTACATCGCTTACATTGTCTAAAACTTTAAATTAAATTATAGCTTGTTGTTGATTTCAAGTTTTATAAAATGATTTTTAAAACATGAGTTCAATTCGAGTAAAAGATCCTCCATGAGATTAAGAAATGAGGATTTAAAAGTAGAAGTTGTTCTTATAAAGTTTGACGTGAGTTTGAATTAAAAATGCTTTAAGTTAAGCAATTTTGTGCTTCATGCATTTAAAATGAAAAAGCGTTTTAAAAGTTATGTGTAATCCCTTAGAGTTCAGAGTATCTAGCACTACGTTGTGACATAGAGAATTCCACACGTAGCTGTCTAGATCTAGAGTTATCGGCGCTATGTAGCGACGTAGAAATATTTTGCTCGTAGCCGCTCAGATTTATAGCTACTTGCAATATGCTGCGATATAGAAAATTCCGCACGTAGTTGCAAAGGCTATCAAGTGGTGCACTGCAATATGTAATGTAGAAAATTCTACATGTAGTTGCAAAAAGTTTCAGATTGTTAGCACTTTGATTGCAATGTAGGAAATTCTGCATTATAGTTGCTTAGAGTTATGACAGTTTCACCCTACACTGCGATGTAGTAAATTCCGCACGTAGAGGTCGAGACGTTTTAGTCGCATCACGGGGGTGTTAGTTGAAAATCATCACGTGATAGTTAGAGTACTCTAAGGGTACACATGGTGAATTTAGAAAGAAAGGTTTTCAAAATCAAAAATTTTGATATGTAAGGGGTTTATAAATAGTTATGTATTTATATAATTAGAATGCTTATTCATGTCGCACTAACACTTTAAATTTTTGTGTAGTGTGTATATACCATGAAGTGTTTTTGCAAGTGATTTTGTGTATCAAGGAAACCGTCACTAAAATTTTAGGTGGGAAACTCGAAGACTTCATCACACAAATGAACATAATTATTTTGTGAAATCAAATACTTGGCAAATGTATAACATGTTGATATATTTTGGTAAATATTGAGTTTGTATCATATATGTTGTGCATCATGAATAAATTCTTAGATTCCATATGACATATATATATATATATATATATATATATCAATGCCTATGATCAACATTTGAAAGGTTAAGAAAATGTATGATTATGGAAAAAATATGTTGTGAAAATATATCTTTGAGATATCTAAGAAGTTGGGTGGTGAGTAATATAGTACGAAGTGTATTTTCTTTGCAAGTTAAATTTTGGAAACCTTAAAAATGCAGCCGTTATGCTGCCGAAATTTATGTAAAATTGTTTTAAATGAAATAGCGAAAAATTTACACCAACCCAACTATTTTATAAAGAAAAGAAACATTTAAGTTTAAGCAAGTAAACCGGCTGAGAAAGTCAGGGGTTCGCTTCTCGGATTTCTTCAATCCGACAAGTCGGGTTCAGGAAGTCCGCTAAAGTGCCCGGCAAGACCCTCCAGACAAGAGCTTAAAGAAAGTCTAAGAGGGGTCCTGTCACTTTGAGTAATCCAGGGTTTATTGGACGAAAATACCTTTTTTAGAGAATAATGGGTATTAATGATTTTATATCCATAAGAAACTTTTTTAATATGAAATTGAGAGATAAAATATCCAATTAGAGTAATTTATTGTCAATTTGAAGATTTAATGGCCATAAAATAATTTTTAAAATTTATTAGGGCTAGAATGTAAATTAAAGTTAATAGAGGGCCAAGTAAATATTTTTCATACTCAAGCACACCTGGATTGTATATGAGTATTACATGGAATGAGATCTCATAAAGAAACACAATCCATATGAAACAAAATAGGTCAATTAGAGATTGACACTTGGAATCCACTAACCTAGAAAAGGCTATATAAAGAGGAGTTGCCTTGGAAATAAGGAGAAAGTTACAAGAGAAATCACAGAGAGGGAAGAGAGGCTTTTGGCACTTGAGAGAGAGGGAGAGTGTGACCGAGTACAAGATAAATCTGAGTTATCTTGATCTGTTGAGAGCCAGTTGAGAGAAGTTTAAGAGTGAATCAAGGGGGGGTGGGGGGGGATGTTGTAAGAGAAGTGGAGCTCAGCCAAGGAGGGAGTTTTCTATCGAGAGGAAAAACTAAGGTAAGCTTACTGTCATTATGGATCTTGAGTTGATTTTCGGTATATCTAACACCTGCAAGTTATTTTGATTGAAGAGAGCTCGCGATCAAGAGTACCCAAAAAGGGCAGTGGTCTTGCTGATCAGTTTGGAGATTGATTTGGCGAGGTAAGCATGAGATCTTATGGATTTGTCCTTGTGTGAAATGGAATGTGTGATGTTAAGTCTGAAATAAGTTTGATGATACAAGTTACCATGTATTGGTTATGAGTATATTAACTGTTAAGTTGTTATTTTGGATGTGGTTGTTGGTGTAAAACCTGAAAAGAGTGTTAAAATGTTGTTTGTATGAGGTTGGGCCGATCTGGGCTAAATCAGCAACCCGCCAGCAAGCTGAAAGTTGCGAGCAGGGTGATGCTGCAGTCTATTTCAAGGTCTGTCCATGTTAGGCAAGAGGCAGTAGCTTGCAAAAGAGGTAAGCTGGGAGGAGCTCGTTGTTTGGGCCAAGCGAGTTGGACAATGACTCCCAAAAAATGAGCTGGGCAGTAGCTCGTAGCTCGAGCTTGAGCTCGGTTCGTTATAAATTGGAGTGTAGTGTTTTGTATGGTAGAATATTGAGATTTTCGAATAGATTGTTATCTCTAAGAAATCACTCTGGTATTGGAGTGTAGGTGAAGCAACGAGCTAGTAGAGGACGCAAAACAGTGGTTAAATATTGGAAAACAAGTAGTGAGTGTGATTTACTTTCAAAGCATTTATAAGTTCATAAATTGAATTTAATTATTGAACTTGTTTACTTTTAAATTATTATATTGAAATTATCTATGTTTGCATGTCTCTAGTTTTGTATTTATATCGCATGTGAGTTTCTGAATTGTATATTATCAATGTTTATATACTTTAGTAGTAAAGCAATTTATTAAGAGACATGTCAGAGAATAGTTTCAAGCTAAATTAATGTATTTTCGAGATAAAGAGAAAATAAGGTTTTGAGTAGTTTGAAAAGATTTAAAATGTCTATGGTTTACCCTAAGCCCCACAGATTATCGACCGAAGTACTATATGCATATATGGCAAGTGTGGTTGGAAGAGTTACTATTTATAAGGGGTTGAGTCAGAGTCAATCAGTCACCCTCTGCACATATACGATAGTGTAGATCTACCCGATGTTAGGGTGGGTATTACGATCCTTGAGGTCTCTCATCGACGACTACACAGAGAGATTTCCCCAATCCTAGTGACGTGTGCAAGTTCTGTTACTTATATGTACAGGTACCGTCGCGAAGGATAAGTTTCCCTGAGTTACCAATTAAGACAAGATCCAGTAAAGAAAAAGTACGTCATCAGGCGTGAGATTTCAGAAAATGAGAAAGCTTTATTATGAGAAAAATTTATGATCATTATTATCATTTTTAAGAGAAATTACTTTTATACTTTACTCAAATTATATTTTATCAATTCAATTCAAAGTACTAGTTTTCTCAAAAGTATTTGGGAGGTGTATTATATTTTGAAATGAGTTCCAAATTAATAAGTACCCATTCATTGAGTTTATACTCACCACTCGTTTTTCGTGTCTTATAAAAACCGTCCCTAGATGTAGGTGCGAGCTAGAGATCAAAAGGAGCTCCGTCGGACGTGCACAAGGGCTGATACAGGACACTGCTGCACTGGTTTGTTTGCTCCGCACTACCATGTATTGCATATCTTTTGAACATAATACATGTTTCATAAACTTTTAATTGAGAACACATATTTTGTGTATTACGTATTATATTTTGAACCATATGTGAACTTTGTTTTACTTGGCTTTAATGGATTTTTAAGTTATCTTTGAATGAAATCGTATTTATAATTGATTGTGGGTTTGGATAAGGGCTTCAGGCCCGGAAGTTAGGATTGGAATAATTTTAGAAGTGCACAGGTTTTTCCTTCGTGTTTTACATGGTGGATTTTTCATAAAAACAGTTGTCGTGCTACCAGATTTTAATCAAACCTGATTTACAAATGTATTTTCAAAAGTATTTCAAAGAGTTTCATAAAGGTTTTCGATAAAAGAAAAAGGCTTAGATTCGTGGGAACCTTTCAACCAGTGCAGATCCCGTCTAGAGAGCTACCATGGGGTTGCCAAACTGGCTACCTAGTGTATAAGGAAGAAGGGCCTATCAACCTCATTCTTCCATTTTCATGATCATCAACATATCAAAAATCACTCAACCAATCATCATATATCCAAAGATCAATTTAATTCAACTTTACTTGAAAAATCACTTTAAACCCTAAACTTACCTTACTAGTAAGTGTGACACCACAACTTCCTTTGAGTCTTCTTTCAATCCAAGCTTAAATACAAGGAAATCAACCTCTAAAAACACCAAAAATTCCATAAATATATCACTTAAACATTTTATCATGAAAACCCATGAAAATCCATCAAAGAAATCATAAAAACCTAACTTACATACCTATTTTGCTTCACCTTCTTGCTCAATCTTGTTCCCTAACACTTATTTGATGAATTTTGACATGAAAACTTGGATTAAATCTCCTTATCTTCATCTTCCCTTGCTGCTAAACACACCAACCCTCTCTTTTTCTTTTTCTCTTCTTTTGTCGTCACACACACACCCTCTCATTCATCATCAATTCAACTTTATATATTATTCATTTCTTTTGACTAAAATGCCCCTCATTAAATCACCAAATGGCCATCAAATCCTCTATTTACTTTTACCTTTATGTCCTTAATTTTATCTCATAGTAATTCATCCATCCAAGGGTAATTTAGTAACTTAGTTAATAAAATATTACCAAATTGATTATGTTTGCCAACTAATATCCATTAATTCAATAATTAAATTTGATGTATCATTCTCCCATTGGTTCATTTCACATGACATGGATTGTCTTTATGCTCAAGTTCTTTCCATGTAGTGCTCACACCAAATCCATGCATTGATTGAGCTTGAAATGACCATTTTGCCCTTGATGAAATTAATTGTGATTCACATTTCAATAAATTCCAAAAATATTTCATGGTCATTCTATCATCAAATTGACCATGAAATACTCTAACTAGGTATCTTAACTCTCAATCTCACACTTTAAAAAAAATTCTAATGACCATAAAATCATAAATTCATATTATTCTCCAAAAAATGTATTTTCATCAATTTCTTTCGAATCACTTAAAACTTATTCAAATGAACTTATTTTCGATCCGTTTTAGTTTCTGGTAACTTTATTATCTATTTTGGGACTTATGATTTCCAAAGTCTGCTTTCCGAAAATCACTATTCAGGTGAATACTATTCATCCGGAAACATTATTCACAAAAAAAATTTATTTTTCATAAAATTACTACCCTAAGTAGTTCCTATCATATTTCAATCATAAAAGTCCAGTCAGATTCTGAATTTTGCTCTTAGCACCGATTCCGAACTGACTTGTTCACTTGCACTATTCGTCAGAAAAAAAACGTTTTCAAAAAGTGAAATTCTAAGGTTTACACCAAGTTACCTACATATTTTCGAATTCCACGTTTAGACAACATCACCACTAATCCAACCATACATATACACAACTTTTGGCACATTAACATGCAAATAACCATTTAACTACACGAGGATTTCGAACACTCATCATCTAAGTCATGACGACTCCATTTATTTGCATAAATTTTCCATTTAAGTTCCTCGGTATTTATGCATGCAAAACACCCCAATTGAAGTTCAATTTTCACATCAATACATTAAATAAACTTTTGGACCATTTCACCCCTAGTTTAGCCAAATACAAGCCACATTACAAACCATTCAATTCAATTTTTCTTACCAAAATCACATTCGCAAAGCATGTAATGTATCATAAAATTTAACCAAACTCATAAAACATCAAAATTTGATAACATGACATAGTTTTACCGAAATATGCATTCTTTGTTATCCAATTAAATTCTTTTCAATTTCATACTAAAATCACCACCAAAGCAGCCTCTAATTCCATCCAAAGTGATCAAATCAATCATCCCTCACACAAAGCTCCATATAGTCGAATACATAGCGCACATACATACCTTGGTTTTAATTTTCATTTCAACCATTTAACTTGACATTTTAATATAGTTTTATGCATGAATTCACTTCAAACCATCCAAACACTTTTTGAATTACAAAATCCCTACTTGGCCATGTAAAATACCCATGTTTGCATCAACACTTCATCAAGTTTTTCACTTAAAACTCACTCAAAACAACACTAACTTAACATGGCAGCACACTATCGTTTTAAACCACACTAATCACACTTTAAAACCACAAAAATCAACTTAGTTAATTGCTTACCAAGCTGCCTAAAGCTACCTTGAATTATTTGTTTTGGTTTTCCATAAGATTGAAGCCTCAAAACCTTGAATCCATGCATGAAAACATCATAAAAAAAAACTGCACTTACTGGACAGCTTTACACCCAAATTTTCACATCAAAACTCAATGAAAACTCAACCAATTTTACTTGAAATTAACTTACCCAAGTAGGATAACTTTCCTAGACTTGATTACCACCCTTTGATGGCTTAAAATCACTTGAAAAATGTCTTGGAAATAGCCTGGATCAGCTCTTGTCCTCTTGTTTCCTTTTCTGCTCTGCATTGCTGAAATACGCCCCTTGCTGCCATGAATCACTTCTGATCTCTCTGGTGATTTGTACTGATTTCATCATTTTATATAGCTGTCCACTTCTTATTTATTTACCCCTAAACTTTGTTACAAAATTTCAATTCATGCCATCAACGAAATTTTACAAAATTGCCCCCTTTTTTCTATACTTTTCATGCATTCTCCCACATTCTCCCATTTAGTTTCGTCTCCCATAATGCCCTTGCATGCGATTCTAATTTATTTAATTTAATCATGCTCTTTCTTGAGATTTTATTTCACACTAATTTCATCACATACTTTAATAAATCACCATACCACTTTTCGTATTCGAAATTGTTTTCTGTTTACTTTGAAAATTTTATCATGATTAAATTCCACATCCGGAAATTCCATCGTAATTCGATTTCACATTTGGACTCTTTGAATTATTTCTTTATTCCATAAATGAGGGCAATAGTGTACAATACATGTAACGCCCCAAATTTTCTCTATTTAAGATAAACAAAAATATATCCAAATAAATAGTATTTTCGGAATGAATGGTGTTCTGGACAGAAAGGAGTCATGTGAATAGTAACTTTCGAAAAACGGATCTTATGTATTAAAAGTTTTGAAAATTATATTAGAATTAATGGAAATTGAAACGGATCAAAAATGAGTCCATTTGAGGTAAAATTGAGCAGTTTCCGGATTCGACTGGACATTCGAAAGGATTTTCGAAAAATTTTAAAAATTTAAAGAAGTGTCAAAATGAGTATTAAAATACTCAATAAGTATTTTAGAAACTCAAATGACATTTCCAAAGGAGATTCGAATTGAAATGGAATCAATCTGGAAATCGTCGGAGATGATTTAGTGAATTTACAGAAAGCTAAAAAGGGGGCATAAAATTACTTTTAAGAGTCACTAAGGTTACTAGGAATACGTAGGAAGTCTGAATATAGGCCTCGGTGAATTTCGAAAGGATTTCGAAAAGGGTTCCGAAAAATCCAAATTCAGGAGTTCTAGAAAAGTCAAATCAAAAGAAATAAAAAAGGGAAAATAATTGGATGTGTTTGACATGTAAAACCCAGAATTTCATTTTTCCTAAGAGAAATAGTGTTTTTTCGATTCATAGTGATTTTCGAGTAAATAGTGACATGTGAACTTTTCGAGTTTAACCCCGGAAAATCAAAAATATTCAAAATGAATAATAGAGACTAATGAAACTGAAACAGAGTTGAAAGGAGTCCGTTTGAGTGGATTTTAAAGGTTCCGAAGATCAACCGATAAAAATATGTTTGTTGGAAACGTTGTGAATTTAGTGAGTTCAAAACCTCCTAAATTTTTTTGAAGCTTGGGATTGAAGGTTAAGATACCCAATTAGAGTATTGTATGGTCAATTTGATGATTGGATGACCATTGAATATTTTTAGAATTTATGTAGGTGTGAATGACAATTAAATGCATTAAAGGGCAATTGGTAAATTCCACTTCAAATATCTATGAATTGGGTGTGAGTATTACATGGAAATAAATTGATTAAGAAGCACAATCCATGCAATGCAAAATTAGCCAATGGTAGAGTGACAAAATTAAAATAAATTAATTAATATGAGTTGGCAAACACTAATGGAATTTAATGCTTTAATGGATTAATGACTAAATTGCCATGAATTAGATAAATTGTTAGGAGAGTTAATTAAGAGCATTTTAGTAAAGTTAATTAAGGGACTTGATGTTGATGGCCATTTGTAGGTTAGATGAGGGACATTTTAGTCAAGAAAATAGAGGGTTATATAAAGTGATTTGTGATGAGAATTGAAGGGAGAAAAAGTGACGACAGAAAAGGAGACTGGAGTGGAGCTCGGGCAGCAGAGAGAACCAGAGGACAACAACTTATTTTGAAGGTTTTGAGGTGATTTTTGAGTGGTTTTCAAGTCCCTTAAGGGTGTACACAAGCTTAGGAGCAAAATCCAACCATTATAAGTCAATTTCAAGTAGTAAGTTCACTTGTTTTTCATGGATTTTGATGAGTTGCGGGTTTGGAAGATAAATTGATGGATTTATGAAATGTTTGACATGTTTAGAGATAGATCCACTTGTTTTCAAGTGAGGAAGTGAAAGAAAACACAAAGGAAGTGGTGAATCAAGCTTACTAGTAAGATAAATGTCTAAGGTTTTATGGTTTTTCATGAAAAATTTTCAATTAAGTTGATTTTGAGTGCATGATGAATGATTGAGTGATTTTAGTGTGATAAGTGGCCATGGAAATGGATGAATGATATGGGATGTCATGATATTAGTTTATGTCAAGGTTAGGGTTTTGAAATGATGTTAATGGGAATTTAATTGATTTAAGTTTAAGGTTTTATTTGAGCTTTGGATGATTATTTGATTATGTTTGGATGTTATTTTAAACTTGAAATGAAAATATTATCTTGGTTGTGACCTATATTAGTGAGCGGTCACTTAGGAAAAATCTAGGTAATTAAATGAATGTTAATATTTGGATGATGATTATATGAGGTATTATGTTGATTTGAGATGATTTTTGGTGGAAAAAGAAAAAGAAATGAAGTGATTTATAGTTATGTTAGTATCTAGACACTTTGTGTTTTTGCATGTGTTAAAGTGATTTTTAATGTTTGAATGAGTTGTTGGATGTTTTGGGATGTAATTGATGCATTTGAGCATGATTTTTGAACTTGGAATAAAGTGAATAACTCAATGTGTTATATACTAGTGTGTGTACGTGATTTGGAAACGTTTTGGTAATTGGATGAATTTTAGAGTTTGAATGAGTTTATATGTAGTGTTGGATTAATTTAAGATGATTTTTCAAAAAGAAATGTAAGTGAATGAAAAGATGTGTAGGTAAACTAGTATATGGACCATTGATGTTAAGCATGAGTTTGTGTAGATTTTAATACTTGATTGGGTTGTGTGATGTTTTAGAATGAAGTTGTGTTGATTTGGGATTAAATGAATGAAAGAAAACTTTGAAATGAAAAGTTTGGGTGTTAGTGTGTTTAAGGTCAAGAATGGATGTTTAAATTGTTATCCAAATCTTTTTGAGGTGTTTTAGTGAAGTTGGTGCACACATATTTTCAAATTTTGATCTTACTAGTAGGCATAACAATGAAAACTTTATTTGAAATTTAGTGATTTTATTCTCTTAATATAGTGATTCGATATAAATGATAATTATATGTGATTTGGGTGTGGATAGAATGAGTGTTGTGATGAAAAACAAAGTAGAACAAAAGTTTACAAAAAAATTCTAAACCTAAGTCGAACCTAATCTAGAGGGGATCCTAGGGTTATTTTTGTCATTTGAAACTTATTTATAGGTTAAACGAATGATATTCGAATGATATATGTGATGACTCATGAAGTTGAAAACAAATTTTGAAAAAAAAAAAAATTCACACCCTTGGTCGAATGAAAGCTAGAGAAGCACCAAGGGGTATTTTTGTCAATTCGCACCCATTTATTGTTAATTATATAATGATTTGATGATACATGTGACAAACTAAGGATTGGAAAAAAAAAATTTGAGAATTCTCTCTTTTAAATGAATTTGTACAAGAAAAAGAAAATGAGTGATGTTAAATTGAGGTTATAACTAGGGGCAAAATGGTCATTTGCAAATGACCAAGAATGAAGCTTCAAAAGATTTTGAAAAATAGATACAAAAGTGTGATTAAATAGTTAGGCAATTAAAAAAATTATATTTGAGTTGATAATTTTGTAATTATTGAAAAAATATCAAGGGTCCGAGTAAACCTGAACATTGATAGGTGGAGATTGAAAATCGGTATGCCAATAAGGAAATATTAGCGTTACCTGCACCGCATGGATGATACAAAGATTGTGAATTTTGAACCTTGTGAGGCACCGAGTGTTCAGTCCTAAAATTCATGTGTTATGCGAAATATGATCCAGTGGGTAGTCACCGAGTGTCCAATGCTGAAGAACTTGGCATGCCAATAGGGTGATTATAGCAGTACTGCACTGATTTACTGATATACATTAATACTGGATTCCTGGACCTTGAGAGGCACCGAGTGTCTAGTCCCAAAAATTATGTGATATGTGAAATGAGATCCAGCGGGTAGTCACCGAGTGTCTGATGCCAGAGAAACCCGTTTTCCAATTCATGGTATCGTATTAGTGTTTACGAAGGGCGCTGAAAAAATATTAAAAGAAAATTGTGTTGATAAGCTTAAAAATGAAAATAATTGTGTTTATGTGTGCATTGAATAGTAATTTGATTTCCTTACAAATTTATCTGTAATAGTTTGAAAATTGTGAAATATTGATTTACAACTCGTATTTTGAGAAAAAATTATGGGAAAATTGTGTATTTGTATTTGAAAGAGTGGTCTGATACAAATGCATGTATGTATTTGTTTTGAAAGATATTACATGAAATCGTTGTTATGTTTAAAAGAAAAATTAGTTCTATGTTTTTTTTTTTTAATGTATTTATTAGTAAATGGATTACCTGGTAAATATTTGATAAAAGCTTAAAATTTGTGGAACCTTGTTATATAAAAAGGTATTTTTGATACAACGGTGAAATTTGGTTTAGTAAGATTATATTTTAAAAGTGATACTTTTGCAAATTATGTGTGTTTTGACTAATAACTCGACCATTTTTATGATTATTATGAAAATCTGAGAACTATGAAATATTTCTTTATCATCTTGCATTTATGGAAAAATGTGAAATTAAAATATGTGCAAACCCCCTTAGTAGAAATACTTAGCGCATTAGATCCATAACACGTAGGTTATGAAACTAGGTATTGTAGATAAAGATTAACGAGAAGACATTTGCCGCACTTCCTGCGAATCACATCTCTCCACATTTTGGGCAAGCATTCTTTTGGTATTATATATTTATGTCTAAGTACTTCGACGTGGAAGAAATACATATGTATCTATTTATACGAGATTTTATAAATGATAATGTATATAAATTGTAGAAAAAGTTTTTTATTTGTAAAATGATTGTGTAAAGAAATTCTTACTTATCTTCTAATTAGCGTTTAATTTGATTAATAGGGTTTTTATTAAATGTTGTACTTATAAATGTTTGTGTGGTGAAGTGATTTTGAGTCGGATGGAGAGTTCGCAATGGTAGTTGAGAACTTGAAGATGTTTTAAAAGTGTTTTTCCTTTAAAATTTGCAAGTTGATAAAATTTTGGATTTTCAGAAAAACAGAGGAAACTCTACCGGATTTTCAAAAAAAAAAAAAAATTGTAGTGCATACATGTAAAATAATAACGAATAAACCGAGTAAGGTAAAATTATTCAACTCGGGTTTCCAATCGAATGGGAATCGGATGGAGGCTGTTACAATACATTTACAATACTAAAATGGGGAGGATATATTACAGTTCAAAATGACCACATCAGCCCCACTAGACTAGCAAACATAAACCAGTTGCACTAGTCCAATTTCAACTACAATTACCAAATAGGTAGGTCGTCTGGACAGCCTTGCTGGGTTGTTTAAGTTGTCTCGTCGACAACTGAAACTTTTATACCACATCCTCTTTTCTTTATCTAATCGTAATTTTTCGACTCAAATTCAACAACAAATCCAACTAGTTTCGACATCATTCTTTACATATAATTATTCAAAAATATGCAATAAATCATTCATCATTCATGAATTAAAAAAAAAAAATGCATATCAATAATCAAATTAAAAACAACAATGCCGATTCAATGACATATGAAATCAATACAAAACATACTATTTTACAAATCGCCTTTTTAATTGAACCTAACTCTGATACCAATTGAAGGGGAAAATAACATTTGTTTTAATCAAATTAAAACTTTATGGAAGAGTGAGTTTCAAAGCTTTTTACAAAACTTAGTAACATGAATTTATAAAACAGTGAAACAAAAGCAACAAAAACAAAATAAAAGGTCAGATCTTTTACCTTTTATATTGATTGTATGTGAATTGCTTACCACGTAGTCTTTCTTGATATTTTTCTATACCAAAAAACAAGTGATTTGACACAATTATATAAAACTAAGTTTACTGACTTTTGATTTCTTTTCTAAAAGAAATATATCTATGTTTAAGAGGTGATTTTTTTGTTTTTTTTTAGTTATACAAAGAAGAAAGACACTAATTCTTCTTTGTATTTCACTATAGATAAAATAATAATTTTTTTTTTTTCTATTTGACAGACATATTGCCAACCAAAAACCCTTAATACAAAAAGAAAACTCTTTCTTTTCTTTTTATAGGCAACAACAAAATTAATTCAAAATTAATATTGAAACATTTATTTGATAAGAATTAAACTTTTGCCCTATATGATATAATTAATTTATGCTACATTCTGGAATTGAACTCGTGATCTATAATAAAATATGTCATAATTAATTTAAACCAGAGTCACTATTGATAATCGAATTCAAGACCTCTTATAAAATTATTAAATCAATAATTAACTAATTAATTATTAAATAATTTGAATGTTCAATACTATTTAAATACCAAGTAAACACAAATTTTACTACTAATGTAACACATATAATTGGACAGTCTATATACACATCTTCTACAATGAAATGAGCTAACGAAGGGACCTAATGTGTAACACCCCAAATTCGAACCGATCTAACAGGTTATATTTATATATATATATATATATATATATATATCTAAATGAAGTCTAAGTGGGGTTCAAAGAAAAAAAAATCACAAGAGATGCAATTAGAAATTTAAATTAAATTGCCCAAAGAAAAATTAATTCAGGTGAGCCCAATTAGAATTACTATGGCCCAATTATTTTCTAAACACATCCAACTATTTTTCTTAAATACACCACCTAAGGACAAAAATGTAAAAAGGAGGATGTAAGAGGGGTAAAAATGTAAAGAAGGAGAATATAAGAGGGTAGAATTGTCCATCACACAAGAGGAGGAATTATGGGATTTTTGAAGGGCAATTGATGGGAAAAGGAAAGAATTCTCTAGAAATGACAAGAATGGAAATAAAATTATATAAAAAGGGCAAAATCGGAAATGCAAATGAAAAAATTCTCTAGAAATGATAAAGATGGAAATAAAATGTTATGACAAGGGCAATATTGGAAATGCAACAAGATATTTGGTTAGATTTTTATGAAAAAATAAGTTGTGGAAAAGTGGCTAAGTGGATGTAATTTGGGACATACATGAGAATATATATATAGGTGATTTTATATTAAATTAAAAAGTCATTCCATCAAATTTTTTTAGCTTGGCCGAACTCCACCCATAGTTTTTCCTTCTTGGCCAAACACACCCTCCAAAAGAAGAGAGGAAAATCAAAAGAAAAGAGGAGAAGAAAGAAGGAAGGAGAAACAAGAAGAGATAAAAAAAAAATCATGAAAGTTGGAGAAGGATTGGTGGTAAGAAACTAGTTCCAAATTAAGATCAAATTTTTTAGTTTAATTCTTATAGATCCTAAGTAGATTTTGATATTGTTTTAGGTGAAAAAGGGTTCCAAGGAGAAGATAAGTGCAAGAGGATTTCCATAGAGCTTAGAGTAACCTAGTGAGTGGATATTTTCTCTCAAACTTGATTTATGAAAGTGTTTTTGTTATGTTTTTATTTTATTAGTTTTAATGATTTAATTATGTTTTGTGATTTATAAATTCTTATTTACGTTCTAAGGTTTTGAAGTATGTTTTATGATTTTGAATTATATTTCATGATTTGAGATGAATTATGTTTAGTATATATGTTTTATGATATATGAATTTTAGAATATGTTTTGGGATTTTAAAGTATACTTAGAATCCATGAATTTTAGAATGTGTTTTTATAAACTTTAGATTCAATTCTAAGATGTGAATTGTGATTTATGTAATATGAATTTTGTTTTGAAATCTTGAAGTATACTTTGGGAACCATGAATTCAAGATTTTTGTCTGTGATTTTTTAAGTATACCTTATGGTTTATAAAACTAGAAAGTATGCATTTTAATAATTCTAAAATATGTTTGAAGATTTAGGAATCTTATATTTTGTGTTGAGTTTCCACAGTTAGTTTTATGACTTAGCAAAGTGAATTATATTTTTGAATCATGAATTAAATCGTTTGATTTTAAAACCTTAAGATACATTTTGTAATTTAGGGATTCAAGGTTATGTTTCAAGATTTTAAAAAATATATATACTTTATGATTTGTGAAAATTAGAAACTATTCCTTTTGGTGATCTTAAAGAAATTTTAATGATTTTTAAATTTTATAGTTTGTGTTGAGTTTTTAAAGTAAGTTTTATGATTTAATTAAAGTAAAATTACATTTTGATTTCCCAAGTATATTTTATAATTTAACAAAGTGAGTTTTGATTATATGATTTCCAAAGTATGTTTTACAATTTAACAAAGTAAACTTTGAATTTATGGTTTCCAAAGATAGCCTTATAATTTAAGAAAAAGAATTATGTTTTTATGGGTTATGCAAAAATTATTTGATTTTGAAATCTTAAAGTAAATTTTTAAATTTATGAGTTTGAGATTATGTTTGTAAACTTATGTTTATTGGAATTAGAAACTATATCTTTTGGTGATTCTAAAGTATGTTTTGTGATTTGTGAACCTTGTATTTTGTATTAAGTGTTCAAAAATATGTTTTACAAACTAATAAAGTAGCTTATGTTTTATGGTTTATGAAATAAATTATTTGATTTTGAAATCTTAAAGTATATTTTGAAATTTATGGGTTGAGATTATGCTTTGTAAACTTATGGTTTGTGAAATTAGAAACTACGTTTTTGGGAATCTAAAGTATGTTGATGATTTATAAACTTTATAAATTGTGTTGGGTTTTCAAAGTGTGTTTCATAAACTAATAAAGTAGGTTATATTTTATGGTTTATGAATAAATTATTTAATCTATGGAAGTTTAGAGCATGTTTTATGATGAGCAAGAGAAATTATGATATATATATATATATATACATATATATACATGAATAAGATTTTTGTTGGAAACTTGATGTTTGATATGGAAAGTTTTACAAAAATTGTATTTGGAATTTTTCTTATAAAAGTGTTTTTAGAAAAGATTTGAGAAATGAAGACAAATAAAAATATTTTTAGAAAAGAACTGAGAAAAGAAAGAGAAATAAAAAGGGTTTTTTTTAAACACCAAAGTGTATCCTCCCCTCTAACGATCATAGGGCATCGCGTGAGTAAGACCCAGAAGTCACATATCATGTGCTAGTGCAGAGGTCAAAGAGGTGAGTCATTAGGGATTGAAAAAGAGTCATTAAGTCGCCTAGCATGTGGATGGTAGAATATCCCCCGCCCTCTGCATGTGTATTGGGTATCAGAGCGTGTTACAGGATGAGAGCTAAATAATTATCGATTTACGTGATCGGGAGTTTCCATAGTATGAGTATCTAGCAAATGCATTGGCTTTTACCCCGACACGTCCGATTAGGTGGGGTCTTCTGTGCCAGTTGCGTAGTCGAGAGGCTACATGTAAAATATGCATCTAAACCCCACACGTATGATAGAATTCCCGGGTACTAATTGGTGTAGAAAATAAATCAAAATCATTGAAAAAGAAAAGTTTTACAAATTATAGATTTTCATATTTTATATATAACGAATGAATTAGATTTATTAAAAGAGATTTTTTTTTAAAAGAGATTTTTTTATAAAAAGTTTCACAGAAAGGTTTTATAAAAAGGTTTTACATAAAAGTTACAGTTTTACAATGATATGATATTTAATTTCATATATAATCATTTTTGAATCATTTAAATTGTTTTTTTTAATCAATAATAAGTTTTGCGTGTTATTTAGAAATATTTTAGAAAACTTATATAAAAGATTACAATGTTATTACGAGATTTTATTCGAATTTAGTTTTATTATTTTCATATTTGAATTTATATGATTCATGGAGAAGCAATTTTGTTACAAGAAACGTGTTACGTTATGTTTTATTTGAAAATATTTTTGAAAAATTACTATCCACTCACTGAGCATTAGGCTCAGCCTTTTATAAAACCATTTTTCCAGGTATCTACCATATGATCATGCAGATTTTTGCATATTGAGAGAAAGGTCACATGATAACAAACTGTTGAATTTATGTATATTATTCCATTATTTATCAAATGTTGTAAAGGTATTATCAAAAGAGTTTTACGAAAATTAATAATCATTTTACAAACATTTAAAACATTACTTTACATGGTTAGTTTATAGGTTTCAACTCGAGAAATTTAAAGAATTTAGTTTTGTATAACTTGCATTTTGATCAAAAACATTATCAGGATTATGATGGTTATTTGAAAAAGATTTTCAATAAACCTAGATTTCAAATCTAGAAAACCCCGATTTTCATGGAATCCTATTGACTCGAGATAGTTGTCGGGTCGGGTTCTAGTACAATGTACAGACAGTTTTGAGTTCCAGTAATATATAAATTATTAATTAAAATCTTTCATTAAATAATTCATTATTATTAACCTTAAAGTTACTCTACTAAAAACCTAATAATACACTCTCAAAATTGTAGATGTTTTTATATAATCTAAAATTTTTAATGTTTATTGATTTAATCATGACATATGATTTGATCCTCCATAAGAAGTTTATAATTGGAGCTAAGTCAAAATGTTCCTTTTACCTCTCCAATTATTTCTTGTTTCTTTAAGTATTATTGATTCTTTAATAAATAATATATTTATAACAACTTATTAATTTATCTTTCTATTTACATATATATAAAAAGTTAAGCACTTTTATTGTTCAAGACCTGAATCAACCTTAAAGGAACTATTTTTTTACTTCTTGCAAGAAGTAATGGATTTTATTATTGTATAGAATGTTCATAACCCCTTACTAAATCATAACCCCAAAGTATGAAATTATTGACTAAGCATCTACATTAATCTCACTCATGTCAATTAAATGTTATAACTCAACAAGTATGAGTCTATAATATACTCAAGATTAAGATCAATTCATTTATGATCATTCGATCGATAACTATGAATATTTAAGTTTAATAGATATTAGTTAGAGACTTATGTTTATTATGATCCAATCCTATATAATCTTTATTATATAAGGTGCCTCTAACGAGCCCTTCTTCCTTATACACTAGGCAGCCCACCCAGTAACCCCACGGTGGCCTTCCAGATGGGATATACTCCGACTGTAAGGTTCCCGTAAAGCTAAGTTTTTTTTTTTTTTATTGAAAACTTTTTTAAAACTCTTAAGATTTCTTTTCAAATAGAAACGGATGAGAACTTTTTCTTTTTAAAAATGAATTTTGCAAAACCGGTTTATAAAATTCTGGCAGCATAACGACTGTTTTTTTGAAAAAATTCACCCTGTAAAAACATGAAAGAAAATCTATGCATTTCAAAAATCACACATTATCAACTACTAGGCTTCAGGCCCTCATTTATTTCTACAATCAATCCACAAATATGATTCTAATTTATAAAACATTCAAAATCATCACATTTAGGTAAAACTTTATACATACAACATTTTAAACATAATACGAAAATATAAGTGTATAAATATGCTCCAAACTAGTATTTACAAAATGTGCAAATGAATCTTAAATAGTTAGGCATGTATGTGGTAACTCAAAATGAATTAGTACAGTAGCATTGCATCTTCAGCCAATCTACGCGTTTGATGGAGCTCTTTCGAATTGCTAGCTCTCACCTGCATCTAGGGAGAATTTTTTTATTAACAACAAGAAAAGAATGGTGAGTAATAATTCAGTGAATGGGTAACTTTCAAAACTACATTATTTGCTTTTAAAGTATACATGTAGATCCTCCCAAAATAGTTTTGAAAACTAATAGTTTATTTCTTTCCGTTAAAAACTATAAAACTAGTACAAAACATTTGAACTCTATTGCTCGAAATCTCGTAATAATTTCATAAACAAACTTTTCTTCTTTTCGAAATCTTTCGTCTAATGACGTATTTTTCCTTTCTGAAGCTTGCCTTAGTTGGTAACCTAGGAAAACTTGTCCTTATGTGACGGTACGTAAACGCATCACTAGGATTAGGGGATGCTACCTTGCGTAGTTGTAGATGCGGGAACTTAGGATTGCAATTCCCTCTAAACATCAGGCGATGCAGGAACTTGGGATTGCAATTCCCCCCAACATCAGGCAATACGGGAACTTAGGATTTCGATTCCCCCCGTCATACACGCATAGGGTACCTCGACCGAGTAATACTGAGGATTAGGGTAAACCACGAGTATTTAAAAATCATTACAATATGCTTAAAACTTTTTCTTTCATTTGTCTTGAAAGCGCATTGATTTATTTTGCAATCATTCTTTTCTCAAGTATATGGTTTGTAATCAAAATATTTTCTCTCTAAGGTAAAAGTCTAAAGCTTTTGAAATATCTTAGCAAATCTCTTCTATGCATGTATTAATCGTAAACTTACTAATTTACTTTACTTTTAAAATAAATATATTTATAATATAACTTTAAAGAAACTTAGATGCATAAATAAAACTATAATGGCATGCTAGAAATTTAATTCAACATAATAACTTGGAAAACTATAATAAACATTGCAATTATTGATAATTAATTTATAAAGCTTGTAAAAAGCTTTTAAAATAACCACACTCACAACTTGCTTCCCACTTTAATGAACCACTCATTTCCACCCTCCTTTAAATCATCGCTTCACTTACACTTATTAAAAGTATAATTTCTGCTTAGAATTTACACACGCTGACGAGACCCACCCCAAATTTCCCCTGAATGAGCTTTCTTGATCCCGTCAGGCACCCCACGGAACCCTTCTAGACTCTAACGTCTCCTAACCAAAAGAACTCCGTAGAGCGAACCCTTAACTTTCAATTATTTCATAAACATATAAATTATAAGTTATAAAAATTTCCTTTTTCTATAATTTAGTCTTTATAAAAATTTTGACAATACAACGACTGTTTTTCAAGATTTCCCATAATATCAATTTACCTGAAAAACAATCCAATAACACTTCAAATTTTACAAACAATATTTTCCACTACCATTTTCAGACCTTCAATCCATCTCACAGGCAATCCTAGCCACAATAGATCTATTACCACAAAATCAATTCAACTGGTAAATACGATTTCATATATATAATCAAAAACATTTCTACATAGCCTAATTATTTACATTGTATATACACACTAGACATTAAATCCTTCCATTTACAATAACATAACACATCGTTACGTTCGTGGTAAACCTAACCCAACGTTTTATCACTAAAACCATATACATGTACCAAATCTCAATTTAATCCATAATATACAACTGGTGACTTCACGTAAACATGGTCTACGGTCAGCCCATCACATGTGGAGTAGGAGAGCGAGCGCCATGGTTCCTGTTACCCACACCTGGGGAGGTTTTTCAAAATATAAAACCAAAAAAGTGAGTTAGCGGAGCTTAACAAGTATTAGGATTTTTCTATTTAAATCATTTATTTTAAATATACCTTTCAAAACATTTCAAAAAGCATTGCTCATAAATAAAATTCATACTCAATGAAACTGAAATATAATAACATGTTATAAAGAGAATTTTCTGATTACAGAAAACGATCTAAAATGTTTTTCAAAACCAAAGTATAAAATAGTAGTCTATATTTTTTACATTTTTGCTATAAAATCATAATTGGTGGTGGCAACATAAATTTTATGAAAATTTCGTTTCTTTATTAAATTAAGCCAGTCACTCGTCTCTAAACACCACATGGCACCCTAATTACATAGCCTGATGGTCCACCCCCTGTCTTGGGACTTAACTCTCAAGGGATTCTAGGATAGCACCACAAATCATCTGAACTGTCCGCTTTAGGCCCTTGTCTTAAGCTTCAGCCCTCAAGGGATTCTAGGCCCTCACGGTCCGGTTCTACGTAGTGGGATTTCTGCATCGCTCACATAGGATAAAGGTTAGCCATCATATCATATACCTCTATACGTGCATGGACGACACACTGAACTTGACTAACTGACACTATCCCTCTCGCGGGTACTTCTTGTTGTTAGATATGTTAGTGATGGACATCCTTGACACTATCATGCACGTTTAGGGTACTCTGATCGGAATCATCTATAATACCTATAGGCGAGCCATAGGCTTACAAAACATTTCCATATATGCTATCTTTCAATCATATAAATCATAATTCATATAACTTTCAAAATTTCCTGTACCAAACATTTCATTTACTATAAAAAGCTTACTTTCAAGCATTCAAAGCATGAATTTAACATTAATACATTAAAATTCATAGTGAATGTAAAGCAATACGCATCAAACATTTTGTAAGAATATTCATATTCAATAAAACACTTTAAAAACATGTATAAAAATGCATTTAAGACTTATAAATAATTTTACACTCACATTTTATGCATACCATTCCTTTTTCCGCTTAATACAAAATCATCTCATATATATTAAAATAATTGGAGGGAATTCATTTCAAGTGCAAAAACACTTTAGAAATCATAGAGAAGCTTTAAAATATATTCAAATGCATTTAGCAATTTCAAAATAAGTTGACACTCACTTGGCTCTCCATCGACTAGATTACCCTTCAAAAGTTCTTACTTGATTCCTTGGCTTGCCTTATCACCTACATTTCATCATAAACTTAAAAGTCAATCATCATTACTTACTTCAATGTAATTCTTTTTCTAAAATGTGAACCATTGGTCAACACCATTTACTAGTTTAGGTGTTTATTAACCAAATGGTGTACCAATCAACTAATCATTTACCATTTTGATTTCTATCTACATAATTTACTTGAAAATCATCAAATAAAGGGTTCTAACCTATCAATACATATTAAAACACATTTTAGCACATTGCCCTTCATCTTGGTCAATTATACTAGTTTATGTATATGCACCATTCTTTTGATTTCCCATGCATTAGTCACTTTAAATTCACCCTAATATCATTCTAATTCATTCAATTTCCATAATTGGCATTATATACACCACAATTCACATATTCGACATAAGCTTTTATTAATATCATAGCATTCTTTTCTTTACATTTTATTAGTGCAAACTCACTTAGTTACATGCCAAGATTCAAGAAAACATATCAAATTAATTAAGTGACCCTTTGAACTCCAATTTACCCCCCTTGACCGAATGTTTCCCCTAGACTAAACCAACCCTTTTTTTTTCCAATTTCTTGACTTATATCATATTAAATTCATGTCACGCATCAACTAAATTCATCAAACAATAAAATTAATAAAATTAAATCACATGCATAAATTCTCTAGTTTGACCGAAAACTAACCACCATGATGTCCAATATATTTTCTTCAATTTCATGATCATCAAACACACTAAAATCACACCATAATCCCTCTAATGCCTAATAGTAACTCAATTGAAATTTTCTAAAAAAAATCTACATGAACCATAACTTACCTCACTAATTTGTTTGTCAGCACAACCTTCTTTGTGTTTCCTTTCAATTTTACACTCAAATACAAGATAATCAACATCTAATCACACCAAAAATTCCACAAATATGTCAAACCATCACACATCCATGAAAACCCATAAAAATCCCATGTAAAAATTAATTACTTACCACTTAATCTTTACTTTCTTTGCTCCAAACTTGCTCTAACACCCTTCTTGATTGATTTTGGCTTGAAAGAATGGTTCAAAACCTTCATCTTCCCTCTCCCTTTGCCACCAAACTACCAGTTTGCAAACTCTCAAATTTCTCTCTTGTTTGCCATCCAAAATGGTGAAAAAGGTGATCATCCATTCACTTTATATATTGCTTACTTTACTTGACCAAATTGCCCCTCCTTAAAACACCAAATGGCCATTAAATCCTTTAGTTATAATTACCACAATACCCTTAATTACATCTCACATCTAATTAACTATTCGATGGGTAATTTAGTAACTTAAATATTAATGAATAATAGTCTATTTTAGTGCATGACAACTAATATACATAATTCCCTAATTTAATTTTGATGTGTAATCCTCCATTGGTTAATATCTCATGACATGGATTGTGCTTCTTGCTCAAGTTCTTTCCATTTAGTGCTCACACCAATCTATGCATACTTAAATGAAATGTTCGTTTTGCCCTTTACTATAATTAATTCTCATTGGTACCAAAATAAATTTCAAAAATATTCTATGATTATCCAATCATCAAATTGACCATGTAATACTCTAATTGAGACCTTACCTCTCAATCTCAAGCTTTAAAAAAATTTCAAATGGGCATAAAATCATTATTGCCCATAAAACTCCAAAAAGGGCATTTTCGTCATTTAATTTTGAACTTTGAAAACTTATCCGAATGGATTTATTTTCGATCCATTTCAATTTCTAGTAACTCTATTACCTATTCCAAGACTTTTGATTTCTGGGGTGCGCTTTCCAAAGATCACTATGCATACAGATACTATTCATCCAAAAATACTATTCACCACAAAGTTTTATTTTTCATAAAAGTATTAGCCTAAGTAGTACCTATCACATTTCAGTCATAAAAGTTTGGTTGAATTCTAAATTTGCTCTTAGCACCGATGTCGGACAGACTTGTTCACTGGCACTGCTCGTCGGAAATTTTTTTTTTTTTTTTTTCGAAAAGTGAAATTCTGGGGTTTACACACGCAATCAACATATAAACTTCTAATTACGCACAGATATCGAAATATCCATTTTTAAGTCGCACTAATTTCAATTATTTGCACACAATATCCATTCGGATTTCTTAACATTCAAATACATAAAACATCTCAATTTAAGCCTAAAATCCTTACTAAGACATCAAATGAAAATTCGAGTAATCTTAGTCACTTTGATCGAGCTTAGACCAACCTTTACACCACCCATCTTATTCAATTTTTCTCATCACAATTACACTCAATCATACACAATATGGTATAAATTCTAATCAAATTCATAAAATATCACAATTGTGCAAATATGAAAAGTTTGGCCGCGAAGTGACTATTTGACATTCAATGAGTTTCCTTTTAATTTCATGTTAATTCTATCATCAATATAACTTATTAAATCACTCAAAACATTCCATAATAATTGTCTAACACTTTAATATACTTATAACCAAAACATGGTAGCTTGTATACCAAAATTTTTGTTTCACAATTCAATATCAAAAGTCAACATTTTAACACTTCTAGATACATGAGAATCATTCAAATAAATCAAACTAAAATTGGACCATTTCCATCATCACTTGGCCAAACCAACACAAGCACATAACACCAAAATTGTCATCAAAATTTACACCAAATTCACATGCAACTCAACCTCTACACTAATGAGGTTTCAAATCCTAAAACCCAAACATAATATCATAATACAACTATAAATCCAACATTTCCATAAACCATTTCATGAAAAACTAAATGTTTACCTCTTGGAACTAACTTAGAAGGGATGAACTTAGTTTTTAGACTTGCTTACAGCCCTTGCATGTGATGAAGATGTTCAAAACTCACCTCAAATGTTCAAGAATTACAAGTTGTCTTGGTATTTCTCTCTCAGCAGTACAGCCCTTTCTTTCACTCTTGTTGACCGAATGAAATCTCTTTGGTTCTCTCTTGTTTTTGACCGAGTATTCACACTCTCACTTGCAAAGGACTCACTTTTCCTCTCTTGTTTCTCAAATGAACAATTGCTTCTTATTTTAGAGATTGACCGAGTGCTTCTTTGTTTCTCTCAAGTTCTTCTCTTGTTTGTTTTAAAAAAAAAAAAATGACCGAATGTGCCTTCTTCTTGTTTTCTTGCTTTTCAATTCCATTTTATATATGCTTTGAATGGTCCTTACACTTGTCATCTATCTCCCTTCAATTGCCATCCACTTGTCACCATTTCTTATAAATTTTTCACCACTTGTCAAGCACTTCTCCTCTCTTATTGACGCTTGTCTCACATGCAAACCTTCATTCTCTCTTTTCGTGACACGTGTCCACTTTCACGTATACTTCCATATTCTCGAATTCCGTATTTGAAATCAATTCCGATCCATCTAAAAATTTTATTAGAATTCGATTACCATCTGGATTTGGCCACTTTAAATTATTTTATTGCCTTGTAAATAAAATCATCTCCGATCCTATCCGGAAGTTCTACTAAAATTCAATTACACATTTAAGTACTTAAAATTATTTTATTTCTCCATAAATATTATATACAGTACTAAAATCAATGAGAGTATTTTCATCCAATAAACTTCAAATCACTTAAAATCTTTTCAAATGGACTTATCTTTGATCCGTCTCAGTTTCGTTTAACACTAGTACTAATTCCAAAACTTTTAATTTTACGAGGTTCGCTTTCCAAAAATCACTATTCATGCGAACACTATCATGCGGACACTATCATGCGGAAATACTATTCATCGAAAAATTTTATTTCTCCTATAAAGAGGAAATTCTGGGTTTTATGAATCTGAAAATCACTATTTATATAGATACTATTCATTCAAAAATACTATTCATTGTAAAAAATTATTATTTATCATAAAATGAAATTTTGGGTTTTATAACCTCAATTTCCATGTCACCATATAAACAGTCTCGAATAAGATTATCACACTAAATACGAAATAGACGGCAACTATAGATTTTCTACAAACAAAGTTCCTAGCTTTGTATGCTTTCTACGGACTCATTAGATTATTTATCACAAACTAAATACATTTGTATATAACAATACTTATTTTGGGACTACATCAATAATCAAAGATGCTTCTCATGATATTTACTTTTGTAAAATATATAAATTGAATGAAATTATTATTTTATTAATATTTACAAAATCGTTTATATAATTACAAGCTTTTAGGGTACAAATCCCAACCTTCCTTAACGGGCCCCGACTCCTATTCTCAAGGCGACCCACTCGACACCCCACTGTAGCCTTCCAGTCAGGATCTCTTACGGCTGAAAAGCTTCCGTGAAGCTAAGCGTTTTTAAAATTATATCTAAAAATCTCTTTTTAAAGTTTATTTGCCAGCGAAATTTGGGTGGAAACTTTTTTAATTTTAAAATTTACATTTATAAACAGAGTATTGTAAAAATTTTGGCAGCACAAAGTTGTTTTTCTGAAAATATCACCCTGTAAAATCACATTTAGAAGGCCTGTACACTTCAAAATCATTCATTTCTCAACTACTGGAGCTTAGACCCTTTTTCCACAATTCACAACCATCCACAAACATGTATCAACTTTAAAAATAATTTCATGTCTCAAAACATGACAGACATGAATATACACATAAATCAAAAGAAGAGTATATTTACATACAAAATATTTCACGTGATTTAAAATATAACATCATAGATGTATTGCTAAAAGAATCACAGCTGCACCCGACTGAAATCTATCTACTTCGGATGCGAAGTCCCAGCTGCTGGAGCGTCTGCACCTGTACCTGATTCTGGGAGGTTTTTATTTAAAAGCAATGAACTAACGGTGAGCGAAATAGACTCAGTGAGTATCAGGTATTTCTATTTAAACCATTTCCAGAGTTTACTTTCTAAAAATATTTTGGTAACTTCATTTCGTAACTAAAATCATGTTGTAAGAATTTAATTAAATAATTTGAGAACCATATATCAAATAAAGCATGAATAATTATTTACAACAACATATACCTTATAAACTATATTTGAAACAATAGATTGAAAAGCAATCTTTCTGTATCAACATTTACTCTCAAATGATTTTCAATTAACGAAATGTGAGGAACATGATATTTCACACACTGTCATTCACTTTTCTTATTATTAAAACATATCAGTGATGACGATTTATATTTTCGAAAAGCTTTTACATAAAACAGGTCAATCACTGTCATTTTCAATCCATATGGTATTCTAAAATAAAGGTATGGCCGAGCGGAATCCTACATCGTTTCAGGCCATACTGTATGGCGGAGCGGAATCCTACGTCGTCTCAAGCCATACATGTCCAATATTACGTAGCGGAATCCTACATCACTACGGAGCGGAATCCTACATCGTCTCAAGTAGTAAGCTAACTTAAAACGTACCCTGTGGAGAGAGGAATCCTACATCATCTCCTAGGCGGAATCCTACATCACCTTTGGGTATTGTATCAATACTGGAAATCACAGAATATATACCATATGCTATAAATCATTTCAAATACATGTTTCTCATTTCAAAACTCACATTTCATGAAAACTTTTAGTAATTCATGCAATTTGATTCTCGTTCGAAAACCTCGTTTTTCATATAAAAATCAATTTACAAATCATCAACAACATGAATATATATTAAATACAAATTCAATGTGAATATAAATAATCTCATCTCAAAATATTTTCATTAGGACACTCACCTAGACTCCCTAGCTCACTATTTAATTCTAATCAACGGAATATTTTTTATTTTGCCTCCAAATAACCTCTTCACTTTCGTAATCTATTTTCATACCACAATACGACCAACATAATTTGCACAAATATATTCATACATCAATCCAACGAATTACCCAACCAAATCAATACTTCGAAATACCCCATTTTAATCCGTTTTAACTTCGATTACACGCGTTTGACATCCGTTTTCAATTCTAATTATTTAAACGCCTTAAACACTTCAATTCGAAACTAAATTCATGCGAACGAATTTAAACAATAATTTTGAACCTACACTTCTTTACTTGACCGAATTCAATACAATGCCTTATCATCATTCATTTCATATTTTCACATTAATTTACGTCCGAACACATAAAAAATTATCACACGTTTCATTCACAACCATTAAATATCACTTTCGAACGATTACGAAATCTTAAATCATGAAGTGACCAATTAATGTTCAATGATTTCATTTTCGAAATTAATCCATCATCCAAATCATCCACAAACCAACCTCTGCACTAACGAGGTGGTAATTCCTAAGACTCAATCATGCATTCACAAGTATCTTTCGAAAACTTATCGAAATTGCTCGGAAACTAAATCTTACCTTCTAAAATCGTCAAAACACTCCCAAAAGGACTTCAAAACTCTTGTATGTGTTTTATTCCTTCAAGGACACCTTCACTTCTTCATGCCTGCATTCGGTCTCCATTCTCCCTTCAAGGCGTGACTCACTTTGGTTTGCTTGCCTCTTGTTTCATGCTTCTTGCTTCTTGATAGTTTCTTGACCTCTCAAAACCGATTGCTCCTTAAGTTTCCTTTCAAAACCTAGAGATAGAGAGGATTAGAGGGAGAGTTAGTTGTGAGAAGAGAAAAGAACCGAGAGATTGAGTGAGGAAAGAGAGATGAATACCTTGAGTTATAATGGAGAGAATGGGATGATTTCTTACCTCTTGCTTCCTTTAATGACCGAGAGATAGAGAGGGAGTGAGGACTGTGAGAGATTGAGAGAGAAATCGTGAGTTTGAGAGAGAGACGTGAGAATGAGATAATTGTCGTGAAAATGGAGAGAGAACCGAATGTGTGAGTGAATGAGAGATGAGAGAATGTGTGTGTGTGTTTGACTGAGAATGTGGAAGGGATTTTATCTTTGAATTTTGTTTTTTGTTTTTTCTTTTTTTTTTTGTTTAATTCACATTTATATATATTGTACTTACTTGTGCCACTTGTCATCCATTTAATATAAATGGACAACACTTGTCCTTCATGCATTTACTCTCCCATTAATTTCACACCATATGTCCTCTTCATGCATTGCTTCCGTTCAATAAATCTCCTAAAGGCCCTTCTCGTATACAGAGTCATCTTGGATCAATCTGAAAATTTTATTAGAATCCAATTTCAAATTCAAAAACTTCGTTAGTATTCTACTAATTATCCGAGTCCATTCATTTTAATAAATTTTGAAATTTCGAAATCATAAACCTACCTCGGACCCGTTCAGAAATTTTTATGAAAAATTTAATTACTTATCCGGATTCAAATATTTTAATAACTTTACTATTCTGTAAATAAGGATATAGTTCAATGGGTTACCTGGACGCCAGGAGAGCATGTTACATTCCTATAACTTGAAAAGTGTTAATTGTGATGCTCATAAGGAGAGGTTAGTGTAAGACCTAAAGTTTCGGATTCATTTGATTTGCAAGCTTAGTGAAGTTAACCTTTTGCAATCATGTGGAAAGGAAAATTAGAGTTTATAGATTTGTTGACAAAGCACAAGGATAGCTAGGAAGAGTAACATTATTTTCTAAAACTTCAAGGCTAGAACTTAGGTCAATAACTTGAAAAGAGGAGTAAAACCAAGTACTTAAGCTTGAAGATTAAAACTTAGATTGCAACACTATTATGAGTTGATAAGGTTAGTGCAAATGCTTATAGAATAGAGACTAACTAACTTGTTGATTGTTTGATTGGATGAGGTCTCACAGTTTTATTTTAGTTAAGTTTTCTACATAAAAATTTTGATTTCTTTGATTAACTTTACATATGCATGCTTTATTGTTTGAAATATTAAGTAATTGGATTAAAAGATATTGAATTAAAATTAAACGTCTAACTCAATTAAAGTTCAAACATCAAAGGTGAAGAAATAAAAGATTTGGAGAAGTTTTAGGTATTTCACTCAAAAAAACTTAAAACAGTAGTATAACCTTAATCCAATATATACATATTGACAAGACCCGAACCAGATTCTCTCTAGGCTAAGAATCTGGAGGGTCTTCCCGGGCACTCCAACGAACCTCTTACAACCATACTCACGGTCAAGAGAGATCCGAGGAGTGAACCCCTAAGATGCTTTGCCCATTTACTTTGTTTCGACTGAATCAATTTCTATTTCTCTGAAAATAGTTGGGTTGGTATAAATTTTTCGCTTTCAATTTAAGAAAATTTTGTTAAAGAAAATTCGACAGCATAACGGCTGTATTTTTAAGGTTTCCAAAATTTTCCTGCAAGAAATTACACTTCTAACTATTCTCAATCAGCACCTAACTTCCTTTTTGTCCACAAACATGCATTTTCACAATCAATTTCACAACCATTATGCATGAAACCATAGTAGGGTATATACACATGTATCATATGTAAAATTTACAATTACCTACAACCTAATTTACAAAGTTACAATTTCAAAACGCATGTTACCAAGGTTGTAATATGATACATGTACTTCCTCGGTTTAATTTATTCAAAATATAAACATGATTTATATATACATAATTCGTTTTTCTCCCACCTATATTTTCGACGAGGTGATTCTTTTACTTCGTTCCCCGATGAAAATACTTGAACAGATTTTTACACTACAATAAAGAAAATTCGTTAGTTTAATCAATATAATAAATATGAAAATCATCGTATAAGTATTTATAATTCGTTTTGATACTCATAAAGTTTAAATTGAAACTTTATTACTAAAAGCACCATGTGTACCCTTAAAGAATCCAACCACACGACGACTAACTACGTCGCTCAATGTACTAAATCACGTGGCGATTTTCAACTGACGCCAACCGTGACCCTGTTGAGATATTTCAACAACTACGCGCGAAATTTACTACATCGCAAAACGTAGTGCGAAATAATCTATACTCTAAGCAACTACATGCGGAATTTTCTACGTTGCATATTATAATGCTCAATACTTTAACTTTTGCTACTACGTGCGAAATTTTCTGCGTCGCATCATAGTGCAAGGTAAGCTATGAATCTAGGTGACTACGTACGAAATTTTCTGTATCGTAAACGTAGTGCTAGAGAATCTGAAAATCTTAGCAATTATGAGCGAAATTCTCTGCATCACCACGTAGTACTAACTAACATATAAAATTTTGGGAATACACATGGCCTTTGAAAACTTTTTTAGTGAGTGCATTAAGCACCAAACCTCTTTATCTTTAAAAAACCTTTAACTGAACTTTAAATTCAAATATTTTTTAAATGCTTTAGTCTCAATTTTCATTTCTGAATCCGATATAAGGATCTTTTACACAAAATTACAAACTTAGATTTTGAAATTTGTTTCCCAAATTTCTTTTTGACAATACATAATTATATTTCATCTAGAATTGAACTAGTGTAAGTGGGTAGTACTTACCTCGATTCCAAACTTGCCGGAGGGCTTTAATGAGTCTCTTTCGCTCCACTAGTTTGTGTGTCACCTGCACAACATACTTTAATTTAATATATGCTACAATGTGCTATACAAAATTACACACATTGCTTTTAATATTAAAAACTCTTTAAAACACCCATTTGACTACAACATTCCCTTCTAAGTTCTAACTTAACCGAGACATCCTAATTCTGATTTATTTCCATGAACCTTATTTTTTATCACCTAGGAACACCCCGGTATGCTCGCAAAATTTTTTTGAAGCTCTAAACAAAAATTCCCCATTCAAGACCCTCCTTGGCCGAATGCATGCTAGAGGTCAACCCCTAGCTTTTCTTCATTCTATTTTTACTCTAATCATCTCTCTATCTCCTATTTAGGTTAGCCATGAAACGAATTCGGAAAAACACGGCCGCCGCGTGGAGGTTTCTAGTCAAAAACCCTTAATTTTTACCACTTTTTGATACACATTTTCACCTCACTTGCACAATAAACTCAATTCTTTCATGTCTAACATTCTTTCACTCCAATACAATCAAACATATTCATTTCATGCATCAAAAAGAAGTTTTTATATGAAATCCCTTAATGCCCTTCAACTAAGCTTAATAACACTTCATTGTCTCTACACTTGTTTTTCTTAATTCTATCATTTCTATTGTATTTTCTAAGCTCTAATAAGCATGAATTCAAGCTCAAATGGATCAAGGCTCAATGAAGTCACCTATCCCTTCCTTGGTCGTGACCTACACACACACACCATACGTTACATTTTTCAACGTTTTTATTAAATTACTTTCTTAGGCATTTTATCAAACACTTTAACTACCATTAAATCCACTTCCAATCATTTTTTATAAAGTCTTAGGGTTTCCTACATAAACCCTAACTCTAGTTTTTTCATGGTTTCTTGAAATTCAAGCTTCCCTTTTAACAACCTATGACTATAATATTAATTTACATCAAAATCTCATCAACAACACATCAAGTAAACAAACAAATCCATCATCACATCATATCTTTCCAACCAACATCAAACTTAAAGAAAACTATGAAAACTAACCTTAAGCTTGATTAGATTTTGATGTTCTTGCTTAAACCTACTTGGGATTTGGTTTGGAAGCTTCAAAATGGCATTGGGAAGTTTGGATTTCACTTCTCTTCTTCTTCTTCTTCTTGTCGTCCCTCTCTCCTCACTTTCTCTCTTTTGTTTTCTAAATTTTTGCTAAGTATGGGTAACTAACACTAACACACTCATATATATATATATATAGGGATTTAAGTGTGACAATGACTCTTTTACCCCTCTTTGATAATTATGTCACTAATAGCTTTAATTTGACTAAGTGTTATGTGACAATCACTTATGTACATATATTTAACTCTTATATTGAGAATGGACCATTTGCCACTTATTTATATATATATATATATATATATACGGCCCTTATTCATAAAAAGATCATTTTGCCCTTCTTTATATTTATCTTACTATTAGAGTTAATTAGTTTCTAAAAACTTAGCTAACATTCTAATATCACCCATTAGGATGATATTGATGAAGTTTAACATTCTCATCCTATTATCTAGCTTATAACACTAGAAAGTCTAAAGTCGAATATAGGGGCTTACACATATAATCATTTACCTAGAGATGGCTACTAAAGGAAAAAACACAACCACTACAAACTTGGTACAATCACTACAAATTAGGTACTAATATACAATTTACAACGAAATAGGTAAGTAGGTTAGTTACCAATCTCCCAAATAGGAAACTAATCAAACATAACCTTACAATAGAAACCTACACCCCTCCTTAAGTTAGGTAGTAAATATTGATCATTCCCAGCTTGAAACACAACTCTTCGAATAATGCTTTAGGAAGAGCCTTTGTGAAAACATCTGTTACTTGTGAGTTTGTAGATGTGTAGATCAACTTGACTATCTCTAAATCTAACTTCTCTTTTATGAAGTGTTGATCCATCTCCACGTGCTTTGTTCTGTCATGATGCATCGGGTTCTTAGCTATACTAACAGCTACTTGATTGTCGAACAATAACTTAATATGTGTGGACGTAGGTACTTTTAGTTCCTTTAGAAGTCTCCGTAGCCAAATTCCTTCACAAATCCCATGAGCCATGGCTTTGAACTCTATTTCAACATTGCTTTGAGATGCAACAACTTGTTTCTTGTTGTGCCAAGTGACCAAATTGCCTTACATATAGGAGCAATACCTTGAAGTAGATCTCTTATCTGTTACTAAACCTACCCAATCAGCATTAGTAAATATACTGATCTCTCGATTCTCATTCTTCCTGAAACAAATCCTCTAACTAGGTGAAAGGACTCGACCCGGATTTCTCCATTTGGAACTCGAGAGGGACCCTCTCAACACCCCAACAGAAGTCCTTGCAATCTTCATATTGGTGACTGACTTTAAAGGACCCTATGGAGCAAACCAATGATACATTTCCATTTCATAATCATTTAAAAATTAGGGTGGAAAAATTTTTCGGTAACACAACGACTGTTTTCCAATATTTTCAACCTTTTAAAATCACCTGAAAACAATTTATAAATACTTCAAAATTCATACATTTTTCTCCATTTCTAATTTGGACCTCAGGTCCTCTTCACAACCAAATCTTAAAGCATAAATTAAAATATTTCAATCAGAAACCATTTGAATTTTGAAATATTTCATCATGCATAAAGTCACAAATATTTTCATAAAATCAAAAGTATTCACAGTATGCATGGTATTAAATCTCAAATATGTATAATAATTTCACAGATGAAATCGTTGGATGATGCTCGCCTAACTCTATGTCAGAGATCGCTCGCTCTGAGTACCTGTCTCTGCATATGAGAAGGTTTTTCATAATATAAAACAAGAAAGAGAGAGCCAAAGAAACTCAATAAGTGTTGTGCATTTCTATTCAAAATTTACTATCTAAAATAGTCTCACAAAAATCATTTAGAAATATAAGTTTCTTAAAGATTTATTCAAGACTTAAATCTTACGAGATTGCATATAATTGACATAAATTTGTTTGAAAACATAAATGCATGCATCGTTAAACTCCATTCCATAACATGTTTCATTTAAAATCCATCCATAACTTGAACATAAATTCATAAAGAATAGCATTATTCATAAAACATTTATCGAATGGAACCCAGGGAAAATCACTTAGGGTATTTGTTGTGTTCAGGGCGGGACAAATCACCATTCCCAATGGCTTCTGGGCGGGACAAACCACCATCATCATTAGCCAATACAACAATATCATTCTTTCATTCATAAACCACTATACTGCGATCTATATCACCTGCCTAGTGTAGGGTATTTGTTGTGTTTTGGGTGGGACGAACCACCATTCCATTAGCCAATACAACAGTATCATTCATTCATAGTACAATATTTTATGACATGTAGAGGGCAACACGACAGACATGATAGACTCAATTCCCCCCTCAGTTAGTAACACGCCCCCTTCTCCTCCCCCCACCTCCGCGACTGGACAAGTCATGTGCGTATAAGGTACCCCGGCTAGTTTTCTTTCATATAATTCATTTCATTCATATCATGGGGAAGGGTAACCATTGGTTTTGGAAATTTTCTTCCTTTGTACTTTGAAAATTTCATTCATATACTAAAAACAATTTACATAAAAGCATATTTTTTCAAATTGTTGCTACAAACATAAAAACATATCGCTTTAATAATTGATGTTATTCACATTTTCTTTTGATAAATACGTAAAGATATTTTGTAAACTAACAACTTTCATGAACTCATTTAAATTTCAAGATGCTTTAGCATTCATAAAAACACTTTAAAGCATGCATTTCATATTTATAAAATAATTTTACACTCACCGATTCCTAACTCAAAATTCACGATTTCGGATTCCTTCACCTCCACGTTACCTACGTATTTTCACATTTTATTATTAGGCAACATCGTAACTAAACTTATTCATATATACACTTCCATAGACATGTATCAATACACACAAATGACTTATTACAAAGATGTGAAACCCAAAATTTCTGGAATATTATTTTCCAAATGAATAGTATTTTTAGACGAATAGTGTTTTTAGATGAATAGTAATTTCATGTGAATAGTATTTTTGAGTGAATAGTGATTTTCGAGAAATAGAAAATTTCCTCAAGTTTCGTGAGATAAAATTTTTTCGGTGAATAGTATCCGTGTGAATAGTGATTTTCGAAAAATAGACCCCAGACATCATAAGCCCCGGAATAGGAATTAGAATTATTAAAAACTGAAACGAAGTAAAAATGAGTTCGTTTAAGTAGATTTTAAGGGTTCCGAATGTTTATCGATAAAAATACTTTCGTTGAAAACGTTAAGAATTTAGTGAGTTTAAACCCAATTGAAATTTTTTTCGAAGCATGGAATTGAAAGTTAAGATACCCAATTAGAGTATTGCATGGTCAATTTGGTGACAGAATGACCATAAAATATTTTTGGAATTTATTAGTGTTAAATGAGGATTAAAATTTAAGTTTAATGAATTAATATAGGTTGTATGAAAAGATAAGGATTCAAGAAGCACAATTCATGTGAAGTTTGATTAACCAATGATGTTGTGACATTTTTAAGTCAAAAAGGAAGAGTCATAAGTTGAAATTTAATTAAAGTTGAAGGCATGTAGTTGGAAATTAATGAGATGAATTGTGTAACCAATTAAATGAGAGTATTTATAACTAATGGCATTTGTGTGATTTCTAAGTTAGTTGATGGGCAAGTTAGACATTTGTAGGGGATCAGTATATAAAGTGAAGTGTGAGATGAGTGAATGAAGAGATGAGATTCGGCTGAAGCAAGTAGCAACTCGTGAAATTGAAGCAAAAACCGTGAGCTGAAGTCGTGACAAGTGCAGACCAAGAGGAAGAAGGTTGCAGCCGTGAGAAGAAGGAGGAGAAGAAGAAGAAGAGATCTCTAAGGTGCTATCCATCCTTCTCTCTCTAGTCTATCAAGATTTCAAGAAAACAAAGTGAAGAAATTGAAGGTTAGTGAGTTGATTTGTGATCTAGTTGATGAGTTTTTATGTATTATTGATTTAATGAGTTCTTTGATGGATTTTATGGCATGATTAGAGTTAGATCATCACCAAATCTAGCTTGGAAGTGGAAGGAAAGCATCAATCAAGTTTGGGTCAAAAATCTAGTGAGGTGAGTTAGGTTGATTATGTTAAAGTTGATGGAATTTGATTAATTTTTGTTTTAAGGTTTTAGTTGATCAATTAATAGTTTGTTGATGCTTTTGTGTGTGAATTTTGATCTTGAAATGAAGAAAATGGATTAGTTATAATCTATATTAGTAAGTGGTTAATTTAGAAAAATTTATGTAATTGAATGAATGTTAGTATTTGGAAGATGATGATATGAGATACAGTGTTGATTTGAGATGATTTTGGAAAGAAAAGAAAAAGGAATGAAGTGCTTAATTGTGCAGAGATATCTTGGTGCACAAGCTGTCATGATTCTTTTGTTAAGTGCATTGAATTGTATTTACATCATTCATAAGCTGTTTTAGTGTTATGTGTTGTCTTGGATGATATTCAAGAGCTATTTTAGTGTTAAGTGCTATCTTGAATGATTATCGTGAGTTGTTTTGATGTTAGATACTGTCTTGAATGGATGTAATAAGCTATCTTCTTGATATGGGTTGTTTTGAGTGACATCTAGGGGCTGTTTTGATGCTATAAAATTGAATAAAAGTGGTAGTTTTATAAGCTATCTTGCTTTTATTATTTGTGTATTAAAATGTCATGAAATTATTTTTGAAGGATGTGAAGGATTTTATAATCTACTTTGATAATAGATTAACTTGGAATGGCCATTGATGCATTAGTGAAATATGCTATAATTGAATTGGGTGTGATTCAAGGTTAGTTGCGAAATTACTAAAAATTAGAATGTGATATGTATGGGTAAAGCGGAAGCAAAGGAAGGCGGATTAGTGTCCGAGTGTGAGTTAATGGTGAGTGGTTATATTTTTATTTAAAGTGTTTATGAGATTTATTGAGTTATAATGAATATTATTTAAAGTGTTGTTTAAATACTCCTTTTATATTTGTTTAAGTAATCATTGTTATTTTAGTTACTAAGTTTATAATTTTGAATTATTTAAACTTTAGCATGTTAACTCTTTTAGTAAGAAAGCAAGTTATTTTATTTGAGTAATTATATACAAGAATTCGACATGCTAAAGTAGCTCTGAAGTTAAGCTTTGGCCTTAGAAATTAAAAAAAAAAAAAAAAAAAAAAAAGAGAGAGAGATTTTAATCTCAAGCCTTTTGTTAAAAGAAAAGAAAGAATTTTTAGTATTTTGGGAAAAATAAATTTTAGACGCCTATGGTTTTACCCTAGCCCCAGTTAAGTGCCCAGTTGAGTACCCTATGCGTGTACAATAGATGAGAGGAAGTCAATCAGTGAGATTTGAGTCTAGTCGACTCTTGTGTGAGCGAGGCATGAGTGATCCGTATACACGTATAGGGTAGTGTAGTCGATCCGCAGCGTGGGCCCGCTTTCGGCGACTACACATAGTAGATTCCTTAATTCCTAGTGACTAGCTAGAGATTTAATGCTGCCACGATAGGAGTAGTTTCTCTAGGTTACCATCAAGACGAAAAATGAGAAAGTTTTAAAAAGAAATTCAAAACGAATTTCAGAAACGGTTTTCGAATGAGATTATATAAAGTATATCAGAAAATATTTTAGTTTTATTAAGTTGTTTATCTCACTGAGTTATGCTCACATGTTTCTCTCCATTGTGTTTCTTAAAAAATTCTCCCCATGTGTAGATAGGAGCCATCAACCCAAAGAGACTCCGTCAAACGTGTAGGTGGCCTGACGCAAAGATATCACTGCATAAATTTACAATTTAAATTGTATGTCATGCATCATAAGTAAATTTTGGTAAATATACTTGTAAATTATCTTTGGGTTCTATAATATATTGTATTTATAAAATTAAATTTTGGTAAAGGAAAATTATACTTTTGTGTTTAATAAAAATAATCTGTCAATCATCGATTTCCATTTGAACATTTGGTTGTAGTTGGACTATGGAAAATGAATTAAGGGCCTGAGACCCAGTAGTGAAGAACTATATGCCATAGAAGTGTTAAATTTTGAAATTTACAGGGTAGCATGTTCAGAAAACAGTCGTTATGCTGCTCAAATTTTTATAAATTCGTTTTATGAATGTTTGAAATAATAAGAAAAGAAGAAGAAAAATTTCACTGCGTTTTTGCATTTCGAAAGAAAGTTTTGAAAAGTAAACGGCGTAATTTTACGGAAACTTTTCAGTTCGATCAAATATCCACTGGAGGACTACCGTGAGGCGTTCGGCAGGCTTAGTAAGGAAAGGGGTCTGTCAAAAGAGATTTTGAATATTCTTTTTTTCCTAGCCGTATACACCTCAATTTTTTTCTGCATATAATTTCCATTTGAAATTCTTGATATCCTAGCATGTATAATACCACAATTTAAGTCTAAATTCTGTATCAATCATGAAACACATTCTTGATTCATTTTGGCCTATATTGGTCGAATCATCACCATCTTTAACACTATCATCTTTATTCAATTTTCTTATCGTAATCATACTCAAACACATGTATAAGGGTGTAAAATCAACTTAAATCCATAAAACACCACATTTGTGCAATAACACAAAGTTTGGCCGTAAAGTATCCAGTTAACATTCCAATGAATTCCTTTTCAATTCCATGACAATTTCATCATCCACATGACCAATAAAATCATCTAAAACATTCAAAAACATTTGTCCACCACTTTAAACTCAACATGGTCGAAACATGGTGGCCTAGTATACACTATTTTTGCTTCTCATTTCAACATCAAAACTCAACATTTAAGCACATCAATATGCACGAAAAATACTTAGATAAATTAAACTCAATTTAGGCCATTTAAATCTCCTCTTGGCTGAACCTATATACACACACAACACAAACTTTTCATCATGTTTATCACTTGCATGCACATCAAATTTCACTTCAAATATCATGGCAAAACATCTGTGTCTTAAATAACATCAACTGAAACTTAAATAAAAAATTCAACTTCACTAGTATACTTACCAATTGTCTTTGAACCACAAGTTTTGTTTTCCCACAACTAGAAAGTCTCAAATCTTTAAACCCAAACATAAAAATCACCAATATTCCATTAGAGACTATTAATCCAAAATTTAACACAAACTAGTCACGAAAACTTTGTTCTTACCTCTTGAAATCTACATGCACTTGATGGGTTTCACTCCTAGGCTTGTGTACACCTTTTGCATATGTTGAAAACCATCAAAAATCGCCTTAAATCTTTTAAGTGCGGCTGTTGTCTTCTAGTTTCTTCACTTGGCCGAACACCCCTTCTTCTCTCAAATGGTTTCCTTTGTTTTTCTTTCTTTTGACCAAGAGCTCCTTCTCTCCCAAATGGCTTGCATGTGTTTGAAAACACTCAAATATGCTCTCAAATCCTCCAATAAGAAGCTATCGTTCTTGATATCTTTTATAGCCAAATGCTCTTTCTATTTTGGACCGAATGCTCTCTTTTTTTCTCTTTCATTTTTTTTTTTTCATGCAACTTCACTTCTCACTCTTGCAAATGGACCGAATGCTTCACTTCTCTTTCTTTCATTTACTTTTCAACCTTATATAGCCCTTATGTACTCCTCACACTTGTCAACAAGCTCTCTTTACATGCTAACAGTTGTCATCCATGCATGTCACACATTCTCCCACTTATCACTTATGCATTTTCTTTTCATGCCACTTGTCATGCATGCATTCTCTCTTTCACTCCAAGCACGCCATATATCCCACTTTCATGCATCCTTCCCTATTTTCCAATTTTCTAATATACCCTTGTATATGTCCTTTCCAATTCGGTATAATCATGTTCTTTTTGGTAATTTCCTTAACACTAATTGTATTTTAATCCTTAATAAATCTCCATACCAATTTTCATATTCGAAATCATTTCCGATCTATCTGAGAATTTTATTATAATTCAATTTCACATCCAGACACTTTAATTTACTTTATTACTCCATAATTAAGGGCATTTTTGTCCAATAAATTTCGAATTACTTACAATCCATTCGAATAGACTCATTTTTTATCCATTTTAGTTTCTTTAGTCTCTAATATCTATTCTAGAATTTTACGATTTTCGGAGTGTATTTCCAAAAATTACTTTTCATTCGAAATTACTATTCACATGAAAACACTATTTATTAAAAGTACTATTCACACAGAAACATTATTCGTACGAAAACACTATTTTACATGAAAATACTATTCATATGAAAACACTATTCATACAAAATACTATTCACATAAAAATACTATTCACCCAAAAATCACTATTCCAGAAATTTTGGGTTTTACACTAGGTGTCATTTTTAGATACCTAAGAATTTGTTTAACAGCTCCCATATGCTCTTTCGTTGGGTTATTCATGACTTGACTAATAGTGCTTACAAAAAAGACAATGTATGATCTAGTATGTGATAAATAGATTAGTTTTCCTACCAATCGTTAGTATCTCCCTTTATCTCTTGTAGGAATACCTTAAACTAAACCCAATTTAGTTGTACTATCCATAGTAGTATCTACAGGCTTGCACTTTATCATTCTAGTTGCTTTGAGAAGGTCTAGTATGTACTTCTTTAGTTAATAAAAACTCCAACTTTTGATCTTGCAACCTCCATTCCCAAAAAATACTTTAGACTTCCTAGATCTTTAATTTCGAATTCTTGGGCTAGGAAACAGTTTTATTTTTGGATCTCCTTTTCACTATTCCTAGTCATTATCATGACATCCATATATGTTATAAGCATAGTAACTATGTCACTTGTAGAATGCTTGACAAGTAAGGTATGGCTGGTTTGACATTGAGAGAAACCATACCTCCTAATTGCCTTTGTGAACCTCTCAAACCAGGCCCTAGACTACTATTTTAACCCATAAAATGATTTCTTCAATTTACATACTTTGTTCTTAAAAATTGCTTCAAAATCTAATGGTCCCACCATGTAAACTTCTTCCTTCAACTCCCTATTCAAGAAAACATTTTAACATCAATTTGATAGAGCTTCTAGTTCCGATTCACTACACTAAAAAATAGAACTTGAATGGTGTTCAACTTAGTCACTGGAGCAAATGTTTTCTCATAATCAATGTTATATGTTTGTGTAAAACTATTAGTAATCAATATAGCTTTATAGCATTATACACTCCCATCAACCTTATATTTTACTTTAAACACCCATTTGCAACTTACAACCCCTTTTCCACTTGGTAAATCTGTGATATCTCATGTTTTATTCCTTTTAAGAGCTTCTAACTCTTCTAGAACAACTTTCTTCCATTCTGGGATCATCATAGCTTCCTTAATGGTGGCTGGAACTAATACATTGGCAATATGGAGAGCAAATTTCCTATAATTTGGTAACAGTCCTTCATATGACAGGCATTTACATAACAAATATAGAGGTCTAGATCTATATTATCTCATAGACTTCTTTAAAGGAACTAGTTTTTGTTCATCAGTGTATGCGTTCTCATAGTTTTCACTCAAGACAAGATTTGTTGGATTATTTGTTATTTCACTCAAGGATTTGATATTGGGATCAAACATCTGGACTAATGACCTTTGGTCTGATTCATGGCTTTGTTGAGGTACAACTGGGTCTAACTTATCCTGCTTTGTTTTAAGTCTCCTAGAGTATACAATAGGCACAACTAGATTTTTAGAAGAAGTTTTATAATTGGTTGACTCAAACAATGACAAGTTTTGAAACTATTGTTGAGATTGTTTTTGACTGAATTTAGGAAACTCAGGAAGAAGATTTAACTCAAAATTAAAAGTATCCAAAATAGTAGAAGACTCAGATGACTTAGAGTTTTATGAACCTAGAACTAGTTTACTAAGACTAAGTGTTTCACTAGATGCATGATTTTGAGATTCACCAACATTTAAAGACTGAAATTCAGATTCACTCTTCCATCCCTTCTTTTTTTGAATTTTAGTTGGAGGAAAGAAAAGCTGATCTTCAACAAGAGTAACATCAAATGACACATACCACTTTTTATTCATTAGGTCATAACATTTGTATGATTTTTGGCTAGGAGAATACCCTAAAAATAGACATCTTATTGCTCCCTGGTCAAGTTTGTTGCGTTTGTAAGGATGAACATGTAAAAACCTATACGCCTATAGACTCGAATAGGAATATTTGAAATAAGCTTTGTGTGAGGATATATTTCAAGTAGACTTTGAATAGAAGTTTTATATTGCAACACCCTTGATAATTGTCTATTAAATCAAGTATACGATTATCAAAATAACTTCTTCCCAAAATCTAATTGGAACTCTCATAGAAAATGGTATAGAACAGGCAACCTCTGGTAAATGTCTTCTTTTAGCCACCTCATTTTGTTAAGAAGTATCAACACATGATGTTTGATGAATTATACTCTCATTAAATAGATATTTTCTTAACCTTTAGTTTATGAATTCTTTCCCATTATCGAACCTCAACATTTGGATTTTTGTATGGAATTGATTTTGTATCATAGAATTAAAGTTCTTGAAAATGTTGGTGACCTCAGAATTTTTTTTTTTTTTTCAATAGGAACACCCAAGCTAACCTAGTATAATCATCTATAAAGATGACAAACCACTTGGCCCCAGTGATTTAAGGAACCCTAACAGACCCTTAAACATCACTATGAATCAATGAAAGAGGTTTAGACATTTATAGCTATTAGGAGGAAATACAATATGTATATGCTTAGATAACTCACAAATGTCACAATGAAAATCGTTGGAACTTTTTATTGATGAATATATTAGGGAACAACCTTTCAAGGTACATGAAATTTGGATGTCGTAACCTGTAATGCCAAAACATAATTGCGCTACTTTTATTAGACCTATAACTAGACTCAATAAGAGATAATCCAGAGCCAACAGAATTACATTGTATATCCTCTAGAGCTTTAACATTGAGGAAACAAAGACTAGATATCACCTCAACAATTCCAATCATCTTCCTTGAGATCATGTCTTGAAAAATACAATAGGAATGGTAGAATTTTGTCACACATTTTTCATCAAACGTGAGTTTCGAAATCAATAACAAATTACAATCCAAATTGAGAACAAATAGAATTGAATATGATGTTAGAGTTTCTGAAACCATAATTGAAAGTAACTTTAAATAGGGAACCATCAGCAATTTTAATATTGTAATTACTTTCACATGGCTCAAAAGTACTAAAGACTCTAACATCACCTATTATGTGGTCAATTGCACCTAAGTCCACAATCTAAGACCCTGGAACCTCTTGTTTTACTTTTAGGGCAGATGAGTATGTACCTTTTTTTTGCAATAGAACCTATCCCAACAACTGTAGTATCCATGCCTAAAAACATCTTCTGCAGTTGCTCTGATTGTTCTAGACTAAATAGGACCCAGTCTGCCTTTAAACCTTCGTTCTTATTGGCTGTATAGCCCTTAACATCCCTATCACCTTGGTTTTTAGGCTTCCAGTCTTAGGGTTTATCGTGAAGCTTTCAGCAGGTGTCCTTGAGATAACTAGGTTTTCGGCAATGGTCATACCAAGGTTTACTTCTCTTCCGCCTATTATCAAATGGCTTATTTAGATTACCTCTAGCAACAGCAAGTGCGAACGCCTCTCCCTTGATTCCACCAGCATTCAATTTTGAGAGCATAACCCTTTTGCGGCTTTCTTATCGACGCACTTTAAAGACAATCTCTCGAATTATTGAAAGAGTTTTTTTACCCGACATTCTACCATGTTCTTTAACTAGGTTTTCATTCAAACCTAGCAGAAACTTGAAGACTCTCCTTTCTTCAATAAATTCTCGAATTAGCACTTCATCATCTGGACACTTCCACGGAAGCTTTACAAATGATCCATCTGCTGCCAATACCTAGAAAGTTTAATATAATATTCTATCACCAACATATCATCTCACCTTATTTTAGGTCATTTAGGAGTCCTTCAAGATTGAATACTTCAGAGATATTATCTCCATTTGAGTAAGTTTCTTTGATAGCATCTCAAATCTCCTTTGCTGTCTCAAACAGCAGGAAACTTTCACCCATTTTTGGTGTCATTGAATTAACAAACCATGTCATGACATTACTGTTCTCTATCTCCCAAAATTTATAGGCTCTGTCCTTCTTTTTAAGGATTCTGGCTTCTCCTATAATGAACTCATATTTCCATTTCCTTTTGATAAACATCAATACTCACCGAGACCATGGTAAATAATTCTTTCTATTGAGTTTATAGCTAGTGAAAGGCACGTGAGAATTAGGTTACAGGTCCTTAAGACCTCCATTGAAAGAGAAAGTCTCAATAGTTGAGTTCTCACCCCATTAGGACATGATCGATAATCAGAGAAGCTCTGATAACATGAAGAAAAAAAAAATTGGAAAAGTGTTATGCATTTCACTCAAAAGACTTAAAACAGTAGTACAACCTTAGCCTAATATATACACATAATCATTGACCTAAAGACAACTACTAAAGGAAAAAACACAATCACTACAAACTATGTATAATCTAATGAAACCTGACCCGAATTTCCTCTATTAGAATCCAAGTGGTCTCGTCGGGCGCTTCACGAAACCCTTCTGGACTCTAACTAGCATCACCAAAAGGATTTTATAGAGCGAACCCTTAAAATCGATTGATGCTAAACAAAAGATTTATGAAATTTTAAGATTTTCTTTTTCAAAAGTTACGATTTTTCTAACAAAATTTTGACAGCATAACGGCTGTTCATTGAACTATACCACCTTGTAACAAGGAAAATGTACACTTCTAAAATCTCATACACATTCTCAACTTCCAAGTTAGACCTCCGGTCCATCTCAATCCAAAACCTAGCCACAACCAATCTAATTTAACAATATCATTTTAACATTTCAATATATTTTCATGCAATTAAATCAAAAACATTTACACACACATTTCAAATATTTACTCTATACATATAAAAGAGTTATCAAATGATTCATTTACATAGATAAAATATATTACTACAAACATGATAAATTTTCAAAATTTATTTACAACCAAAAGTATAACTTATACAAAATTATGTCTAACTCAAAATATGCATAATGGTCATTTCACAGTGCATCGATTATCTTCAACCCACCTAGTCCAACATAGGAGAATGACCACCTTGGTCATGCGTCCCTGCACCTGGGGAGGGTTTTAGAACATAAAACCAAAGAAAATGAGCTAACGGAGTTCCGTGAGTGCGTAGAGTTCTCTATTTAAACTTTTTGTTTTAAAATTCTACCTCCCAAAACATTTTTAAGATTATATTTTTAAAACCTTTTCATTTCTAAAATCATATATTTTTACAGAATTTACTAAGTGATTTCGAAAACTAGTGATCGTATGTGAAATATAATAAGGATTCATATAAAAGTAGAATCATAAAATGTTAAAACATTTTATAAACTTTTAGAGAATAACTAAAATATTTTCATTCTGAAATTCATATCGAGTAGTATACATTCCTTTCTAAAACCCGTACTAATGGAAACCGAAAGGAGTTATAATCACATAGCAACCGACCCAATATCGCATAATGTGAGATACTAGTCATATGACGAATATGCTACCAATGCACAATATGACAATGCTATAAAGACATCTCACTACTACGCAGCGAAGAGCTATGTCTCGTGTGTTGCATACATAGAGTAAGATAATACCACACATGTGTAAAGGGCGACATGACGGACACAACATGTAAACTCTTATTCTCAATTCTAGATTCCCTAGTGTTACAAGCTAGACTAAATGATGAAAATGTTAAATTTCATCAATATCATCCATATGGATGATATTAGAATGTTAGTAAAACTTTAGAAACTAATTAACACTAGTAGTGAGATAAATGCAAAGAAGGACAAAAGAGTCATTTTATCAATAAGAGATATTTAAACAAATGGCAAAATGGACTTTGTTCAAATAAGAGTTATAGATTTACAACATAAACATGTTAGTCATCTAAAACTTAGAGAAAATTTAGTGAATTGTGAAATAAACTAACAAGGGGCATTATAACCACCTTCACCAAATAATTTCCTATATAAATGAGTGTTGGCTTCAACACTTATTGAAAAATTGAAACAAAATAGATAGTAAGAGGGAAAGAGTGGGATGACCACAAGAGGAGGAAGAGGAACCCAAGATTTTGCAAGGTCAATTGATCATACAATCAAGAATATAGTCTTATTCAAGCTAGATAACCAAAGTTGGAGCAAGATTTAGGTAAGTTATCTTCACTTTTACTAAGTTGATATTAGTTACGCTCATGTGTCGGATTGATGATTGGGTTTGTTAGTTGTTGTGAAATTGATGTGGGTTTTGATCTAAATCAAGACTAGGACCCTAAAATAGTAAAGGAAAGCTTAGTTTATGTGGAATTACATAGGAGATTTAAAGTTAGGGTTTATGGGAGCAAAACCCTAAAGATTTATTTAAAGTTGTTTTAAACAAATTGATTGCATTTCAAGTGTTTGATGAAATGTTTGAGAGAAAATAACTTGAGAAATTGAAAAGTTGAATGATGTGAGTGTGTGTGGATGTCATGGCCAAGGAAGGGTGTGTATGACTTCATTGAGTTGTGATCAAATTGAACTTGATTTCATGCATATTTGAGGTTAGAAAATCATATGGAATTGATAGAATTTCAAAATGAAAAAAGATAGTTACAAAAGTATAGTTAGGCTCAATGAAAGACAATTGTAGTCACTATGCAATGTCATTTCATCTTCACATTTTAGTGTGACAAATAATCATAATCAAGTATATATAAGTCTAAGAATCATAGTAAAAAGCAAATTGAGTTTAGAATGTAAAAAGGGTAGATTGTTACACGAAAAAGTGTCTAAACATAGGGGTATTTCATAGGTTTCACCCATCTATAGTTGAAATTTTTCAAAACCGTTTTACGGGTAACTGAAGTGGAAGATAGGGAGATGATCCAAGCGAAAAAGCCTACGGATTGGGCTGTGAACAGTATTTGGTCAAACGGGGTCCGAAAATTTTGTCTTTTCGTTCCGGGCTTCAAAAAATTATACGGACTGCGTAGAGATGTCCCTAGGGGTATATAAGTTAAACTTTTACAAAGAAATCAAAATTTTAGTGCTTCAGTTAAGTTAGAATTGAGTTGGGAAGGTTGTAGTCTAAAGAGTGTATTCAAGAGTAAATTGTATTCAAAGTAATGTGGATAGCTATGTGTAGCTCACTGTAGCACACTCTAAATAGGGATGTTAAGTGCAGGTGACGAGCAAGCAAGGGGAGTACAACGAGGCCGTTGAAACTTTAAGCGAGTTGTGAGCCAAGGTAAATATTTCATCACTTACACTATTGCAATCTTACTTTAAAATTTAAGTATTATTATTAAAAGATTTATAAAATGAATTTCCAAATACAAGTTCGGGTTTTTGTAAAAGAACCTTATATTGGATTTAGTAATGAGAATAAAAAACAAAGTTGTTTCCAAAAAGCTTGAGTGTTAAGTTTTAGTTAAAAATGTTGAAAGATAAGTGAATCTGTGTTTTATACACTTAATAAAAAGAGTTTCAAAGACCATGTGTATTCCCTCAATCTTCACACCATCTAGCGCTATGCATGCGATGTAGAAAATTTCGCACGTAGTCGTCTAGATTTATAGTTATTTGCGCTACGTTGCAATGCAGAAAATTCCGCTCGTAGTCATCAAGAGTTATAGCTTAAATTGCACTACGATAAGCGATGCAGAAAATTTTGCATGTAGTTGCAAAGAGTTATAGTTTATTAGCACTACAATATGCGATGCAGAAAATTCCGTATGTAGTTGCTCAGAATTGAGATTTTTTCGCACTATGGTTGCGATGCAACAAATTCCGTACATAGTGATCGAGATATCTCAATAGCATCACAGTTGGTGTCAGTTGAAAAATCGCCACGTGACAAACTACGTTGAGAATGGTTAAAGCATGTAGGGTTACACATGGTGTGTTTAGAAAGAAAATGTTTGTTGAAAACTATCAACATTTGAAATTAGTTTATGATTCTTAATTATGTATTTCTCTAATTACTATATTTGATTGAACTAACAAGTTTTCGTTATTGTAGTGTACCAACTCTTTCAAGAAATTGTCGCAGGTGATCACGATAGAAGAAACTTTCATCAAATTAGGTGGGTGAAACCAAATGATATATTATATATAAGTCATGTCTATATTTTGTGAATACGAAATCGAGGAAGTGCATGTATCACATTGCATCTTTAGTAACATATATTTTGAAACTTGTAACTTTTGTAAATTATGTTATATGAAATTATAAATTTTACATATGATATATATATCGTACTATGGTTATCATTCATAATGATTGTAAAATTGAGTGTTGTCAAGTTGGTATCAGAGCCTGGTTTTATAAAGTTTTGAGATAAAGTTTAGAAAGTATTTGAAAACTATTTATGCATGAAGCATGAGTAAATCGATGCATGAGTTATGCATAAGATTAAGTTATAAAGATTAAAGTTTAAGCACTGCATGAGTTTCAGAGTTATTTCATGCGTTGCTAGTATTCTAATCTGTATTTTTATGTCTATTTTGGAAAAATTAAAGATATGCAGCGTCGTGGTCGTCCCAGGACGAGGAGAGCAGCCGCAAAGGCATCCCCACCAGAGGAAGAGCATGTTGACGAATCATTCAATGTGCCAGCTAGTTCTTCCCATCCAGAGACATCGCAGCCAGCCCGAGCAGAGCCTGCTCCAGAAAATATAGAGCAGATGGCACAGATGTTGGCAGCGAAACTACATTAGCCACGTGAGACCGAGGTATCTATTGAGCACGCCCGTAAGCTAGGCGCTAAGCCATATGATGGGACCGGTGAGCCGGAACGTGCCTTGTCATGGCTTGAGACAAATGAAGAAATATTTCAGGGCATGGGGTGCACAGAAGAACAGATGGTGACCTTTTTTGCCTTTCTGTTGAAAGACCGTGAAAAAGATTGGTGGAAGGTGCATCAAATAGCGCATCTGAATGGAATATCTTGGGTAGATTTCAAGAAAGAGTTCACCGATAAATTCTTTCCCAAAAGCTACAAAGACGCAAAGATAGAGGAGTTTTTCATATTTGAACAGGGAATGCTTACAGTGATAGAGTACGAGAAGAAGTTCTCAGAGTTAGTCTGTTTTGTTCCTTATATTGCCGAAAATGAAGAACAAAAGATGAATCGATTCACAGTAGGGTTGAGTCTAAGAATTAGGACATATATGACTTCAGCCATACATACTAGGTATGGGCCGTTAGTGGAGGCAGCCACCAGAGTTGAGCAAAGTGCAGAAACCATCCCAAAGTCGAAGCCGCAATTCAGTCAAAAACGTAGCTGGACCAGCAGTCAGCAAGGAGGATCCAGCAAAATGGCCAAAAGTGAACAGAAGCTCTCAGGGTTTGATAGCCGAAAGCAGAGTCAGAGGGCCTGGACCAGCCAGAGCTCAGTCCAGTCATCTGGTGGATCCAGAAGCAAGCAGAATTGGAGGAACAGGCCTATCTACAACAAATGTGGTTGATCACATCCAGACGAGTGTCTTATAGGCAGGACGAGATGCTTTAGATACGACTATGAGGGACACTTCATGAAAGATTGCCCCAGTGTTGTCACATCGAGTCCAGCAGAGGCTAAATCTGCTGTTCAGGGGCAATCTAGTGGGGGTCATAAACCAGAGAGGGGAGGCCCTCAGATCAGATGAGCTACAGGCCCAGAGTAGCCCAGTGGTGGACCAAGCAGGACCATACCACCCAGAGGACAGCCTGGCAGACCCCGTAGCCAAGCAGCCAGAGTATATGTAATGACACAGTAGGAGGCTGACGCAGCTCCAGAGGTTGTCACAGGTATTCTTACATTATTTGATACAGATGCACATGTGTTGGTGGACCCAAAAGCCACCCATTCTTTTGTTTCTGGGGACTTTTTGGGTAAAGTTAGGATCGAGACGGGTCCTATGGACTGCAGTATGTGAAGGGGAAAATCGATTTTCCAATTGAAGGGAAAAGTCGATTTTGGATTTAACACAGAAACGTGAATTTTAAAATCTTTCCAAGCAAAAACATACCCGATCGATGCTAATAATAACAATTCAATAATTAAATTAATAAGATTGAATCTTACCTTACATGAATATTGAATTGATCCCTTTTTATACGCAAATTCTTCACCACTCGATCTTCCTTGCTATGACTCTTCGCAAAAGAAACTGTGTGTGAGCACAATCTCAAAGAATCAAATCACGAAATCTTTTTATAAAAGATTATTATGTAGAAATCAAAAAACAATTTTCTTGATTTCTTTTGAGATATGGTAATATGTTGTTTTTAATTAATAGAAGTTTTTGGTTCAAGTGGCCAAAAAATTCACTCTTTAGTTACTAACATAAAACACCCTTTTATAATGGTAAGTTAGAGTTTTCAATTTAATAAGGAATACAATTTCCTATTTAAATTCGAAAACATAGTTCATATCCAATATGAAATCAAATTCCTTATTGGTCTAGAACTTTTTACTTTTAATTTAATATGGAATCTAATTTCTATTAAAACTTCTTTAATTCAATTTAATATGAAATCTAATTCCAATTAAATTAAATTACTATTTGCATTAATTAAAAGATTTTTCATTAAATTAAGTTATTCCAAATCATAAATAATTTAATGACACAATTTAAAATCGAACCTATAATCTCTACAGATAATTAAATAATTAACACTTAATTAAATAATTACATATATTTAAATAATTCGTGAACATGTCCATGTGATATTAATGATTGGACAATCCAATTATATTCTTTCATTTATTTCTTTATGGGGTTGTGAGCTAGCAATGGGACCAAATAGACCTACAATTTGAGCTCCAATAATATCGAAATTATTAATTAAACTCTTTAATTAAATAATTCACTATTATTAACCTCAGAGTTACTCCACTAAAAACCCAAAATTGCACTCTTAATATTGTAGATGTTTTACACAATCTGAATTTTCAGTGTCCATCGATTTAATCATTTCATATGGTTCGATCCTCCACAAGTAGTTCATAATTAGAGTTAGATCATTAAAGTCTGTTATACCTCTTTAATTATATCTTATTTCAATAAGTACCACTGATTCTCTAATGAATAATATATCCATAACAACTTATGAATTTATCTTTCTATTTACTTATAGACAGAAATTCGAGCGCTCTTATTATTCAAGACCCGAATCAATACTTTAAAGGAACTACTCATCTACTTCTTGCAAGAATGAGTGGATTTCACTTTTGTGTAGAATGTTCCCAGCTATTTATTAAATCACATCTCCAAAGTATGAAGCTTATTGACCGTAAATCTATAACAGTCTCACCCATATAAATCAAAAGATATGACTCAACAAATAAGAGTCCATAAAACACTCAGGATTAAGATCAATCCATATATGATCATCTAGTTGATAAATATGAATTTCTTTATTTAACAAATATTAATAAGAAATTCATTTTATCATGGTCCAATTCTATATAATCTCTATTATATAAGGTGCCTCCATTTTCATGTCGCCATATGAACGATCCCGGATAAGATCATCACATCAAATACAAAATAGACCGCAGTTGTAGATTTACCACAAGCAAAATACCCAGCTTTGTTTGCTTTCTACAGACTCTTTAGATTATTGATCTCAAACTAAATCCTCTTGTATATAACACTTATATACTTAGTTTGAGACTACATAAGTAATTATGGATGTTACATGATATTTGTATGAAACAAACATTTCATAAATGTACATAAAATTTAATAAACATATTTTATTTATTATTTATTTAAACGTTTACAAATTACAATCTCTTAGGGCACAAACCCTAACAATCTCCCACTTGCCCTAGAGCAGATAAGACATATCTTGTAATTCTAGACCCTTTAGGTGACCTTCAAACACTTTAGCCGTTAAGGTCTTTGTAAACTTATCAGCATCATTGTCTAGTAAAGCTATGATCATCACTGACACGTCTCTTTATGTATAATCTCCCTATTGAGATGTTACTTTCTCTCTATATGCTTCCCTCATTAGTGGTTTCTAAGTTCTTTAGAATTAGCCACTGCACCACTATTATCACAATAAAGTGTGATTGGCTTATCCATATTTGGAACGACTTCCAAATCTATTAAGAACTTTCGGAACCAAACTGCTTCCTTCGCTGCTTCACAAGCTGTTACATATTCAGCTTCCATGGTAGAGTCAGCGATGCAAAATTGCTTAACACTTCTCCATACTATAGCTCTACCACCTAGGATAAATACTGAGCCAAATGTGGATTTTCGAGAATCCTTGTCTGATTGAAAATCAGAATCTGTATATCCTGTTGGAATCAAATTCTCACCAGAATACACAAACATATAATTTCTTGTTCTCCAAAGATACTTGAGAATACATTTTACTGTCACCCAATGATCTAATCTTGGGTTAGATTGATAACAACTGACTACTCTCATTGAATAACATGTTAGGTCTCGTGTATAGCATAGCATACATGAGACTACCTACTGCAGAGGTATAGGGAATTCGTCTCATATCCTCAATCTCTTGAGGTGTCTTAGGACATTGTTCCTTAGACAAGTGAATTCCATGCCGAGAAGGTAAATGACCTTTCTTGGAATTCTGCATCACAAAGTGTACAAAAAGTTTATCAATATACCATGCTTGAGACAATGCTAACAATTTGTTCTTGCGATCTCGTATGATTTGGATCCCAAGAACATAACAAGCCTTTCCCAAATTTTTCATTTGAAATTGATTAGCAAGCCAGTTCTTTACATCAGATAATGCTCCAACATCATTCCCAATGAGTAGGATATCATCGACGTAAAATACGAGAAAAACCATTTTCTTATCGATGATACGCTTGTATATACAAGGTTCATCGACATTTTGCTCAAAACCATAAGACTTGATCGATGTATCAAATCTAATATTCCAAGATCGAGAAGCTTACTTAAGCCCATAAATGGACCTTTGCAACTTGCAAACCTTTTGCTCTTGACTTTGAATCACGAATCCCTCTGGTTGCACCATGTAAATGCTTTCATCAAGATTGTCGTTCAAAAACGCTGTCTTGACATCCATTTGCCATATCTCGTAGTCAAGACATGCAGTTATAGATAGAAGAATGCCAATGGACTTAAGCATGACTATTGGTGAGAAAGTTTCTTCACAGTCAACTCCCTCTTTCTGAGTATAACCCTTTGCCACTAGCCTAGCTTTGAAAGTCTCCATTTTCCCATCCACTTCTTTCTTCCTCTTATAGATCCATTTGCATTCTATGGGTTTTACCCCATCTGGATGATCTACAAGTTCCCAAACTGAGTTTGAGTACATGGATTCCATTTCGAGATTCATAGCTTTGAGTCATTCTTCCTTATCAGAATCTTCCATTACATCATGATATGTCAATGGATCATCTACACACTTATCAGAGATAGCAATCTGTGCTTCTCTGATTTCTCTGTAATGGATTGGTGGTCTAATAACCCTCCTACTACAATGAGAAAGTAAATGATTCTGATGGAAATTTTTTCGATGCTTAGATGTGATCTTAACTATGTCATTCTTAACAACTGTTGTTGATTGGATACTGGTCAAACCAGGTAATAACTCCTCAAGTACAACCTTACTTCGAGGTTTGTATTCTTTTATGTAATTATCTTCAAGAAACGTAGTATTTGTTGATATAATCACTTTGTTATCTTGAGGATCATAAAAGAATCCGCTTCTAGTTTCTCTAGAGTAGCCTACAAATAGACAAACTTGTGAACGTGGTTGCAGCTTCCTAGTCTTATTTTTTTATTAAATGTGCTGGACACCCCTATATGCGAAAATGTTGCAAACTAGCTTTGTGACCATTCGACAACTCTAAAGGTGTTTTAGCAATAGACTTGGAAGAAACTACATTCAGGATATATACCGCAGTCTGCAGTGCATATCCCCAGAAGGAACTAGGTAAATATGAGAAACTAATCATAGATCTTATCATATCCTATAGGGTACGATTTCTCCTTTCTACAACACCATTCTGTTATGGTGTTCCAGGAGCTGTGAGTTGGGTTATTATCCCATTCTCAATTAAGTAATCCTTAAACTTTATATCAAGGTACTCTCATCCACGATCTGATCGTAGAGCTTTCAATGTTTTTCCTAATTGGTTTTCAACTTTAGCTCTAAACTCTTTGAACTTTTCAAAACTTTCAGACTTCTGTTATATTAGGTAAACATACCTATATTAAGAATAATTGTTAACAAATGTGACGAAATATTCATAATCCCCTCTAACTTTAACATTCATATGACCGTAGATATCCGAATGTATAAATTCTAGCAGTTCCTTAGCTCTAAGCCCTTTTCTATAAAAGGCCTTTTGGTCATTTTACCTTCTAGACATGACTGACAAATAGGTAAAGAGTCAATCTTTAACTCACTTAAAAGTCTGTTCTTTACAAGTCTGTCAATTCTGTCAAGATTACAATGTCCAAAACTTAGATGCCAAAAATAGGTATTATCATCAGGAGAAATCTTTTGTCGTTTTGTTTTAAGTTCTTCAACCTTAAACATTTCAGCTTTGAGTAGTTATGAGTTAACAATCTTAACTCGTATAAGTTGTTTTCTAATATTCATGAACAACTATTCAAATAATTTCTAGAAATAATACTTGATTTATTATTAAAAGAAATTGAATATAATTGTTTCATGAGGTTAGAAGCAGAAATCATATTTCTGTTAAAACGTTGTTCAAAACAATAAAACAACTATTAGAAAATAGAAGTCAAACCTCTCCCACTGCTCTAGCTGACACGACATCCTAAGTGCCAACGTGCATGGTGAACTTGTTCATAACATAGTTGCTTTGAACTGTATGAAACTCTTCGGAAAAATCTCTAGTATCATGCTTACTTGGCTAGGCTTAGGAGGACACTCCTCCATCAGGACAAAATTTAGGTCCTCATAGACCAAAATGACATTTAAGTTATCTAACATAGTTATCCCCGTTTAATTTATCATTGGCAAGCATAAACATAAAAAGAGACAACATTGCTGAATTAAATAATAATAAAATATTTTATTCAAATTGCATTCATACAATATCATAAGTTTGACGTAAAATTAAACGTGATTCATGATACATGGATAATGAATTAGAAAATACCATAGAAAATACTTACTATACCACGATAATCTAACATGCCACAAATATATGTCACTTTAGGGTAGGTCAAATTTTGTATGTTAGATTGAGAAAATCTCAATCAAATAATATAACAGAATAACTCTTATTTCTATATAATTTGACTACCACTTATTTCGATCAAAGAATTAAATTACCAATTAATTAAATCCTTTATGAGTGTAACCCATCATTTCAGATCTCTCGAACTTAACTTGAGAATTGCCAGCCTTAGGGTAGGTCAATCCCAAAATACATCCAGAAATCCTATCCATTGGGAAGTCAACCTTGATATCGACCTAAATGGACACCACCCTAAGGGAGACGAAAACAAAGCCGTCTCGAGGCGCCATTCAAATCTCACGGTGTTGAACTAATGATAGAGACCGCAGGATATATTGTCATATATCATTCTCCCACTCATTATTTTAAAATTAGGGTTTTCTATTTATTATTCCTAGTCATCATCTTAGATTACTAACGGCTAATAAATACAATCTAAGTTACTAGGAATTAGTGTGTTACTAGAATCGACATCCTATTAACACCTAAAAAAAATACCTGATTTTTAACTCTTAAAAATATAATTTATTTTTAAAGATCTAATCTAGATAACCTAAACTCTTAATTATAAAGATTAGATTTAATGTGAGATTACCCAATTTTAACTTCTAAAATCTAATCCACATTATGCATGCCAATTATTCGAAATACATTTATTTAATCACATTAAAACTAATAATGTATTTCTAATGTATTAACCTAGGATTTTCAACTAAAATCCTAACAAATAATGAAATTGGTTTCTATGTATTATTATCTATATTTTAACTAATAAACTACTTAATATGAAAAATAAATAATAATACATATATATATGTCATGTTATAATGCAACGAGTAGACACTCTCTATTCTATATGACATATTATAGGCATGATCTGTTATCAACAAATTATTCAATCATCACATGATAAATAATTTAAATAAACAACATGTGTATGACCAGGTTCTTTGGTTTTAACAACCTAAATATAATTTCAAGATTACATAAATTAACCAAGGCATTCTTTGGCCTTCACTTGTAGTCTTCATAGTCTTTAAGGTTTTCATGGACTTAAAATTAAATCTAATTTAACAATCAAGAACATCCATCAAATGGATTGGGTTTGAAGCCCAATTCTTGACTTTTAAATCCATGAAAAAAAATAAACATGTGATTGTCAAGTATTGGACACTTAAGCATGCAACACATTAAGCAGGCACTGTGCAACAAAACCACTTTCAATTGCATAGTATCGAACACACATGTGCTGTGCAAACAATGATCATCCATTAAGTGTGCCATGTGTGCCATGCATAAACATGCACGCTTTTGTGCATAATGCACAATCAAGCAGCTGTAACATTGTGCATGGCATATATGTTGCCATGTGACGCACACAAGAGCAACCACACTTTTGAGCATGATGCATGAACAAGTGCAATGTTTTGTCTTTTGTGCAGTTTATGCAAAACAATTGCATTGAATTGTCTTTTGTGTGTCAGTGCAACAATTGCACCCTTTGGCCTTTTGTTTTTTTTTTTGTTTTTTGTTTTTTTTTTTTTTAAATTGCACTGTTTTGTGCACAACTCTCAAATAAGTGCACGAAACCAACAGCTTGTGCATCACATGCACTGTCAACGCTCACAGCCGAACAGGTCGCGTACCAGACCTGCAGCAACCATTTGCTGCTGCCTTCAACAGCACAGACCTGTACCAGAACTCGATCGCAAAAATCAGCCCATCAATCGCAGCATACCAGCACACCAAACCACACAAACGGCACACGAAAACGTACTCCTAATTGGTTCGAAACAGTCACCAAAGTGCATAGCTAACTGGTTCAAAACCAGTCACGCCATTAGACCAACACAGCCCTTCAACGCAGCAGTCCAGGGCACCAACATTAAAATAGCACGTAACCAAACAAAATTACATATCTATTCTGTGCTTTATTCTTTTAAAAAAAAATAAAACCCTAATTCTATGAATTACAACAGAAAAAAAGATAAATGCCACAAACAGTTCACAAATTTAATCAAATTAAATAACCAAAGAACCATACAGTTAACGATCATACCATGCAAACCCAATTAATCAAGTATGAAAATAAAATATGCACATCAATAATTAGTGCCTACTCTATGACATACAACGAATCATAATCAAAAGGAAATTCACTAATTATTGAATCAATTATTAAACTAGCACAACCGGGCTCTGATGCCAATTGAAAGGAAAAATCGATTTTGGATTTAATGCGGAAACGTGGATTTTAAAATTTTTTCAAACAAAAACATACCCGATTGATGCTAGTAATAACAATTCAATAATTAAATTAATAAGATCGAATCTTACCTTGCATGAATATTGAATTGATCCCTTTTGATTCACAAATTCTTCACCACTCGATCTTCCTTGCTATGACTCTTCACAAAAGAAATTGTGTGTGGGCACAATTTCGAAGAATCAAATCACGAAATCTTTTTATAAAAGGTTATTATGTAGAAATCAAAAAATAATTTTCTTGATTTCTTTTGAGATGTGGTAATATGGTGTTTTTAATTAATAGAAGTTTTTGGTTCAAGTGGCCAAAAAATTATCTCTCTAGTTACCAACATAAAACACCTTTTTATAATGGTAAATTAGAGTTTTCAATTTAATAAGGAATACAATTTCCTATTTAACATTAGAAAACATAGTTCATATCTAATATGGAATCAAATTTCTTATTGGTCTAGAACTTTTTACTTTTAATTTAATATGGAATCTAATTCCTATTAAAACTTCTTTAATTCAATTTAATATGCAATCTAATTCCAATTAAATTAAATTACTATTTGCATTAATTAAAAGATTTTTCATTAAATTAAATAATTCTAAATCATAAATAATTTAATGACACCATTTAAAATCGAACTCAGAATATCTACAGATAATTAAATAATTAACACTTAATTAAATAATTATATATATTTAAATAATCAAATTATTTAAATAGTTCGTGAACATGTCCATGTGACATTAATAATTGGACAATCCAATTATATTCTTTCATTTATTTCTTTATGTGGTTGTGAGCTAGCAAGAGGACCAAATAGACCTACAATTTGAGCTCCAATAATATCGGAATTATTAATTAAACTCTTTAATTAAATAATTCACTATTATTAATCTCAGAGTTACTCGACTAAAAACTCAAAGTTGCACTCTCAAGATTGTAGATGTTTTACACAATCTGAATTTTCAGTGTCCATCGATTTAATCATTTCATATGGTTCGATTCTCCACAAGTAATTCATAATTAGAGATAGGTCATTAAAGTCCGTTATACCTCTCTAATTATATCTTATTACAATAAGTACCATTGATTCTCTGATGAACAATATATCCATAACAACTTATGAATTTATCTTTCCGTTTACTCATAAACAAAAAGTCAAGTGCTCTTATTATTCAAGACCCGAATCAATACTTCAAGGACTATTCATCTACTTCTCTCAAGAAAGAGTGGATTCCACTTTTGTGTAAAATGTTCTCAGTCATTTATTAAATCATATCTCCAAAGTACGAAACTTATTGACCGTAAATCTATAACAATCTCACCCATATAAATCAAAAATATGACTCAACAAATAAGAGTCCATAAAACACTCAGGACTAAGATCAATCCATATATGATCATCTAGTTGATAAACATGAATTTCTTTATTTAATGGATATTAATAAGAAATTCATTTTTTCATGGTACAGTCCTATATAATCTCTATTATATAAAGTGCCTCTATTTTCATGTCGCCACATGAACGATCTCGGATAAAATCATCGCATCAAATACAAAATAGACCGTAGCTGTAAATTTATCACAAACAAAATACCCAGCTTTATTTGCTTTCTATGGACTCTTTAGATTATTGATCTCAAACTAAATCCTCTTGTATATAACATTTATATAATTAGTTTAAGACTACATAAATAATCATGGATGTTATATGATATTTGTATGAAACAAACATTTTATAAATGTACATAAAATTTAATAAATATATTTTATTTATTATTTATTTAAACGTTTACAAATTACAATATCTTGTGGCACAAAACCTAACAGTATAATCGTGTTAGTTCCCACAGATGATTCATTACTGGCAGATCAGGTATATGTGGGAAGTAAGGTTATTATAGCAAGTCGTGAATTCGAGGCAGACTCGATAGTGTTGAATATTCACGACTTTGATGTCATTTTGGGCATGGACTGGCTATCGAAGCATCGTGCTAAGGTAGATTGTTACAAAAAGGAAGTTAAGCTCAGCGGACAGAGAGAGTCAGATGTGATTTTCTGTGGAATGAGGAAGATACTCCCTACTAGTCTGATTAGTGCAGTAAAGGCTAACAAGATGCTCAGGAAAGTCTATCAAGGGTACTTGGCTTATGTACTAGAACCGGATAATGGTCAGTTGCAGCTAGTTAAGGTTTCAGTAGATAGTAAATTCTCATATGTTTTCCCAGATGACCTTCCCGGGTTACCACCAGACAGAGAGATAGAGTTCAAAATTGAGCTAACACCTGGTACAGAGCCCATTTCGATCGCACCATATCGGATGGCACTCGCAAAATTGAAGGAATTAAAGGTCCAGATGGAAGAGTTGTTGAGTAAGGGATTTGTAAAGTCGAGTACATCTCCGTTGAGAGCTCCAGTACTGTTTGTAAAGAAGAAAGACGGGAGCTTTCAGTTATGCATCGACTACAGGCAACTCAATAGGGTCACAATCAGAAATCAGTACCCACTACCAAGAATAGACGATCTATTTGATCAGCTTCAAGAAGCTAGAGTATTTTCGAAGATCGATTTGAGATCGGGATACCATCAATTGAAGGTACGTAGGGAAGATGTTCCTAAGACAACCTTCAGAAAACTCGCTACGGACATTATGAATTCTTAGTGATGTCATTCGGTTTGACTAATGCTCCAGCAGCTTTCATAGATCTGATGAACAGAGTCTTCAAGCCCTACCTGGACAAGTTTGTAATCGTATTTATAGATGGTATTTTGGTGTATTCAGGTAGCCAATATGAGCACGCTGAGCATATGAGAATAGTGCTACAGACACTGAAAGAGGATAAACTTTATGCTAAGTTTAGCAAGTGCCAGTTTTAGTTGGACAAAGTAGCTTTTTTGGGACATGTAGTTTCCGCAGAAGGAATATCAGTAGATCCCTAGAAGATAGAAGTTGTTGTCAACTAGAAGCCACCCATGAATGCGATCGAAGTTAGAAGTTTCTTGGGCTTAGCTAGTTATTATCGAAAGTTCGTGGAATGATTTTCGAAGATTGCTACTCCTTTGACGAAGTTAACAAGAAAAGAAGAAAATTTTGAATGGTCATAGGCATGTTAGCATAGTTTTAACGAGCTAAAGAAGAGGTTGACCTCGGCACCAGCACTTACACTTCCATAAGGAAACGATGGGTTCACAGTGTATTGCGATGCCTCCCGGCAAGGTTTGGGTTGTGTGTTGATGTAGCACGACAGAGTGATACCATATGCTTCGAGACAACTAAAGAAGCATGAAATAAACTATCCAACGCACGACTTGGAATTAGCAGCGGTGGTGTTTGCATTACGAATATGGAGACACTACCTTTATGGAGTACCCTGTTGAATCTTCACTGATCATAAAAGTTTACAGTACTTATTCAGTTAGAAAGAGTTGAATATAAGGCAGAGAAGGTGGATTGAACTCATCAAGGATTATGACTGCATTATTGAATACCACCCTAGCAAAGCAAACATGGTAGTTGATGCACCGAGTAGGAAGCCCACCAGTTCCCTAGCTCAGTTGAAAGCTGAGTATTTGTCGATATTGGTAGAGTTGAGATCCATGGGTGTTAGCTTGGAGACGGCGGAGTCAGGTGTTTTATTGGCAACCTTTCATGTTCGTCCGGTGTTGGTGGACCGAGTCCGAGAGTTACAAGCTCAGGATCGGTATTTGATGAAGCTAAAAGGCGAGATAGAGACTGGGCAGCAAAGCAGCTTTACATTGAGAGATGATGGAACACTGGTTTTGGGACATAGATTGTGTGTACCAAATGTAAAAGAGTTTAAGAAAGAGATCATAGAAAAAGCCCACTTATCAGCATATGTTATGCATCCAGGGAGTACCAAGATGTATTGGACTATGAAAGACCATTACTGGTGGAGAGGAATGAAGAGAGAAATGGCAAAGTTCGTATCCAAGTGCTTAATTTGCCAGCAGATTAAAACTGAGCATAAAAAACCATCAGGGTTATTACAGCCTCTGTCTATTCCGGAATGGAAGTGGAAGAGAATCACGATAAATTTCGTGATAGGACTTCCCCGAACGCAGGGCGGACATAATGTCATTTGGGTGATAGTGGATAGATTAATGAAGTCCGCTCATTTCATTGCCATCAGGAATATCTATTCCTTGGATAGGTTAGCCTAGTTGTATGTGGATGAGATTATAGGACTGCACCGCAAACCTGTATCCATTGTGTCAGACAGAGATCCTCGGTTTACCTCTTGATTTTGGTCGAAGCTACAAGAAGCAATAGACACCAGATTGAATTTCAGTACGACCTTTCACCCTCAGACAGATGGCCAATCTGAAATAACCATCCAGACTCTTGAAGACATGTTAAGAGTATGTGTGATGGAGTTCAAAAGGAGTTGGGATATTCACCTACCTTTAATTGAGTTTGCTTACAACAACAGCTATCAGTCCAGTATTGGCATGACCCCATATGAAGTGTTGTATGGCAGGAAATGTAGAATCCTAGTTTGCTGGGATGAAGTAGGTGAGAGAATATTGATTGGCCCAGAGATTGTCCAAGCTACAACAGAAAAGATCAACGTGATTAAAGAACAATTGAAGTTAGCAAGCGATAGGCAGAAGAGCTATGCAGACAATTGAATAAGAGATTTAGAGTTTCAAGTGGGTGATAGAGTTTTCTTACGAATCTCACCGTGGAAAGGTGTTTTAAGATTCGGGAAGCGTGGAAAGTTAAGTCCACGATATATAGGGCCATACGAGGTATTAACAAGAGTGGGTGAGAAAACATATCGTTTGAAATTACCACCAGAGCTAGCAAACATTCATGATGTGTTCCACGTCTTTATGCTTCGTAAGTATGTAATCGATCCTTCGTACATCGTGAAAGAACAACCGGTGCGATTGAAAGAAAACTTGACCTACGAAGAATAACCAGTGGAAATTTAAGATCGTAGTAGGGATCAAGTATTGCGCCGCAAGATTATTCCACTAGTAAAGGTGCTGTGGAGAAATCATGAATCGGAAGAAGTTACATGGGAACCTGAAGAACAAATGCACGCTCAGTATCCACATTTATTTGAGACAGGTATGTAGTTTAAAATTTCAAGGACGAAATTTTTATAAGGAAAGGAGAAAATGTAAACTCTTATTGTCGATTATAGATTCCCTAGTGTTAGAAGCTAGACTAAAAGATGAAAATATTAAATTTCATCAATATCATCCTTGTGGGTGATATTAGAATGTTAGTAAAACTTTTAGAAACTAATTAACACTAGTAGTGAGATAAATGCAAAGAACGACAAAATGATCATTTTATCAATAAGAGATATTTAAACAAATGGCCAAATTGTCTTTGTTCAAATAAGAGTTATAAATGTAAATATAAATATGTTAGTCATCTAAAACTTAGAGAAAATTTAGTGAATTGTGAAATAAACTAACAAGAGGCATTATGGTCATCTTCACCAAATAACTTCCTATATAAATGAGTGTTGGCTTCAACACTTAGTGAAAAATTGAAACAAAATAGATAGTAAAAGGGAGAGAGTGGGACGACCACAAGAGGAGGAAGAGGAACCCAAGATTTTGCAAGGTCAATTGATCATTCAATCAAGAAGATAGTCTTATTCAAGTTAGATAACCAAAGTTGGAGCAAGATTCAAATAAGTTATCTTCACTTTTACTAAGTTGATGTTAGTTAAGCTCATGTGTTGGATTGATGATTGGGTTTGTTGGTTGTTGTGAAATTGATGTGGGTTTTGATCTAAATCAAGACTTGAACCCTAAAATACTAAAAGGAAGCTTAGTTTAGGTGGAATTACATAGGAGATTTAAAGTTAGGGTTTATGGGAGCAAAACCTTAAAGATTGATGTAAAGTTGTTTTAAACAAATTGATTGCATTCCAAGTGTTTGATGACATATTTGAGAGAAAATAGCTTGAGAAATTGAAAAGTTGAATGACATGACCGTGTGTGGATGTCACGGCCAAGGAAGGTTGTGTATGACTTCATTGAGTTGTGATCAAATTGAACTTGATTTCATGCATATTTGAGGTTAGAAAATCATATGGAATTGATAGAATTTCAAAATGAAAAGAGATAGTTACAAAAGTATAGTTAGGCTAGATGAAGAGCAATTGTAGTCACTATGTAATGCCACTTCAGCTTCACATTTTAGTGTGACAAATGATCATAATCAAGTATATATAAGTCTAAGAATCATAGTAGAAAGAAATTGAGTTTGGAATGTAAAAATGGTAGATTGTTACATGAAAAAGTGTCTAAAAATAGGGGTATTTCATAGGTTTCACCCCTCTATAGTTGGAATTTTTCAAAACTGTTTTATAGGTGACCTAAGTGGGAGATAGAGAGATGATCCAAGTGAAAACGCAAGTGAAAAATCCCACGGATTGGGCTGTGGATAGTATTTGGTCAAAGGGGGTTCGAAAATTTTGACTTTTCGTTCCGAGCCTTTAAAAATTATAGGGAATGCGTGGGGATGTCCCTAAGGGTATATAAGTTAAACTTTTGTAAAGAAATCGAAATTTTAGTGTTTCAGTTAAGTTGGAATCGAGTTGGGAATGTTGTATTCTAAAGAGTGTATTCAAGAGTAAATTGTATTCAAAGCAATGTGGATAGCTATGTGTAACTCATTGTAGCACACTCTAAATAAGGATGTTATGTCCAGGTGACGATCAACCAATGGGAGCACAAGGAAACCATTGAAGCTTTTAGCGAGTCGTGAGCCAAGGTAAGTATTTCATCACTTACACTATTTCAATCTTACTTTAAAATGTAAGTATTATTGTTAAAAGATTTATAAAATGATTTTCCAAATACAAGTTCGGGTTTTTGTAAAAGAACCTTATATTGGATTTAGTAATGAGAATCGAAAACAAAGTTGTTTCCAAAAAGCTTGAGTGTTAAGTTTTAGTTAAAAGCGTTGAAAGATAAGTGAATTTGTGTTTTATACACTTAGTAAAAAGAGTTTTAAAGATCATGTGTATTCCCTTAATCTTCACACCATCTAGTGCTACGCATGCGATGTAGAAAATTCCGCACGTAGCCGTCTAGATTTATAGTTATTTGCGCTACGTTGTGATGCAAAAAATTCCGTTCATAGTCGCCAAGAGTTATAACTTAAATTGCACTACGATAAGCGATACAGAAAATTCTGCATGTAGTTGCAAAGAGTTATAGTTTATTAGCACTACAATATGCGATGTAGAAAATTCCGCATATAGTTGCTCAGAATTGAGATTTTTTCACACTACGGTTGCGATGCAGCAAATTTCGCACGTAGTGGCAAAGATATCTCATTAGCGTCACGGTTAATGTCAGTTGAAAAATCGCCACGTGACGTACTACGTTAAGAATGGTTAAAGCATGTAGGGCTACACATGGTGTGTTTAGAAAGAAAAATGTTTGTTGAAAACTATCAACATTTGAAATTAGTTTATGATTCTTAATTATGTATTTCTCTAATTGTTATATTTGGTTGAGCTAACAAGTTTTCTTTATTGTAGTGTACCAACTCTTTTAAGAAATTGTCGTAGGTGATCATGATAGAAGAAACTTTCATCAAATTATGTGGGCGAAACCAAAGGATATATTATATATAAATCATGTCTATATTTTGTGAATACAAAATCGAGGAAGTGCATGTATCACATTGCATCTTTAGTAACATATATTTTGAAACTTTAAACTTTTGTAAATTATGTTGTATGAAATTGTAAATTTTACATATGATATATATATCTTACTATGGTTATCATTCATAATGATTGTAAAATTGATTGTGAACAATATATGTTTGTGTATAAAAAGAAATTGGGTGGTGATTGAGAATAGTTAGAAGTGTAATTTCTTGCAATAAAGTTTTGGAAATCTTAAAATACAGTCGTTATGCTATCAATTTTTGTAAAATTTTCTTGAATTGAACGTGAAAAATTTATACTAACCCAACTATTTTTAAAGAAATAGAAATTGATTTAGTCAAAGCAAAGTGTAAACGGGTAAGGTATATAAGGGGTTCGCTCCGCGGGTCTCTTTTAACCGTGAGTAGAGTTATAAGAGGTTCGTTAGAGTACCCGACGGGATCCTCTAGATAAGAGCCTAGAGAGAATCTGGTTCGGGTCTTGTCACAACAAATTCAATCCCCCCGATATTAGTGACAGGTCCTCCCAATACTAGCCATACACGGCGGGGTAGATCAGCCGGGTCTAAATCTATAAAACTATAAATTGGGTCTATAGATTTTAGGTAAACCATTAGCCCTTTTAAAAACTTTCTTAGTGTATGTGATTCAATATTAAATCCTTTGTTTTAAAAGCATTAGGGTATGGAAATATATCTCATGTCATTCTACTCAAACACAATTCATTCATCACTTTTATAATCTTATACATAAATATTTCCTTTCCAACTTAAGCAATAAGAAAATCAAAAGCTAATATGCTTGCTAAACTTTATGATTTAACTTATGAAATGTTAGAAAAGTAAATTTGCAATGCATTGAACATTTACAAAGCATGATTGCACTCACTTGTTTCCAAACTACTAGAATGCCCTCCAATACTTCTCTTTTGCTCCTTTTCACCTACAATGCACATTCTACTTTAACATTCATCACCAACTCAATTTAAAGCAATACTAGTTCACTTAATTCTACCATCAATCTAACATGCCCTTTACCTAGGTCATTTTACATATTCCTTCACATACTCATCATTCTTTTGATTTTTCTATACACTAAACCTATTAAATTTATCTCATCATCATCTTAATCCATTCAAGCAACAAAACACAAGGTACACCTCAATTAATCCATCTTGGCCAAATGCATTTTACAACCCAATCCAAACTTTTTCTTTTCATTTCTTTGATACACATCATTCTAAAATCATGTAACACATCACATAATTATATCAAATCAATAAAATCAATTCACATAACACAAACCCTAGCCTTAACCAAAGTTGACATCATGCATTCAATATCCTCTCTTCCATTTTCATGGTCATCAAACACACTAAAATCATTCACTTTTCATGGCAAGATAGCTTATATTCCAAACAACATTTATTTGAATTTAGATAAATAATTCACCTAAACTAGTAAGCCTATCAATTCTTCTTGAAATCCTAACTTAGCTCTCCTACTAATTTGAAGCTCACATCCTCTAAATCCATGCTTAGAACCTCATTAAAATCATATACATCTCACTCGGAACTTTAATCAAACACCTCATATACAATTCACACTTTAATCACATATAAAAGTTTATGAAACTTGATTCTTACCACCTAAAAATCAATTGCTTTTGTTAGATGACCTTCCTAAGCTTGTTGATAACGCTTGAATGACTTGAAATTCACTTAAAATAGCTTCAAAATTGATGAAGTGCAGTAGCTGGTCCAGTTTTTGGTGTTGGCTGAACCCTTCTCTCAAACTCTCTCAACTTCTCTTTTTGATTTATGCTCTCTACACTTGACTATTTATAAGCTTTGGTTAGTTAAATAAATTTACAAGGTTGCCATTTCAAATTGCCCATAAACTAACCTCAATTTCACAAAATTGTCATTGGTTGGCAATGTTAACTTATGATTGGTTGATTTCCAAAACTGGTTCCATTCTAACTACTTCCATCACAATCCAACTAGATACCAACTAACTCATCTTTATCTCAATACATTAGGGCTTTCCCAAAATGCCCTTGTCATATCACACTAATTACATCATGCCTCTTTTTAGAGAATTCTTCAATTTTCCAAAATACCCTTGACATAACACCTTAATTACTTCTTTGCCACTTTCTAGAAAATTTTATTATTTCCACCAATTGCCCTTCAAAGCTTCATAATTCCTTCCATGCATTTCTAAAGAATTTCATCCCCCTTTTTACATATTTAATCTTAAAGGATTACAATTTAGAATCCAATCGATTGCTCTTAGAAAACAATCTACCGCACCTATGTTTATATTCGAATTTATCTCCGATCCATCCAAAATTCCTACTTGAATTCAAATATACATCTAAGGTTATCAAATCACTCTATTATATTATTATTCTATAAAGAGATACATATTATATTGTACAACGAAATGTACATATACAGTAATAAAATTGGGAGGGTGCATTACACAATCACTACAAATTAGGCATTAATATACAATTTACAATAAAATAGGTAAATAGATTAGTTGACCAAATGTAACACCCTCCACTCAGTTTCTAGTAGAATAGAAATCGAGGTGAAGGATGCTACACTGCTCACTTTATTTATTATTATTTTTCGAAAATCCGATAGAGTTTCATCTATTTTTCTGAAAATCCAAAATTATAAAAACTTGCAGATTTCAAAAGAAATACTTCTACAATAAATCCATTTTCTCAACTACTATTTTGGACCCTCCGTCCGACTCAAAATCATTTCATCACACAAACATTTATAAAAATCACATTTAATGAAAATCACATTAATCAAAGTAAACACAATTTAAAAGAAGGATAACAGTTAGTTTACAAAATCACTTTACAATACCAAAAACTTTTCTATGCTTTATATATATTATCATTTACAAAAATCTCATGTATACATATATGCGTACATACATAAGTTCATGTCAATGCGCTTTAACAAAATTTGTAATGCCAAAAGAATAACTACCCAAAATGGAGAGATGTGACTCGTAAAAAGCGTGGCAGATGTCTCATCGTCAGTCTCTGTCTACAGTGTTCAAATCACAACCCGCCCATGATAAATCCAACGCGCTAAGTATTTCTGTTTAGTGGGTGTACACAAGATTTAAATTCATCATTTCACACATCAAAACAACCCACCAATCATTCCAAACTAGCAATCAAACCTATTTAACCAAAAACATAAGAAATCAAAATTTCAAGCATTCTAAAACCCTACTAGGAAAATTGAAATTTTAAACCAAGTGTACACCAACCTTTTGGGCAATATTTTTGGCTTCTGCACACCACCAATTGAAGCTTATAACTTCTCCTTATCCTTCTCTTGAGTCCCATGTGCCAATCCCACACCTAGAGTTTTCAAGAATGCAATTATCATCATAAAAATTAAATCCACTAATGTAAATGCAAAAGTAACTATATCTACATGTTCATGAGTATTTCTACATCATTTCTAACCTTCATTCATCATTAGATCAAAACCCACATGAACTTACCTTGATTTGACACATTTCTAGTGAAAATCCAACTTGAAATCTTGATAGGTTTTGATGGATTTAATGCCTTGAATGGGCTTATGATGTGAGGAACAAGAGAGATGAGTGATTTGAGGCTTAAAAGTGAAGAAAAATTGAGAGAAAAGAGAGAAGAAGTGGATGGTAAAGTGAGAAAGAAGAGAGCAAAAAAAAATGGGTTTCATTCATGCACTCTAACTTTATATACTCCTATTTTCTCTTGAGTAATTTACTCCTCAACTAAATCATTAATTATCACCATGCCATTAATTACAAAAGCTAACACCCTATTGCCTTAAAATCCAACTTATCATTTCACTAACTAACATGACCTCACTTTAGTTCCAAAAAGTCATCTAAATGGCATCACTTTTGCTTTTAAGTTGGCAAATTTCTATTGGTCCTAACTTACATCTCATGCAATGCATTCTAATTACATCATATTCTTGTCCAATCATATTTTCTAACATTCCAATGTCTTCATTAAATTCCTAAAACAAATCCTTACTTATAAATTGTCTCACAAAATTAAATAATCCTTTAAATTAAAAAAATATATCTCACCCGAAATGAATAAAATTCCTAATTTAATTCTACTTTTGCATTCTAATTTCAATCAAATAATACTAACGAAATATATATATATATATATATATATAAATCAGGGTGTTACACCAAATCTCCCAAATAGGAAATTAATCAAGCATAAATTAACAGAAATCTACAAGAAGTCTTCATGATTGCATAAACTAAAGTAATTGATCATTAAAATTTGCATGATATTAATTACATTCGAATATGGATAAGATGAGATTACTCGAACAATATGTTCTCATAGATACACATTAAAGATTATAAATTTGAATCATCTTTCACTTCCCAAATTCTAAAAGGGTTTGATTACCTTACTAGTTTAGATAAGGTTACCCAAAAAAAGAAAAAAAATTATTTACAACAACCCTTGATTGATTATAAGATTCTTTAATAGCCACTTTTACAACCAATCTAAGAATTGTTATTCAAGAAATTGTTTTGAGTAACCTTATATAAACTAGTAGCAAAACCCATTTTGAATCTAGAAATTTTTTTTCATATGATTGTTTTGTAACTAATGTGGTGAGATGAACTAATAAGAGAAATAGAAGAAAAAAAAAGACCAAGGAAAAAAGTAAAAAATAAAAAAATAGAAGGAATGATACAATGTAAAAAAAGAAAAAAAAGACCCATAGGAAATGTAAAAAAAAATAAATTATTTTATTGATTTGTTTTATTGCATCAGCTACAAAACAATTCTATAATAAATTTTACCTTAAACAAAAGAAAAAAGAAAAAGGCTTCTCGTTCGACTGTATTTAGTATACGTTTGGTACAATTTATCTACTGACTAAAAGTATTTTTTTAATGTCAAAAGCTCTACTTGACTATTTTTGTGCTGTTTGGTTGATATTTCAGTAGAGTTTTTAGGGAATTAAAAAAGCTGAAAAATGTTTACTTGGAAAAGCTTAAAATTTGAGCTTCTCCAAGTAGATATTTTTCAGTCTTTTTAAAAAGATTAAAATGTCTACTATACCTCTATTTTATTTTGTTAATATCTTTATACTCTTATAACTCTATTACACTTTCTTTATAAATATAAACACATAGCCTCCATTTTCATTCATTTTTTATTTCATAAAAACTTTTGAGAACTCCTCTTTAAACAATAAATTTTCTATATTTTGTATTTTTTTTATTGTAATTTTTTTTACCTTTATTGTCATGAGTATTATATATCATATTTGTTATATATATACATATATGTAATGTAATTGGTTTTGTTATTAGTTCATTGATATATTTATATATTAGTTATGTGTATATAATGCAATTGGATGAGGAATGTAATCGAATTGCAATTCTTTTTATGCATCGAAATTAATTTCTTTTTGTTATTTGTATTGATTTTCTATCATTATTATTGTTAGACTTTCAGGTTTTTATATTTAATTTCAAAGACGGTACCATATTTTTATTGATTTATCTTAAAGAGAATGATTTGAAAAATCACATGATATTCCATTGATGAAACATTATTGAAAATTTACTTAGATCAAATAAAATTGCAGATGTAAAATCTTATTAACAAATCTAAATAAACATTTTTCTTTCAAAAAATAAAAAATAGAGAAACAAAATAATTTTACATCTATTTGATTGAAAATATGTGTTTTGAAAATATACTTACATCACGTAATCATTGGTTGTTTGATTGATTAATTTTTTATGGTTGAGGATAAAGTCATTACATTTTTAGAATGACTATACTATTCATTTCTCTCATACCATTTTTGGTAAATTAACGATCTAAAAGTGTTTTAAAAATAATTTAACCAAACAATCTATAATTTAAAAGAGTTTTTTTAATTGATAACAAAATAATCAATAATTTTCTTTTAAAAGATCTATTTCTAAAAAATTTAATTTAAAAAATTCTATTTCTAAAAGATTTACTTATAAAAACTAAAATATTATATCAAACGAAGTCTTAGTATAAAAGATAAAAGTGCGCCCTTGGCGGACAAAAGGAATCGGCGGACAGAATCTCAATGTGCAAAGCTGGATCGAATTTACTTTAGGGAGCCCGTACATGAGGAGCTGGGTTTGATTCGGATCCGAAAAACCAACCGAAAGATGCCAAATAATCCAAACAAGCCCGCGCTGGTGACTTTCTGCTACCGCCATTTCTCTTCTGCCCCAATTTTCGCTTTTTAACGTTGAAAGACGCGCACAAACACTCTCTCTCTGTCTGCTCTAGGGTTTCAATAAAAAACAAAAACTGATGGTTAAATTAAAACAGTAATATTCCACAAAGAAATCAAATAAATGAAACGCGAGTTCGTGGAGATCTCCGACGATGAGTGGGAGAACCACTCGTTCAAGCCGTCTCGCGTCCTCAAAATCAAATTCAACAATCCTAAACCTCCGCCGCCTCCTCCTCCGCCTCCGATCGAATCCTTCGCTTTCAATTCCGACCAGAATCTCGAGGATGATGAGGACGACGAGGAGGAGGTCGGTCCCGTCACGTTCGCCGCCAATCGTGGCCGGCGTTTTATTGTCGATGACGATGACGAGGAGGTGGACGAGACGGAGAGAGCTGATGAGGTTTACGATGTGAAGTCGTCGTCCAGTGAAGAGGAGGAGGTGTTGGATGATGATGATGATGTGGTTGGAAAAGCATTGCACAAGTGCGCCAAGATATCGGCGGAGCTCAAGCGAGAGCTGTACGGCACCTCTGTCACCGCCTGCGATCACTACGCCGAAGTCGAAGCTGCTTCTGTCAGGATTGTGACTCAGGTACTCACTCTTTTCTTTTTCTTTAAAGCTTTTGTGCATTGGATGAGTGACTATGATTGAGCAATGCAATATTCGATGTAGACGTTTTATGAGTGAGTATGATGACTTAATTCAGTTGATTGCAGAACGATATAGACGAAGCATGCGGGGCTGAGGATTCGGATTTTCAGCCAGTTCTGAAACCGTATCAACTGGTTGGGGTTAATTTTCTGCTTCTGTTGTATCGCAAGCGTATTGGAGGAGGTAATTTTGCTATTTTCTATCATTGGCTTAATACAAATTGATTATTCCACTTGTTATGCCATACAATTGCAGTAAGATCTCTATACAAAAGTTAAATGATATGTGTGTAGGTTTTTCAATGTTGTCAATTCACCTTGACTGTCTGTTCCAATTCTTCTGTAAACGTTTTTGATAGATAGGATATATTTAGGTAGTAAAAGCAGGCGCTAATGTGAGAAAAGAAGACGGATTTCCCAGGCATCTTAGGAACATCAGCATGTTTCTATATCTTGACAATTGAAGTGATTCTAAAATTAGGATGTGTGAAATTGATTGTTAAATTATGGGAAAAAAGTGAGCTTTTAGTGACTTTGGGTAAGCTGACTTAAAATTAAAGGTCTTTGAAGCTGAATCTGGTGGAGGATATTGAATTGGGATTGACTGTACTGGGCTTATTAGCAGAATTTCTTCTCAAATTTAGAACTTGAGTTCTTGATGATTAAAAATGTAGAAAAATTTAAATGACAATTATCTGCAAAAATAAGATCTTGTTGAAACTTTGGGTCACTCAGCTGTGCACTATTAGTGGCTTTATATTTTGGTATGCTACTAAAGGGTAATTCTGGCTCACTGGTGTATATGTGTTTATGAAATTGTCTTGGGTCTAGATTTTATTTTTCTTCTGATTGGGTGAATTGCAATTTACAATCTAAGCTATGGTACAACCTCTCTTAGATGGTTTTGAAATTCGTGTTCTTTCAAATTCAGTTGAAAACTAATTGCTAACCCTTAGTTAAGATAAATCTCTAGCAGGTGCTCACCCAGTATTTAAGGTATAACTTCATGAAATTCCTCAACTTTCTGATTACATGGAGACTCAAATTTATAATTCTTTAGAGAAATAATTGCCAAGTGGTCAATTTTCTTAAAAAAACTATAGTTGCAGTACCTTCTGAATATGGTTCTTGACTCATTTCCAGTTTAGAGAGTTTATTTAAATACCTTCCAGGGCTTTTTAAGCCTGAGTCTATAGGAAGTTAAACAATACTTCTCATTATTTCTAACAACTCATAGGGCAATTGTCTTTCTCTTTGTCAAGTATGAAGGCAGAATGTGTTTCTTAGAGTGGCTGAAGACCTTTGTAGTGTGTTGAAATTCAAATACAAAAATTCGTCTCTAGGACCAAAAGAATTGTTACTTCTTAGTTTCTAGAAGTTCTACTACTGACAGGTTTCCATTTTAATGGATGTTAAATTAAAATTGTAAACATACTATATTTTATGCATCTATGGTGCCTTCCATAATTTCTTTTTTTTTTTTATTGAAAAAGAGGAAACACTCATGATACAATCACTCTTCTAATTGGAGACGTTCTATGTTATATAATGTGCATCTTTACATCATCCTTATTGTTGGCATCGTCACATTGCAAATCTCTTTATATCCTTAAAAAAATTGATGTAGTTTCGTTACTACTTGTATAAGCATATGTTTTGGATATTAGTTCTAATTTGTGCTGGTGACTGATGAGTGATGACTTATATTTTTTAACCAATGCAGCCATATTGGCAGACGAGATGGGTCTTGGGAAGACCATTCAGGTGGTGTTGAGCTCTATAATTTTTCTGATGATATAGAGTTTATAATATTTGTTGTCTTTGTTATGTTGGCATAGTAACAATGTTATTTTTTTACCAGGCTATTACATATTTAATGTTGCTGAAACACTTGAATAATGACCCTGGTCCCCATTTAATTGTATGTCCTGCCTCTGTCCTTGAAAATTGGGAAAGAGAACTTAAGAAGTGGTGTCCATCATTTTCTGTGCTTCAGTATCATGGGGCCACTCGGACAGCCTATTCAAAAGAGTTGAGCTCTCTGGCGAAAGCTGGATTGCCACCGCCGTTTAATGTGTTTCTTGTGTGTTATTCTCTTTTTGAACGTCACAGGTTTGTTCATTGTGGATTTGACAATCATCTCTATGATCACATTTGTATTAAGTGTCAATTCTTATCATTGATGGTACTTACAGTGTGCAGCAGAAAGATGACCGTAAAATTCTGAAAAGATGGCGCTGGAGCTGTGTGTTGATGGATGAAGCCCATGCTTTGAAGGATAAAAACAGCTATAGGTGGAAAAACTTAATGTCTGTTGCTCGAAATGCAAACCAGCGTCTAATGCTGACAGGGACTCCATTACAAAATGATTTACATGTACTATTATTACTCATATTTTTCTCTATGATTTGCATGCTTCCCTAGTTTCTATTTAGAAGAATACAATCACATCTGAATTGTATTGGTGCATGCTAATGAACTTGCTTGGGTTGGTTTGTTTTTCATTTATATAATGCAGCTTAATGTGTGTAAAAATGGTCCGTACTACAAAATAACTAAGAAAGACAACATAGCTTCAATTCAAATATAAGGTGATGATTTGCTTATATTTTAATATTGCTTAGTCTGGATTATCCATAGTAAATCAAAAGGTGATTGAGAAATAAAAACTAAAATACTTGTTTGGAATTTGCTATCTCGGTAGAGGACATTCTTAAAACTTGTAGTTTCACTTAATATAATAATTTTTGGTGAAGTATGGGTTGTGATAAATCGCAAATTTGTATGTTATAAACTTTATTTTAAGTAAGCACGGTCATCGTGTTATTAGAGAAAACGAAAGAAGAGAATAAATTATTAGAGTGCTTAAATACTATTGTTGGGTCATTTTCCAACAACTTTAGTTTTTTGGTCAGTGGGTTAGTAATATGGTATTGGAGCCTGTTTTATTAAAAAAGCATGGTTATGAGTCTCCCCACACAATTATTGTTATATGTTTGAATTTGTTATGTGATTGTATATGGGCTTGTGCAAGGTGGCAAACTTGTAGGTTTTGCACGTGAAGGGATGTGTTAAGAGTGCTTAAAAATATAGGTGCTACATGTTAAAAATGACATATTTCTGGAGGCATTATATATGGTTTATTTGTCGTTCGAGCTTCAAATGGTTATTGTAAGAATATATGATTAAGAAGTAAAAAATCTTATCAGAAGTTGAAAATAGAAGGCTCAGTTGTGTGAACAACTGAACATAACAGGTATGTCATATATTACAAATTTGGGACCAAATTGTTATTTGATCAGTTGAAGGGGAGATAGCAGGGTTCTTAAAAATCTGATTATGTAATCAAGTTTCCAATTAGGATATGGTGTCTCTTTTATCAAGTTTTCCTGGATTCTTGAGTAACAATGGGTGGCTTTTTGGGCAAGCAAGGGGTGGCCGTAGGGGGAGAATGGTGTGTAGTGGGACCTTTTTATGCGTATTAAATGCTTCCCAGTAATTTCCTTATTTTTAGAGAAGTTTTGGTCAAGCATAGGACACTTATTGGGAGTCCTTTGCTGTAGAAATAGATTTATGTACAGTGTTGATGCCTGAGTGTTCCTTTAGCTAAATGAACAGTTCTGACCAAAGTGTGCAGTTTTTTATTTTCTGTTCTTATTTTTATGGACCTATGGTTCACATAATTTTTGTGCCATGAATCTTTGTTCTGGCTTTTTTGGTATGAATATATTCATTTTGTTCCTGTCCCTAAAAATAGGTAGTTCTTGGCTATGATATGTGATAATTATTTTCTCTTTAATAGCTGTCTTTATTAACTAGATGAACATACTTGTCTTCTTTGCCCTTTTAGGGAATTATTTTTTTGTTGTCATTTTTCTTTCAAGTGATTTAGATCTGTAGTTAAAAATTACTTTGCTGTAACTAGTTCATTCAATTCGACCAGTGGCAACAATGTTAGTGTATAGTAATAATGTTACTAATTTTTAAAATTAGTTGATTAGTTTTGTTGAATTATCTAATATCATTTGGTTAACTTTTTCTTTATAATGAAGTAGGATCTAAAATTACTGATTTTAACAATCTGTATTTCAAGTCTTCATCATATACATATTTTGTTATTGAGTTTATTATAATTTCTGTCTTTGACTTGATGAGTATATATTGCAGGAGCTCTGGTCATTGTTGGAGTTCATGATGCCTGATCTTTTTGCTACTGAGGATGTGGATTTGAAGAAGTTATTAAATGCTGAGGATGGAGATTTAATTGGTCGAATGAAGTCAATTCTGGGACCATTTATCTTGAGGCGCTTAAAATCTGATGTAATGCAGCAACTTGTCCCAAAGATACAGCGGGTTCGTTTTATGCTCATCGGTTTTGTTAAGATGCTGATATCTCTTATTTTTCCCTTGGCGTTGTGATTTATAGCTTCCTTATCGTTATCTGTTGAAGCTAAAAGCTAATTAACGTTTCTGCAGGTTGAGCATGTTATAATGGGAAAGCAGCAGGAAGATGCTTACAAAGAAGCTATAGAAGAGTACCGGGCAGTGTCACGAGCTCGTATTTCTAAGCTTTCTGAGACTGACTTGACTAGTATGGCTGGAGTTCTTCCTCAGCGTCAGATTTCAAACTACTTTGTTCAGTTCCGAAAGGTGATGCACATTTATATTACGTTTTCTACAGTACAATCTATCACATTTGGAATTCGTCTTGTGCTTATTTGATCAGTTTACTAAAATCTAATGCTTATTCCAGATTGCAAATCATCCATTATTGGTTAGGCGAATTTACAGCAATGAGGATGTTGTTCGCATTGCTAAAAAGTTACATCCAATGGGTGCATTTGGCTTTGAATGTACATTGGACCGAGTAATTGAGGAACTTAAGAGTTACAGTGACTTTTCTATTCACAAGGTAGTTCTTGTTTTGGAGTTTCATCTTGTTAATTTACAGAGGGACCCTATTAAAGAAGTTAGATCCAAACTTTGGTGGTCTAATGTTTGATCACGGTGCATAATCTTCTTATCTTTTCTTTTCCTTAATGTTGAAAATTGGCATTTCTTGTGCTGGCATATTCTGGACGTTATCATACTTTTGTAAATTGGATTTTTTAATGTGGTGCACATAAATGAGAGATTGTGTGTGTCAGTAGGAAAGTGCTGGTCTCAGATGAGTTTCAGAAGTAGGATTCTCACTCCTCAGACAATTTCTGGAATGGTGGAGTCTCAAACAAGTATCTGGTTTAGGCATGCTGCTGGAAATAAGCTTGAACGGCATTTAACTAATGTGTAAATAAGCCTGTCGCTTTCAAAAGTTGCATGTGTATTTTACATGAATGGTTGAGAGTTACAATAAAAGCTTTAGTGGTTGTCTGACAGTCCTGAGATTCACCTCTCTTATTTAGGAGCTTTTGCTTGCTGCAACCTAAAATTTCCTTTGCAGATGCATTTTTCTTGATTTCACTTTGTTGAAAATTTTGTTTTATGTCTGTTTGTCAAACAGGCCCTCGGTTTCCATATCTGAAAAGTTTTGTGAGAGTTGCAGGTTCCCTTTAGAAGGTGAACTGTTGGTATATTTTTGTAATAGGTTGGTGAACTTCTCATTTTGATGAAAGATTAATATTTATAAGTGAGATTAGGAAATAGAATGTTGAGTTCTTTTCTTTGAGATGACTGCATTAGAGGTTGATTAACCCAATTTAATCATTAAGGTTTTTGGTTCTCAATGGCCATATGCTTGTGTTTCAGTGGTGTTATGTCTTTGTTCAACCTTTCTCATATGTTGGCTTGATGATGGCTTCATTTATAAACTAATTTGTATATTGTAGTTTGATTCTTAGGACCATGCCTTTTTCGTACATCTTCTTCAGTGTCTTGCAAGCGGGTCTATGCATTGGTGCTTTTGAAAAACTGTTGCATCTCTTATATTTTATACGTACAACACTTGGTGTTGTGTTTCCTACCTTGTTCTGACTTAATTCTATGGTAAATTATTCTCGTAACTTCATATGTGTGGCCTTTTCACATTAGAGTGACTACTATAGAATAATTGTAAAAGTAGATGTGTCTTTTTCTAAAACTTAAAAATGAAAGAAACCAGGACATGACACAACACATCTCTAAGAGACGTGCCACTTGTCTTCTATATCTATTCTTAATTGAATTGGTACAAGTCAGCCATGTGCCATGCTTGTGCATGCTGAGTTCCAGGCCTATATGGGTCTGGCTTGACACAATGGGCCTCTTCACAGGTCCATCTTGGTAGGAGTACCATGCTCATCCTTGACATGGCGTGTTTGGTGGGATGATGTGGGAAGTGGACTGGGGAATGTTGTGTTTGGCCCAGCTCAGTATATCTTGTATCTATAATTATGATGAGTATCAATATATCAGTCAATGAAACATGTTCTGCCTCTTGGAAACTAACGCAGACATGGTTTATTGATGATTGACTGAGTGTTGGTGTTTAAAATGTGAATTGGAATGCTGATATGATTGATTATTAGGAGCAAGCAGAGAACTAATACCTAACGGTAACGGGTGAAGGGACATTCTTTAGCATGATGATTGGCCAAGTGGTTTGCAGTAAAGTCATAGAGGTCGTAAAATTAGCATGTCTCAAAATGTATACTGGATTTATGATGAGTCTGACCCTGTTTCATGTAATGCATGTTTGATTGGGGTGTTTGGGCCATTTGTCTCCATGTGTTATGATTAGGCAGAAACTAAAAAGCAATTGCGAATGGCTTCAGTTGTCCATTTGGCAATTTTACTTTTTCTATAATGATGTCTGTCTTAACATGTCACTGTTTCTCTTTGCTTTAGCTGAAATCTTAATTCTCAGTTCTTCTATTACCTTCAAACATAATAAAAGCTTTCTACTGTAATTTGGCTTCTTGGATCTTACTCTCCCTTGTATCAATGGTGTCATGAAATTCAAGAATGACTGCCACATTGAGGTATTCAGTCTGTAATTTGTTGGCTTAGTGGGTTTTACTTGCCCAAACAGTCGATTGCTTTAAGTAAAACCAAAAGCCAGGTAGAACAATTTCAATTTGAACCATAAATTTTTGAAGCTGAGTTTTTTAATGCACAATATGCTCATGAGCTTTTTGTAGGCAATCATTAATATTAAGAATAAGAATTGATGGCACAATCAGTATGACGATCCTTTTGTGTGATAATTACCTCTTTGCTCTCTCATCAGTCTATCCTAATTGGCTGCAGCGTGATAATCTATACTTCAGTTTCGTTCTTTATTTTCCATCAACCAAATGTTTATTTCCAATTTAATTTTGATAATGTCTTTGATTTTAAAACCAAAGTTCCAAGTCTTAGGTGCATAATTTATATATGGTGTATGAAATTAGTTATGGCCTTTTTCATTAGCAAGATAGTTTCTATTGGCTACCATAAATGAATTTTAAATAACAATGAAATAATAATCCACTGTAGTGAATCTTATTGTCCAGTGTTATTCTTGTTCTTTCATCTCTACTGTTATATGCACAGCATATGAGATCATCCAGTTTGTTCTTGGTTCATAAAAGAGTAGTTGTCTCATTCACTCCCCTATTGGCGAGAATTTCAATTTCTTTTCACTTCCTTCATATCATTTTGTACATAGCAGACCTATTATTATCCTTTCTGTCTTTTGATATGTGCCTTAAAACATTGTTGCAGCTTTTAATCTCTTACGGTGGCACTGGTACAAAAGGAATTCTTTCAGACAGACATGTTATGCTTTCAGCAAAATGTCAAGTATGTTATATTAATTGCGAGTAATTAAATCTTGAAAGGATGTATTTTGCTTATCACATGAATTGAGTAGCATTGCTCTGCTCCAGGCATTAGCAGAGCTTCTCCCCTCACTGAAGAAAGGGGGGCACCGGGTTCTTATTTTTAGCCAGTGGACGTCAATGCTTGATATCTTGGAATGGACTTTGGATGTAATCGGAGTTACATATAGACGACTTGATGGGAGGTACGACTCTTTTCTGCTTATTTGCTTGATTGGGCCTATTAGTTTACTCTCTTTTACATGTTCTTGTTTCTTTACCTCATTGGGGTCACTTTTGAAGTATAACAAATGATATATGTTTGCGTTCAAGGATTTAAGACTTGTTTGAGATATTTTTAGTTTTGGGTTTTGGACAGTAGAAGAAAAGTCAGGACTTTGTATGGAAGTTTGGTTTTTTATATACATTAATAAATGCATTGAAATGTAAATACAAAAGTTTCATTGAAAATGGTAAATGGTTTCCTGTGTTTTGCTGGAAGTTCTAACAAGAGAAGCATGATAGGCCCAGGTTCTCTTGAAAGAAACTCTCACAAACTAAAGTTGTGTTCATAGTTCAACCAAATATCTCCAAAAGCTACTTCTGATCAGGGGCTATGCAGCCAATAGCGGGCTTTTAGAAGTGGTTTTCCAAATAGGCGTACTATGCTTTTAACAAATGGCTTTGAACTATTATAGATCCCATAATGTAATCCATCCAATCCCACATGCTTGGAACTATTAATGATCCCACATGACATCTTTTTCTCACTATTACCTTCCATTTCTGGTTCAATAGGTTTGGCGAGATTTAATAATGTCTACCATAAACTCTAAAATATGTTAATTTGTGAACGTCTCTTCTAATGACAGTACTCAGGTGGCTGAGAGGCAGGCCATTGTTGATGCTTTCAATAGTGACACTTCTATTTTTGCATGCTTGCTTTCTACGAGAGCTGGTGGACAAGGTTTAAACTTGACTGGAGCTGATACTGTTGTCATCCATGATATGGATTTCAACCCGCAGATTGATCGACAGGCTGAAGATCGTTGTCATCGCATTGGCCAAACAAAGCCTGTCACGATATACAGGTGCTGTTAAACATTCCACACCTTGCTTTCTATCCTTACATTCAATTACCTAAGTTTTTCCAAATTGTAATATACTGTGCCATATGGTTTTTCTCAATCTGTTCAATATTAATCCACAGGCTAGTGACCAAGGACACGGTCGATGATAATGTTTATGAGATAGCAAAACGGAAGCTAATTTTGGATGCTGCAGTGCTTGAGTCTGGCATGGAGGTAGATGATGAAGGCAACACGTCTAATAAGACGATGGGAGAGATATTATCATCTATTTTGATGGGCTAGACAGCCATATTCTTCAGATTTGTTGTTTTTACACGGTTCATTTATAAGATCCATTGTAGTAATAGTTAGGGCTTTAATTGAGGGGTAAAAAAAATCCGTCTACGGCTTGATTGTGCAGCTGCTGTATGGTTGTACATCAACATGTAGCCATAAAGTTAAGATATTTTGATTATAGAAAAAGCTGGTTAGCAGAAGTTTGTCTTTCTAGAGAAGAAAAATTGCTAAATTTGAGGGGAGAATTACGGGAAGTCTAGTTTCCAGCACGTTTTACAGAGTTTCAGCAGATACAAAATACAATGTAGGATAATACGGTGTATAGAGGGCTTTGAGCTCTAAATAGTTTAATATTAACCAAGCTTATCAATTCATCAAATCAGAAGCAGCAGCGATAAAAATGCATTTTCAATAATTATTTTACAGAGGACCAGACCAACAACTTAATAGACGATGAAAAGTAGCCAAGAAGTGGTAATTTATAATTTCACAAGCTCAAGCTCAATTTTGGGTCTACGGGTGAGAATTTGAAGCCCAACTCCCAATGGATTTGATCCTTATGTTTTTGAAAAATTTATCGTTTTTAAATACGAATCTATTTATAGCGTTATGGTCTCTTACTTTTAAAAAAAACTCATCAAATCAGTATCTAGTGTGAGTCAACAGACAGTTAAACTTTATATATTTGGGTTAATTGTCTTTTAACATTAATTAGTGATACAATAACATGTTAAATGGAAAATTTTTGTAAAAAATTAATTAAAAATAATAATTAAAAGTGTATATAAAGTTAAGTCATATCAGAAGACTAATTAATGAGTTTTTAAAAGATAAGGGAGCATAAACGCTATAAACGAATTTACATTTAAAAATGAAAAAATTTTCAAAAATATAAGAACCAAAATGAAATTCTCTCTAATTTTTTTGGGTGTCTTTATGGTTCATGGATTTGTAATATCAAATGGGTTGGACTTTTGTTTGTAATCATTTTATAGATAATCTTTATTTGTATATTTTTTATAAATTGAACTTTATTTGTAATCGTTATTTGCAATGTTTGAATTTATATGTGATAAAATAATATTCGGAATGTTATTTGTAATCAATAGGAATTTTTTTTATATTTCAGCTAACGTGTAATCAATCAACTTAATCTGACTATTATTTGATTGGGTTAAAAAATTATAATGAGTTGAATTAGGTTGGATTGAAAAATTATAATGAATTAAGTTGGGTTGGGTTGAACAATTATCAACCCGATTTATGTCTAATTGAGAGATTTTCAATCCAATCCAATTCAACTAGTCAAACGCCTACACTTGGATAATTGATACAAATGCTGCCAAAGTTAGCAAGAACTTGACTTTCACTTTTTAGTGTTTATTACAAACACTTTAATTAGTTTACCTAGTTTGATAAGCGTTGCGGTAGAATATGGTGATGCGAAATACAAGTGGTTGCAAACCAATTTCCGTGCCAAATATACAAGAGAACAAGTTTCCCCTATTAAAACCGAAAGGAAAAACCCGGTCTATGGTGATGCGAAATACAAGTGGTTGCAAACCAATTTCCGTGCCAAATATACAAGAGAACAAGTTTCCCCTATTAAAACCGAAAGGAAAAACCCGGTCCAAGAACTTTAGAGCCTCCAGGCCTAAATATAAGTGAGATCTTATTTTATATTTACTATAAATTATTATTTTTATAATAAAATTTCTTACTTAAAATTATTTTGGGTGAATTCTAAAAAACCCAACCTTTGCATGAAATTAAAGAAACCACCCTGATCTTTTGAAAATAAAAGTTTTACACCTTGCTGTTAGAATTTTTATTTTCGAAAGGTCAAGATGGTTTCTTTAATTTCATGCAAAGGTTGGGGGTTTTTAGAATTTACCCAATTTTTTTTTCCTTCTCTTTGAAATGAAAAATATTTATTGTAATTTTATATCCTAATTTCTTTACCATCTTTTTTTCAATAAATGATAAGGCTAATACATTTAATTTTTCTGGTGACATGGCTCATCTCAGGTACAGTTTATTGGTCTTAATTTTGAGAAGAAAAAGTTCTTTCGTTGAAAAACAACTATTACATATATTGTCAATAATATTCAATAAGCAATATAGGTATATTTGGAAACGAGTCTACCATTTGGAAGCAATACATGCTTTCGGAAACGGTACTACCCCCTTAATATGTGTTTTGAAATTAGAAAAATATTTATTAAATGAGTATATATTTTTTTTTTGAGTTTTTCAATTATTATTAAATGGTATTAAAGGCTTAAGAAAAATAGAAAAAGCAAGTATTTAGAATTTTATTAAAACTAGGAGAAAAATTAAATTATAAGTAAAAAATGATTTCCTAAGAATTTTAACAGAACCGATATCTTTAAATAGGAAGGTGTTAGATTTATAAAAAAAATTAATGTATGGCCCTATTGCCACGCAAATTTTTTCTCCCTACACTCATAATATTATCAAATTTTTTATTACAAAGATACCCTTAAATAAATTTACTTTTATGGAAAAATAATATAAATAAATTACATATATTCTTTACACTCGATCTAATTAATATACTTTCAAGGAAAAAAAAAAAAAGAAAAAAAAAAGCTAATTGATCACAAACAGTGATTTATTTCTCTCATATAATCCAAAATCATTTTAAATCAAATCTAATTCTTTTTTTTTTAAAAAAAGAAAAAGTTATCAACTTTTTATGATCTTCAAATTATTATTATGTTGGCTAAATTATATCTAAAAATTCTTTCCGTAATTAATTAGTTGTATATTTATTCTCAAAAATAAAGTTGTATATTTGTTTTTTTTTTTTTATATTAGTTTAATTCCCTTATAAGTGGCTTTTATTTATTTATTTTAAGCATTATTATAAAAGTAGATATTTGTTGGGTATGATGTTATATGAGTAAATTATAAGGCCGTCTTTTATATTAATAGAAGATATTTTTTGTTGTTATGAGAGTAAATTTTTTGAACTATATATGTAATATTTAATATCAATCAGTTCCAATAAATCACTAACTATTGGTGTTAGATTTCAAAAAATTAAAAATTTTTAATAAAAAGTGTCAATATAAGGTTGTCTCAGTGGTATGCACTTATATAAATGAGGTTGTATGTTCAAATTATGTCTCTCTTTCAAATCCAAAATGATAAACAGTCCAAATAAATACAAGACAAAGAAAAGTAAATATGAAGGAAGTTCGGATACAAATTATAAATTTGATAGTGTCGACGTTGGATTTCAGTCGACGAGTATTCAATGTCCAATGCCTGCAATCAATGTGAGAAAGCACAAATACCAAGAAAGAACACAGACAAGAACCGTTAATAAAACGAGGAACACAAAGCTTTTACGTGGTTTAGCAATAATACTACGTCCACGACTGTCTATCTCTTAAATTCTGCAGAGTGACAGTATATTATTAATTATTCTTCGATCATTTTACAATGATTTTAACCTCCTATTTATAGGGAAAGAGGCGTTACAATTCTGGTTGCAACAAATCAGAAAAAGAATCCCGAATTAATTATAATTCCTATTCGGTTGGAATAATATCAGGAAATTACCATAATTATCTCGAGATAAGGTTGATTTAAATTTGAATTCGAATCAACTTCAATATCTGATGAAGGAATCACGGTTTGATTGGGTAACTGCCATATTTGGTGAGAGAATCATGATCGGATTAGGTAACTGCCCTTTTCTACAAGATACTGCATTTATTACGCTCTTGAGTGAGCTGCTGTCTATGGTGGTTTGCGAGCTGGAGCTCGCATAGTGAGCTACACATGAGGCGGTTTGTAGAACGAGTTATGATCTGGCTGTGAGCCGAGCTTGTTGCTGCGAGCTGAGAAGATTACTGAACGAGCTGTAGAGCTCGCTGGGTTTAAGGTTGAAATATGGGCCTTATCAGATGGGCCTTTGATTGGGTTGACTTTATCGGGCCTTCTATTGGGCCCAAACTGAGCTTTTACCAGCCAATTTAATGAGTCCGAAAAATACATACAACATTAGCCCCCCAGCTCTCAGTTCGCTCTGCGAGTTGGGAGCTCACGCTCGCTGGTAAAAGATAGCTTCTCTGGTAAGCCAACTTGTATAACTGCTTCTGTACCTTTTCAAATTCCACATTTTCAGTTGCGACACGTGGCAGTCATGCAGGAGGTAACTGAAACGACACCTACACATCCTTTACACGTGCATTTAATGCGCACGTCTTTCAACTGACGGCTGCATGATTACAAAGCCGTACCACGTGCTGCACCGTTGGATTAATGACGGTTATATTACACAGAGATCTAACGGCTAGGGGCTCGAGCTCGTTTACCTATATAAATTGATGGAGCCACTTTCATTTTCTTTTTTACTCGTCCCTGTTGCTGTCACTTGAAATGACTTGAATATAGCATGCTGTCGTTGTTGAGTCTTTCTGATCACTGTTGAATCTTGTTGTTCTGGATTCTTTGTTGAACCCGACTCTTCAACTTTCGTTGATTGGATTTTGTTTCATGCTTATTGGCGACCTGATTACTGTTGTGGTTATGCATGCGAACTGTAGAATTAGACACCTGTAAACCATTAACTCTCAGGTCGTTTACTCATAGGTCGAGCCCCCCATTCTATGAATGACTTGCAAAGTAGGAGACTTAGAATATTTGACATTTTAATAACTTGCTCCGACCTGAAAATACCTCTTTGGTACAGATGTCTTCAAGCGGAGCTAGCAGAGAAACTTCTCGAGGTGGGAAGGCTCACGAGCGAGATACAGCTCGAGAGCATGTCAAGCAGGGAAGAGAAGCTCGGGATACATTTGCCCGCCATCCTTCTTCCTTGGAACTTTCCGATGTGGCTGGGCATACTATGCAATTTCGCATCCCTCTAGGTTGTCGCGCACTGATACCAGCTCCTAAAAACCATGCAGGTTATCCACCCAAGGGGTATGTCGCTGTCAGCATCCAACATCTCGAACAGGGACTAAGGTTCCCCATACCCCTATACCTGATCGCGTTCCTTAACGTAGTCAAGCTCGCGTCGTTCCAGTTAACACCGAACTCTATGCGCAGCTGATCTCGTTGGCTATAGTCTTCCTCAAGAACGGCCTTACTCCCCCTACTCCAAAAATCATCCAGCAGTTTTACAGCTTCAAGGCTGTAAGTACGGGTGTGAGTACGGGAGAAAAACCCGATGACATCTTTTACCTCACAGCTCGTCCGTCAAAATATAAGGATCTCTTGCCCCAAGGAGATGCGAAGGGCAAGTCTAACGTTGGACCGTACAAAACGAGCTGGTTCTACGTCTCCTGCCCCTTTCTCGCGGATCTCCAAAATGTTAGCTACGTCTTGGAACCAGGTATAAAATTTCACCGAGCTATGCAAGGACAAACCCTACTTTTTAGGCCCATTTCTGTCTAGCGAGCTATGCAGAGACACTTAGTCATCTGCTTTTTTGGCTATTTTCATTTTAAGCGAGCTATGCAGGAGTCGTCACCTCGCCTGCTTTTTGGGCTCTAGGGCGAGCTATGCAGAGACACTTAGCCATATGTTTTTTTGGCTCTTTGGCGAGCTATGCAGAGGCACTTAGCTATCTACTTTTTAGGCTCTTTGGCGAGCTATGCAGAGGCACTTAGCCATCTGCTTTTTTGGCTCTTTGGCGAGCTATGCAAAGGTACTTAGCCATCTACTTTTTTGGCTCTTTTCATTTTAAGCGAGCTATGTAGGGATCGTCACCTCGCCTGCTTTTTGGGCTTTAGGTCGAGCTATGCAGAGACACTTAGCCATATACTTTTTAGGCTCTTTGGCGAACTATGTAGAGGCACTTAGCCATCTGCTTTTTTGGCTCTTTGGCGAGCTATGCAGAGGTACTTGGCCATCTGCTTTTTTGGCTCTTGAGCGAGCTATGCAGAGGCACTTAGCCATCTGCTTTTTTGGCTCTTTGGCGAGCTATGCAGAGCTACTTAGTCATCTGCTTTTTTGGCTCTTGAATAGCGAACTATTAAGCTCGAAGCCCGTTACCTTAGTGAAATCAGTTGAATCATAAGCTGAGGGAAATAGAGCTTTCATTAACTAAGATGAGTTTGATTTACATACATCAAAGGGTTTATTGATAATAAGGGCGGAGATGCTCGGCATTCCAAGCTCGAGGGACTTCGGCTCCATTCTCATTAGCTAAACGATAAGCTCCATTCCTCAAGCTTGCTTTGACAACATAGGGTCCTTCCCAATTCGGGTCTAAGGATCCATCACTTGGCTTGTGGGCTCCAAGCAAGATGAGACGCAAAACTAAGTCTCCAACACTGAATTTACGAATCCGAGCAGACTTGTTGTAGTACCTCGCTATTCTCTGCTGATAGACAGCTACTCTCAACCTGGCTATTTCCTTAGCTTCTTCAAGCAGGTCCAGGTTTGCAGCGAGTAATTGACCATTATCATTTGGATTGAAGGTCGCTCTTCGTTGCAAGGTGACTTCCAACTCAGCTGGGATCATGGCTTCAGACCCATACACCATTGAGAATGGGGTTTCTCTTGTGGAACTGCAAGCTGTGGTCCTGTAAGACCATAATACTTTTTGAAGCTCGTCTACCCATGCTCCCTTCTTTGCTTCCAGTTTCATTTTCAGGATCTGCTTAATAATCTTGTTCATAGCTTCAACTTGGCCATTGGCTTGTGGATGGTCCACTGTTGAAAAGCTTTTAACAATCTTGAGGTCGTTGTAGAACCTAAGAAATTGGTCGCTGCTGAACTGAGTCCCATTATCTGTTACGATCTGCTGTGGGACCCCAAACCTGTAAATAATATTACTCCACACGAACTTCTCGATCTTCGTTGTAGAGATTTCAGCCAGTACCTTTGTTTCTGCCCACTTAGTGAAGTAGTCGACTGCGACCACGACGTGTTTGCATCTTCCACGAGCCATTGACAGGGGCTCGATTAAATCCATCCTCCAAATTGCAAATGGCCACGGGCTCACCATTTGTTGGAGATATGCTAGTGGAGCTCGTGGAATTTGGGCGAACCTCTGACACTTGTCACATTTTTTGACTAAGTTAATGGCGTCCTGCCTCATGGTGGGCCAATAGAAACCTTGACGAAGTGCCTTCTGAGGTAGAGACAACCCCCCAGCGTGGTTCCCACAATGGCCTTCGTGTATCTGCCTCAGTACTGTTTCACATTCAGGGCCATCAATGCATCTTAGTAATAGAGCTGAGAACCCCTTCTTATACAGTACATCATCATAGATGCAATATCTGGCTGCTCTAACTCGCAGTCGTCGGGCTTCCAGCTTGTTACTTGGTAGCCTTCCATCCTGCAAATAATTGAAAATTGAGCTCATCCAGGAATCGGGCTGTACAGTTATGGCCATCATTTCATTCTTCTCCTCTGTACTTGGGGCTGGTAGAAATTCAACTGGGATCGCCCCAAGAAAATCCGCATCTCGCGTGGTCGCGAGGCTAGCTAATGCATCTGAATGTGAGTTCTGAGTCCGTGGGATTTACTTCATCTCGTACCTCTGAAAGACACCTAACAACTCGTGAACTTTCTGGAGGTAAAAGGCCATCTTTGGTCCCTTGACCTGATACTCCCTCATTACGTGGCAGACAACGAGCTGCGAATCGCTGAAGACTTTCAATCGCTCAGCTCGCATTTCCTTCGCCAAACGCAAACCTGCGAGCAGGGCTTCATACTCAGCCTCATTGTTTGTTGCCTGGAAGCCAAACCTCAAAGTACAAAGGATTTTGTGGCCTTCAGGACTTATCAATAGAATTCTAGCTCCAACCCTCTGCTCGCTGCATGACCCATCAACATAAAGTTCCCAGGCTGAACCTTCAGAAGACTCAGCTTCATCATCCACAGGTCCTGTAAACTCTACAATGAAGTCTGTCAGAGCTTGAGCTTTGATAGCCGTCCTTGGCTTGAACTGGATATCGAACTGTGCGAGCTCCACTGCCCATTTTAATAAGCGACCTGAGGTGTTTGCTTTCTGTAAAACTTGCTTCAACGGATACTGGGTGAAGACTTCAATTGTATGAGCTTAAAAATAAGGTCGCAGCTTCCTTGATGCGATCATCAGGCAATAAGCGAGCTTCTCCATCTGTGAGTACCTGGTTTTTGCATTTTGCAGCCTTTTACTTACATAATAAACTGGAAGCTGCGTTTTTTCTTCTTCCCTCACCAATGCAGCACTCAGAGCTTGCTGAGACACCCCTAGGTACAAGATCAGCCTTTCTCCTTCTTTGGGCTTAGAAAGGAGTGGAGCTCGCCCCATGTATTCCTTCAACTGCTGGAAGGCAACTTCACACTGCTCTGTCCACTCGAAACTTTTGGCCTTCTTCAAAATATCAAAGAAAGGGATGCACTTGTCTATAGCCTTCGAGATGAACCTGCTTAATGCCGCGACCTGGCCATTAAGGCTCTGCACGTCTTTCACTCTGGTTGGCAATCTCATGTCGATCAATGCTTTGATCTTCTCAGGGTTTGCTTCAATTCCCCTACTGTTGACCATGAAGCCTAGAAACTTCCCAAAAGCTACTCCAAATGCACACTTGAGCGGATTTAACTCCATCTGGTAGCTCCTCAGAATCTGAAACATCTCTTACAGGTCGCGAACATGGTCACTTATCTGCTTGGATTTTACTAGCATATCATCAACATAGACCTCCATGGTATTTCCAATCTGCTTATCAAACATCATGTTAACCAAGCGTTGGTAGGTCGCTCCAACATTTTTCAAACCAAAGGCATCACTTTGTAGCAATACAGGCCATGATCAGTCATGAACGAGGTGTGCTCTTCATCCTCGGGACTCATGGGAATTTGATTATAGCCCGAGTATGCATCCATGAAACTTAAGAGCTCGTGGCCAGCAGTAGCATCCACGAGCTGGTCTATCCTCGGCAAAGGGAAACTATCTTTAGGGCATGCCTTGTTCAGATCAGTGAAGTCGATGCAAGTCCTCCACTTCCCATTCTTCTTCTTTACCAGAATCGGATTGCCGACCCAGGTCGGATAGTAAGCCACTCGAATGAACTTGTTAGCCAGCAGCTTGTCTATCTCTTCTTTCAATGCCAAGTATCGTTCCCCTGTCATTGCCCTTCTCTTTTGATGAACTGGCTTGTGGTGAGGATCAATATTCAACCCGTGAGACATCACCTTTGGATCTATCCCTACCATATCCTCATGATTCCATGCAAACACATCCAAGTTCGCCTTCAGGAAGTCAGCGAGCTGGGTTTTCAGTTATGGAGTTAAACCTCTACCCAACTTCAGGCATCTTTCTGGATCTGCCTCGCTGACTTGGACATCTTCCAACTCTTCAACTGGCCCCGTAGCTCGATCTGCATCTACCTCGCGAGGGTCCAGGTCGTGACTAACCCCTTTCTCAGTCATAGCTCGTGGCTCGCCCCCTGAGACCACGTTTACCTTCTTTCCTCGTACTCTCATTTTCACTGCATCTTCATAGTAGCACCTGGCTAAGTGCTGCTCTCCTCTAACACATCCAATGCCATTGGGAGTTGGGAACTTAACTGTTAGAGTTTTGGTCGAAGTAACCACATCCAACTCGTTCATGGTAGGTCTCCCCAAGACCACATTGTAGGTTGATGGGCAGTCAATTATCAAGAAATCTGTCAAAGTTGTTACCTGACGACCTGCCTCCCCAAGGGTCAATGGTAACTTAATCTGGCCCACTGGTACTACAGCATCTCCAGTGAATCCAAATAAAGGCTCTGGGGATGGTCTCATTTGTTCTGCTCGCAGCCCCATCCGATCAAAACAACTCATATACATCACGTTCACCGAGCTCCCAATATCGATCATGATGCGCCTAACTTCCAAATTACTGATTTTAGCTTGTATTACCAGCGCGTCATTGTGAGACCAGATCACTCCTCTAGCATCTTCATCAGTACATACAATTTCGTCCGAGGTAAGCTTCGCCCTTTTTGTAGGTCCCTCCGATCCATTGAGCTGAAAAGAATGATTCGCCTCTCGGACGTACCTCTCATGCGATCTGTTGGAATCACCTGCGATATGGGCCCCACCATGAATGGTAAAAATGGTTCTTACTGCAGGCTCATGATCTGGCTCGGAAGCCCATTGGGGCTGTTGCTGATGTGTTGGCTGTTGTTGGTAAGGTCGTTCATGCTGAGGTCGCGACCTTGCAGGTCGTTCCATATAATCTCTCAAGCGACCTCTTCTGATTAATTTTTCAATGGCGTCCTTCAACGTCCAGCAATCCAAAGTATTGTGCCCGACCTCATTATGATAGACACAAAACTTACTTCTATCTCTTTGATGAACAAGGGCCCTCAAAGGATAGGTCTTCCCAAAGTCCTCCCTGTTCTTCTCTGCTACAAAGATCTTGTCTTGTGAGTCTGACAGGATGCTGTAATGTTCATAGCGACCTTGACGCTGAGGTCGCTCATTCCTTGGCTCTCTCTTTGCCTTTTTAGCAATCTGATTGTTCGAGCCACTGTTTCTACCTTCTTCGTTCCTGCCGTTATTTCTCCTTTTTGGCTGGCCGGAACTGCCCGCTTCATTCTTCTGATTCTGCTTCTTCGGGCCGAAAGTCTCTTCCCATCTAATCTCTTTCGCAGCTCGCTCGTAGAACTCTCCTAAATCCTTCACTGGGGACTTATAAATACTCTCATACAATTTTTCATCCTTGCGCAGCCCGGCTGAGATCGCTGTCAGGATACTTTCATCTGATGGATGCTCGACATTCGCGACCTCGTGCCTGAACTTGGTGATGTATTCTTTCAATGACTCACCCTAGCGCTGGAAGATTGTAGCTAGGTGGCAGGATGGAGCGAGCTACCTTCTCAGTGCCCTATACTGGCCAACGAACTTTTGTTGGCATTCTTCCCAACTGCCGACGCTGCGAACTGGGAGATTCCTGAACCACGTCCTTGGAATGTCCCCCAAAGTAGCTGGGAATACTTGGCACTTCACCATGGGATTGCCTGTTTGCAAGTCCATCTGGACGTTAAAAGCGTCGAGATGGTCATAGGGGTCATTGTCCTCGTTGTATTGCTGAATGCTTGGCCTCTTGAATCTCGAAGGGAGAGGCTGTGTCTCTATCTCCCTCGTAAAGGGATTCCTTTCCCCATAGTACCCACGCTGCTCAGGGGCTCCAGGTCGCGCTTCCAGTTGCTGGACCCTCTGAAGGAGCTTCTCTACTTGTGGATCTCGGAGCTCGTATCTCCTCCTGTGATCATGACTAGGGGCAGGGTGCTCTGGGTCATATCTCTCGTCTTTTTTTAACAGACCCTCAGGCTGATGGGATCTTCTCTGTCTCTGTTCATCATCAAACCGCTGAGCTGCAGCTCTGGCTTTATCGTGCCCAACCTCTGCTCGCAGATTTCCACCTTGGCTCAATCTTACTATCAGGCTATCTGGGCGCGCGACCTCTCTTTCTTCCCGAACAAGGTGTCCTCCAGTCCTAGAGCGCGCATTGGAGGAGTGAGCTGAGCCTGCAGGTCTCAGGACTTCCTTTGCCAACCTGTCAGGTACTTGCATCGCTTCATGCTGCTGGGGCACATGCCTTGGTGCCTGAACCTCAACCCTGGGCATGTTCTGTACCTCAGCCTGCACCAACATATTAATGGCCTCTGTGAGTTGTCTGACTGTATCCTCCAGCGCTTCTTGCCTCTGAATCAGCACATTCTGCTCTTCGACTAATGGGGCAATTGGAACCGGCTGGCGATGAGGCAGTGGAGGGATGCCTGTTGCCGCGCCAGTTGCCAGGCCATGGGACGTTCCTGCTGCATGCATGGGTACGTCCTGCGTGGGCTGCACGTTCTATTGGGACTGGTTCATGGGGCTCTCCGCCTGGTAATCATCTCCAAGATACCTGTTTGATTTGGTTTTTGCCATATCGGAAATCGATGAATTGGGATGAAAAAGATTGCAGTTTGGGCCCTCCTTCTAGCGCAAAAATGTCAACGTTGAATTTCAGTCGACGAGTATTCAATGCTCAATGCCTGCAATCAATGTGAGAAAGCACAAATACCAAGAAAGAACACAGACAAGAACCGTTAATAAAATGAGGAACACAAAGCTTTTACGTGGTTCAGCAATAATAGGCCTACGTCCACGACTGTCTATCTATTAAATTCTGCAGAGTGACAGTATATTATTAATTATTCTTCGATCATTTTACAATGATTTTAACCTTCTATTTATAGGGAAAGAGGCGTTACAATTCTGGTTGCAACAAATCAGGAAAAGAATCCCGAATTAATTACAATTCCTATTCGGTTGGAATAATATCAGGAAATTGTCATAATTATCTCGAGATAAGGTTGATTTAAATTTGAATTTGAATAAACTTCCATATCTGATGAAGGAATCACGGTTTGATTGGGTAACTGCCATAGTTGGTGAGAGAATCATGATCGGATTAGGCAACTGCCCTTTTCTGGAAGATACTGCATTTATTATGCTCTTGAGCGAGCTGCCGTCTATGGCGGTTTGCGAGCTGGAGCTCACATAGCGAGCTACACATGAGGCGGTTTGTAGAACGAGTTATGATCTGGCTGTGAGCCGAGCTTGTTGCTGCGAGCTGAGAAGATTACTGAACGAGCTGTAGAGCTTGCTGGGTTTAAGGTTGAAATATGGGCCTTGTCAGATGGGCCTTTGATTGAGTTGACTTTATCGGGCCTTCTATTGGGCCCAAACTGGGCTTTTACCAACCCATTTAATGAGTCCGAAAAATACATACAACAAATAGAAAAGGGTATGACTTTGATTACGTTAAAGATACAACTAGTGTTGCAAACAGTTTCTGATATGAAAAAATCCAATTAATGTTGGGGAAAGTTCAGATGAAGAGAAGATTCCTATCCTCACGTGAACGAGTACGGTAAAATGAATGAAGGGCCTGTCTGGTACCATGCATTGTATACTGTTAGAGTTTTAAGAGGCATTAAATTCAATGTTGGTAGCCCACTTCTATTGTATTAGTTTAATACGAACAATATCTAAAATATATCATATTGTGTATTATGTAATACATACCAAATGGGTGGGACTAGTCTCTTGTGCTTTGCCTTGGTGGTAGACAACACACCAAGTTCATTGTAAACTTGGGTTCGACGCCCATGTACTACGGCCTTATAGTATTTATCTTCTCACCTTATGTGTGAGCCGTCCTTCTATCGTTGTATGAGCCGACCTTCCCTATATGGGAGTTACTTTTCAGGTCGCACTATCAATGTCTCATCCCGTATGATTTCGGTAGTCCTCTAAATCAGTGTTAGTGATATTTAAGAAAAAAAAATTGGGATTAGGTTGTATTAATGAAATATTCAATTAAAAATAATTTAATTAAATTAAATTTGAAAAATAAAAGAAAGAAAAGTTAGGCCAACCGAGAAGCAGGATAGAAGTTGTACTCTTGTCGCGAAACCTCCCTCCTTGAGACATTCTAACGGTGGAAAGAAAGTCTTTGCCTAGCTAGTAACAAGAGAAGCGAAAGAGCTATCGTCGAAAGCTTCTCGTTTACACCGATTATTATTGCTTTAGCTAGATCTAACAGTTATAGTGGAGATTACATAAGAGAATAGGAGGGCGACTTTTTTTAATCATATTGCAATCAAGATTCCTTTTCTTGTACCACATCTTCTACAGTTCCCCATTGGTTTCCCTCGCTCGTTCGTTCGTTTAACACTTTCAGTGACTACCCCCTTTTCTTCACAGGTTTGCTTAGAGGTGAGCATCATCTTCTCCGAGCTTTCTTTTCACTCATGGGTTGGTTCGTGAATTTGGTTATGTTGTCTAACTGCTTGAAACCTGTAGCAGGTTATGGCTCCAAAGCTCATATTAGACAAAAAGGAGGGCTCTGAGGGGGCGTTCGGTTGCAATGCTGATCCCTCACCTTCGTCTCTTGATAACCCTCTAGCTAACTCTCATATTGGTGAGGGTGTTGGAATTTTTATATTTCTTAATATGGATTTACATATTAAATAACAATTATATTATGGGTTATCTATTTTAATAGGGTCAAATAAGTGATCTATTAATTGGGCTTTAGAAATATCCATTGGGTAAGGGCTTTAATGTGTAGAAACCTAATACTAATTAAATTAGGGTTAATGAGAACCTAATTAGGTTAATATGTAAAGAATATAATTAGGGTTATGGTCCTCAAGTCAAATCAACGTATTTTGGCTCTCTTTTCTCTTCTCCCATTCAAGAAGAAAATTATTGAACAACCTAAGGAGATTTGACTGTGGAAGATTCAATCCTACTCAAGTTTAATAATATGGATTCAGGTATGTTTTCTCTATAATAATTCTTATTAATTTAATATGAGTTTTTAGATTTTGATATAGGTTTATTATTGAGCAACCTAAAGAGATTTGACTATGGAAGATTCAATCCTACTCAAGTTTAACAATATGGATTCAGGTATGTTTTCTCTATAATAATTCTTATTGATTTAATATGAGTTTCTAGATTTTGATATAAGTTTTAATCTATTAAAGTTGTTTCCAACAAATGGTATCAGAGCTAATTCATATTGAATCATTGAGAAATTAATTAGTTTGGTTATTATTATTGTCATGGAAACACGAAGAAAAATATATTGAATTTCCATAGTGTTTGGTGTTTTTTTTTTTTTAAAAAAAAAAAAAAAAAAACAATTGAAGAATGTATGAACATATATATATATATACTTAACAATAGCCGCAAATCATGACCTTGAGTTTTGAGATTGTTTTCTCTTATAAGTAAAGAATGATTAAAGGACATAGATGTCTATTTGTTTATTTTCTTTCATCAGCACATGTCCAAAAACATATTATTTAAGATTGTGGTAGCAATCCACCTTAGTGAATTAATATTTTAATATTCGTCTGACATTGAAAAGAATGTTTTCTGTGTTGCGTTATTTTAATGTGGTGGCTTATATAGTTTATGTAATTTTACACTGCATGAATATCTTCTGTGTTGGTTACATCTATTGAAGCTAGAATTGCTTGTCTCATATATATATTTTAATCGGGTTTGCTTTTTAATTAAATAATAATAATAAAAGAAAAAGGTGGCAGTAGTATGATATATATATATATATATGTATGTATTTATTGGATAATGTGTGTTTTACTTTTGGACCATACATATATTCTGTTGGACAGCTATCAATCTTTTGTTAATATTATTATTATTTTTATTTGAACAAATGGTTGTTTCATGTGTATTTTAATGAGAATTCACCTTGTTTTTTTTTTTTTTTTTTGATAATTCAAAATAAATTGAATTGAAATTATATGTTACCAAAGTGACCTTTTTAATATAAATTTGTTTATTTTGGAATATTAAGATGTATATGTATATTATTTATGCAAATAATGATTGACCCAAAGAAAGGTTGTTGTTTGGCCAAATAATATGCATACTTGTGGTAATAAATATGTGACGATTATTAAGTTTTTCATGTGAGTAATAAGTCGGTCCAGAGAAAGGCCTATTATTTGACAGGATTAATTGTCAATATTTGATTATTACACGAAGAGTACCACTTACAGTTGATATTTCTATCCAAAGACTAAATGTCAATGTTGTGCTAGGTATCTTGTTTTAGGGCCTACCATTATGGGAATAGTTTAATTATATCATGTATGAATTTATTAATTGAGTATTCTTATCTTATGATATGATTATTAATTGTGAGCTTGTATTTGATTTTGTTCTCGATTCAGTTACTACTTCTGCTTCAACAATAACTACTAATATCAATTCCATTCTTGTGCTTAATGGCACGAATTTTAAGAATTAGAAAGAGAACGTTATGATTATTCTCGGTTGCATGGATCTTGACCTTGTACTTCAGGAAGAACAGCCTGCATCTTTTAATGACAATAGTACCGCTGATGAAAAGACGAACATGGAGAAGTGGCACCGTTCTAATTGCATGTGTCTTATGATCATAAAATGTTCCATTCCGGAAACTTTTAGAGGCTTTATGTCCGAAAAGAAAAATGCTAAGAAGTTCCTTAATGAAATAAAACAGCGTTTTACGAAAAACGAAAAGGTTGAAACAAGTACCCTTTTGGCTAATCTTATTTCAATGAAGTATAAAAGAAAAGGATGATAGACCCCTCTCCTTACTAGGCCTGCCGACCGCCTTCCGGTAGCCCTCCAGAGGATATCTGATCAAACTGGAAAGTTCTTGTAAAGCTACGCCGTTTACTTTTTAAAAACTTTCTGTTAATGCTGAAACGTGATAAAAATTTTTCTTTTTATTTGAACATTTATAAAACAGATTTATAAAAATTTGGGCAACATAACGACTGTTTTTCAAACATGCCACCCTGTAAATTTAAAAATTTAACACTTCTATAACAAATATTTCTCCACTACTGGGCTTTAGGCCCTTAAATCATTTTCACAATCCAACCACAAACATTTCAATGTGAAATCCATAAATATATTTCCATTTCGTTCAAGACAAATAGATAATTTAATTTATCAAAAACTTAATTTTATAAATACAAAATACTATATACAACTCAAAATATAATTTACAAATACTCATCAAAAGTAGTATGGAATGCATGACATATACTTTTAATCTAACTTATGCAGTGATGCTGTTGCATCGGGCACTTACACGTCTGATGGAGCCTCTTCCGGTTGACGGCTCGTCCCTACACCCGGGGAGGATTTTTTATAAAATACGAAAATAGGGTGGTGAGTATAAAACTCAGTGAGTGGTTAAAGTAATCTAACGGTATGCTTGCTTAAACTAACTCCTCCCAAAAACGGTTGGAAAATAAACTTTTAAGTTCTAAAGCTAAAAATGATTTCTCGCATTCTATGATTAATTTCAAATATTTACTCGTTTAAATATCTTGCATACTAAAATAATTAATTCATATGCAAAAATATAACTCGAATACAATACTTTTAAGATGCCTTGCATGCACAAATATAAGTAATTGCTACAACTTGGAATATAATACTGAATAATCTTAAATAACTGGCATGCATAAAAATTTAATTTCTTTCTTATATCTCGCCAAAGGGATAGCTTTTCATTAATATGTTCTTTTTCAAAAGTATATACTTCCTCTCACAATACTTTGTAAACTAATAATCTTTCTATATATTTATAAAAATTCAGTGGAGAAACTTTTTCAAAAATAGAAACTAATAATCTTTTTATAATTTTATTAAAATTACAAAACTGAGTAATTCTTATAAATCTTTCTTTATTTTTGAAAACTGGAAACAATTTCTACTTTAATAAACTTCACGTCTATGGATGTGCTTTTTTTCTTTTATCTCGCCAAGGGCAACTCAGGGAAACTACTCCTGTCGTGACAGCATAAACTCTCTCGTTTGTCACTAGGAATGAAGGAATCTGCCATGTGTAGTCGCTTATGCGTAAACTCTGGGTGCGCATTATTCTCTCACAATCGGTCCAATCTACACTACCCTTATACGTGCAGAGGGTGACTCGACTGACTCTCTCTCTCTTAGGAGTCGTCCAGACTCCACTCTCGGTTAGTGACCCTCTCACATCTACCGTACACGTATAGGGTACTCCATTGGGCACTTAACTGAGGCTACGGTAAACCCAAGGCATCTAAAATCTCTTTTTCAATTAACTAAAAATTCTTTCTTTTCTTTTAGCTTATTATTTGAAATAAAACTTTACTTTTTCTGAGGCCGAAACCTATTATCTGTAAATAACTTTAGCATGTAAAATTCTCGAGTATAATTACTCAACATACTAAATTGCTTTAATACTCAAATGATCATAATAGCAATTTAATGAAAATATTCATGCAACTCATATAAAATATGTAACATGCTAAAATAACTTGAAAATTACATAATAACCTCTTTTACTAAAACAATAATTAAATAACTCACTTCTCGTGAAATAAATTCATAAATGCTTTAAAAATAAAACCACTCACAATTTTTCTTCATAACTATCACTTATTCCACACCTCCCTTTTTTATGCTTGCTTCCAAATCTTACAAGCACATTTCCACCATCAACTTCACCTATAAAAATTCATTCAATGATTCCATCATTTACCCACACAAATCTTCAAAAAAACTATACTAACTAGTCATTTGATAATTCTCTCAATATATTTTTCTCAATGAATTCACAATTCCATCAACTTTCCAACTTATGTTCTCACATCCATTACAAGTTATTTCTCTAGTATTAAAGCATTAAAACACCTTATATCCATCATTGAATAACATTCTAGGAATCATTTCTTTACATTGAATACTTTAACACCCAATTTTCCAATTTCCCATCTTTATTGCATCTTTTTAATTCCAATCACTTTAAATTCATTAGCAAGCCTTGTATCACTTCTTCAAACAATTAAAATCACTTAAATACATGTAAAAACACAATGATCCATACACTAATATATGAGTATATATCCAACAACCCAATCAATTTATATTTCTTTCCATGATTTCATTTCCTTCATCATAATTCCTCACATGCCACTTCATTTAATCATCCAAATAATTCCATCACCTCTACTTCTATAATTTAATCACAAACTAGTATATGACAACTGCATTATTCACTTCATGGCAAATCAAATAATCATTCATAAATAACTCAATAAACTATCACTTAACAAACTACAACTTTAAACTAAGAAAACCAATCCATTTCATCAACTTTGATAATCAAACCCTAACCCTTACCTCTTCAAATCTTTATCCAAAGCTTCTTGATCCTCTTTTTCACTTCCAAGCTTAGATTAATGATGATCAACCTTGATTTAGTCCCTAGAATCCATCAAAACCTCATAGAAATCAATAACTTGAAAAGTCTATCAACTAACCATAAACCAACTCCTACTCACCTTCAATCTTTCTTGATGACTATGGATGAGTTTGAGAGATCACAAAGCTTGGATCATCTCTTCTTCTTCTTCTCCTCCTCCTCTTTCACGGGCTGCAGAATTTCTGTTTCTTCCTCACGGTTCCAGCTCACTCACGGTCAGCTCTCTCTCTCGGTTTCTGTTTTGTCTCACGAGTTCCAGCTTTACTTCACGATTTCTTCTCCTTCTTCCGGTTTCAGCTCTGCTCACGGTCTCTCTCTTTCTTTCTGCTTCTGCTTCAACTCACGCACGTCTGCAGCTTTCTCTACCTCTCGGTTCTGTTTCAGCTTGCTCTTTCACGATTCCTTCAGCTCTCAGCCGACTTATCTCTCTCTCAACCGACTTAACATCTGATTCAGCTCTCAATCCTCTCTACTTTATATACTCATGCCTTGAAAATGTCCAAAATGCCTCTAAACTAATTCTATAATCACACATGTGCCACTACTCACTACTCTCTTTTCTTTTTCTTTTTCGGTTTCTGCCCTGGCACTGTTTTCAGCTTGCTTGCACGGTTTCAACTCCTCTCAATCGACTTATTCCTCTCTCATTCGGCTATCACACACTCACTTATATGCTAGTACTCTTTTAATGCCAAACTTGTCATTAAATTAACTCCAAAATCACCTAAATGCCACTGGTTATACATGAACACCTTTGATTGGTTAATTATCTCATCCAATTCATCACTAACAACTCATCCCATCTCTTAATTAACTCTCTACTAATCACTTGCTTTTTGACTCTAAGGTGTCTTAACCTCATTGGCCTTCATCCAAGCACATGGATTGTGCTTCTTTAATACATATCATCTCTTACACATTTAATGTTATATTTAACTTAAATTTTAATCCTCACTTAACACCAATAAATTCCAAAAATATTTCATGGTCACCCTCTCATCAAATTGACCATGCAATACTCTAATTGGACATCTTAACTTCCAATTTCATCCTTCGAAAAATTTTCAATTTACTATAAACTCACTAAAATTCACAACGTTCTCAACGAGGGTATTTTTATAAATAAATATCGGAACCTTTAAAATCTATTCAAACGAACTCATTTTTACTCTGTTTCAGTTTCTAATAACTCTAATTCATATTCTGAAGCTTATGATGTCCAAGCTCCATTTTCCGAAAATCACTATTCACGCGGATACTATTCACCCGGAAACACTATTCCATCCGAAAATACTATTTATCCGGGAAACACTATTTCTCTCAGGGAAATGAAATTCCGGGTCTTACAAGGGAAACATAAGAGAGTACATCATAGAGATGTCTCATATTGCTTTCAAACTAAGGGCACTAAAGTTACAGCTGTCTAAAGACTTGCTGGTACACTTAGTTTTGATTTTTCTTCATACACAATACAGTCAGTTTAAAGTGAGTTACAACACTCAAAAGGATAAATGAACTCTTAATGAGCTCATATCTCATTGTGTGCAAGAAGAGGAAAGATTAAAGCGAGAAGGTAATGAAAGTGCTAACTTAGCAACTATCTCTAAGGACAAGAAAATGAAAAAAGGAAAAGAAATTGCAGCAGGGACATCACAACATAAGGTGCAAAAGAAACAGGATAGAGAGTTTACTTGTTACTTTTGCAAGAAAGCTAGACACATGAAGAAAGAATGTCTCAAATACGCCAACTGACGTGTCAAGAAAGGTATGCTTCTCAATTTAGTTTGTTCTGAAGTTAATTTAGCTTCTGTACCTAAATACACTTGGTGGATAGATTCTGGTGCTACTACTCACATAAGTGTGTCTATGCAGGGTTGTCTGTGGAACCGACAACCAAGTAATGCTGAAAGATTCATCTATGTGGGCGACGGAAAAACAGTTGCTTTTAGGTTATTATTAAAGACTGGTCATTTTTTGAATTTGGAAGAGACTTATGTAGTACCGTCTTTTAGACGGAATTTGGTTTCAGTTTCTGTTTTGGACAAATTTGGTTATTCTTGTTCATTTGGAAATAATAAATTTAGTCTTTTTTAATATTCGAATCTTATTGGTACTGGTTCTTTAGCTTTGCATGATAATCTATATTTGTTGAATACAATTTTCTCAATTAATGAAGCTTTGTATATAAATTCATGAGGTATAAAACGAAAATTAACTGACAAGGAATTTAGAGGTTTGTCCCTGACAGGATTCTTGATCCCCTTGATTTGACAGATTTCGAAGTTTGTATTGAGTGTATTAAAGGGAAACATACAAACATTAGAAGATTAGATGCCAATAGGTGTTCTGATGTCTTAAAACTAATTCATACTGATATTTGCGGACCATTTCCTACAGCTTCTTGGAATGGTCAACAGTATTTTATTACGTTCATAAATGATTATTCAAGATATGGATACCTATATTTGATACATGAGAAGTCTCAATCCCTGGATGTTTTTAAAGCCTTCAAAGTTGAAGTTAAAAATCAACTTGACAAGAAAATTAAAGTTGTCAAATCTGACTATAGTGGTGAATACTATGACAGATATGACGGATCTGGTGAACAACGTCCAGGACCTTTTGCGAAATTCCTAGAAGAATGCGGTATCGTCCCGCAATACACAATACCAGACAAACCTAACATGAATGGTGTTGCTGAAAGACGAAACAGAACGCTTAAGGACATTGTAAGAAGTATGATCAATCATTCGTCTTTACCAGAATCTCTTTGGGGAGAAGCATTAAAAACTGCAGCATATATCCTCAACAGGGTTCCAAGCAAAGCAGTAGCTAAAACCCCTTATGAATTATGGATAGGCAAAAAGCCTAGTATTAGGCATTTACATATTTGGGGTTGTCTAGCTGAGGCAAGGCCTTATAGGCCAAATGAAAAGAAACTGGACTCAAGAACTGTAAGCTGCTATTTTGTTGGGTACTTTGAATGGTCAAGGGGTTTCAAGTTCTACGATCCCACTACTAGAACATTTTTTAAGACGGAAAATGCGAGATTTTTTGAGGAAGTTGAGTTTGTGGGGGGAGATAAGATTAAAGACATTGTCTTTGAAGAGGAATTTATTTCTCTTCCTACTATTGCTATTAATAATGATCAGACTTCTATTCCTGACATTATTCAAAATGCAAATCCGGAATATCAAGACAATATAGATGAGCTCCCAGTGCAAAATGAAGAAATTATACCCGAAGTGCAAACTTAACAACCTAAAAAAGATGTGTCATTGAGACGATCCACTAGAGAAAGGAGAAGTGTGATTCCGGATGACTATATCGTTTTTCTCCAAGAACATGAAGATGATATAGGAGTGGTGGAAGATGATCCAATCAACTTCCATCAAGCCAAACAAAGTTCTAATTCTCAAAAGTGGATCGATGCTATGAATGATGAGATGAATTCCATGAAAAACAATAACGTTTGGGATCTCATTGAATTGCCTAAAGGTGCGAAACCCATTGGTTGCAAATGGATATTTAAGACCAAAAGGGATTCAAAAGGCAATGTTGAGAGATATAAGGTTCGTTTAATTGTCAAGGGTTTCACTCAGAAAGAAGACATTGATTATGTCGATGTTAAGATCCAGTCGACGAGAATTCAATACCCAATACCTGCAATCAATGTGAGAAAACACAAAAACCAAGAAAGATATAGCAAAGAACGCAAAACAAAACAAGAAAACAGAAGAAAGATATAGCAAAGAACGCAGAACAAAACAAGAAAATAGAGGATTTTTAACATAGTTCAGCGAGTGCGCCTACGTCCACGGCTGTCTCTCTAAAATTCTGCAGAGTGACAGTATGCTATTCAATGTGTCCTCTGTTACAATGATTTTAACCTCTATTTATAGGGGAAGTAATGTTACAGATATGATAGCAATAAAATAGGAAGAGAATAATGAATTAATTACACTTCCTGATCTATTTAAATAAAATCAGGAATCTGCTCCACAAAATCCGAGATAACGTTGACTGAGTTTGAATTTGAATTAACTTCCATGTCTGGTGAGAGAATCACGATTAGATTGGGTAACTGCCATATCTGGAAGATTTGGGCGAATTGTTTACTGCCTTGAACGACCTTGAGCTTGATCTCGCTGAGTAGCGAGCTATGTATAGAGCGAGCTTCATAGCGAAATGTAATCAAGTGAAACGAGCTAACTGATGCAAACTGAAGAGCTCGCTGGGGCGAGCTGATCTGTAAAGCTTACTGGGCCTTGTCTGATGGGCCTTTGCATTTGGGCTGACTTGATTGGGCCTTCATGGGCTTTTACTAGCCCATTTAGTGAGTCCAAAAAATGCACATAACATCAGCCCCTCAGCTCTCAGTTCGTTCTAAGAATTAGGAGCTCGAGCTCGCTGGTAAAAACTATACTTGAATTTCTGTTCCGTGCCTTTTCAAATTCAAACCCATCAACTTTGACATGTGGCGGTCATGTAGGAGGTAACTGAAACGTCTCTAGCACGTTTCATGCTACGCGCATTTAATGTGCACGTCTTTCGACTGACGGTTACATGATTACAGAACCATTACTCATGTCGCACCGTTGGATTGATGGCGGTTACACAGCATGCAGATCTGATGGCTGGGGTTCGAGCTCGTCCACCTATATAAACTAGTGGAGCCCTTTCGTTTTCTTTTTTATCTGTTACTTTCTCTCGAAGCCACCAAGTTTTCTCAGCAATCTTCACTAGTTTTTTACGAAATCGACACTTCCAGTCGTCGTTCTACACGCTTTCATCAAAGATTCACGGTAAGTTTGTTCTCTGATTTCAAGTTTTCTATTCTTGGTTTATTTTTGTTGAGTTGATGCTGCATTGTGTTTGTGTTTTGTCATTACTGTATCTGAGATGGTATGAATACGTCATGTTCTTGATGTTTAACTTTTGCTGTTTTGGGTTTCTTGTTGAACATGATTTTTCAACTTCTGTTGATTTGATCCAGTAGCATGTTTGTTTGAGACCTGATTACTGTTTGTAGCTTGTTATGCATGCTAACCGTTGGATTAGACATGTGTAAAATGTTAGCTCGTAGATCGTTTCTTCATAGATTGAGCCCCCCACTGAATGAGCGATCTGCGAAATAGGAAACTTAGAAAATTTTTTAGCATTTTGGTAAACTATTCGTTACGACCTGAACATGTTTCCTTTCGTACAGATGTCTTCAAGTGGAGCCCGTAATATTAATGAAGCAGCTCGAGGTAGAGAGGCTCACAAGCTGGATGAGGCTCAGGCTGCAGAATGACGAGCTCCCAAAGAAAGAAAAAGTCGCGAGACATTCGCACACAATCCCTCTACATTGGGTCTTTTCGATCTGATAGGGCTTGTTCTTTAATTTCACATCCCCAGGGGTTGTCGTGCGTTGTCACCCATTCCCGCGAGCCATGCATGCTATCCTCCATGGGGGTACGTCGCTGTCAGTACCCAACATCTCGAGCAAGGACTAAGGTTCCCCATTCATCCTTACCTGATCGAGTTCCTAAACACAGTCAAGCTCGCGCCATTCCAGTTGACACTGAATTCGTATGCGCAGCTGACCTCGTTAGCCTTAGCTTTTCTCAGAAACAATCTTCCTTCCCCAACTCCAAAAATCGTCCAACACCTTTACAGCTTCAAGGCTTTGAACACTAAAAAGGGGGAAAAACCAGATGGCATCTATTATCTCACAGCTCGTCCGTCAGAATATAAGAAACTCTTGTCCCAAGGAGGTGCGAAAGGCAAGTCTAACATCGAGGCATATAAGACGAGCTGGTTCTTTGTCTCCTACCCTTCTCTCATAGATCTTAACAATTTCAGTTTCGTTCTGAAACCAGATATGTAGAGGGGAATCTTTAGCGAGCTTTTTTTTTTTTTTTTTAACATTTTGCTTTTACAGAGCTGAAAATGGACGAGTCTCCTCTCAGTGATGAGGAAAAAAGGGCTCTTGAGGTGCTCGCGAACTTGAATGAAGCGAGCATCAGTGGTAAATTTGACACCGCCCTTCTCCAGGCTCATGGCCTTGCTCCTCTTGAGGATTCTCCGCTACTAAAACCTGAAAAGGACTTAGGGAGCATGGATGATAACCTTATACTTCCTTCTGTCCTTGAAGTCCCTGTCGGGGAAGAGGATACATCTGCTCCTCGACCATCTCCAAATCCTGCCACCACTTCACGAGCAAATACAATAGCTCTTGCCCCTAGCTCGCAGGCAGAAACTACAACTCTTGCTCCAACTCCAGCTCGAGTAGCTTTAGCTCAGGAAGCTCCTGTTGTACCAATAGATTCAACTCCTTCCCCTGTTCGAACAACTACTCCAAAGGTTCCATCTCCACCTGCCCAAGTAAATCCAATCCTCAGTCCAACAGTTCCAACACCTATTGAAGAGGCATCGGTTCCAGCTCGTACTCCACCAGCAGGTGCTTCTAGAACAGCTGTTCCTCCAGCTCCCGCTTCATCCTCTGGCCAAGCTCTAACCAAGAGGAAAAAACTTGCTCTTTTGGAGTGCCTTCCAAAACGACCTGTCAAAGCTTCATCCTCCTCTATTCTAGCAAAACAACCTGCTGAAACTTCAGCCTCTCCCGCTGCTCCTTCGAAGCGATCTAAGCGACCTGTTAAGCAAAAGCTCCCTTGGTCGTCGCTCCCAGCGAAGTGCCACCTGAAGCAGCAGTGGATCTTCCCCAGGATCCAACTCCCAGCTCACAGCCCGAAGCATAGGACGCTCCATTCGAGGTCCCTCCCCAGGCAACCTAAGCTGGCACCAGTAGGAGAATAAAGAAGAATTGGACTATGCGTGCCTTTTTCACGTGACATCATGTTTACTGGAGTGAAGAGTCTGAGGCTGCAGAGGCTGTAGGGACTCCCTTGCCAATAATGCCAGATGTCGAAATTGGACCTGGAGGGAGATATTTAACTTCCCTCCTCGACAATTGGTCAACAATTATGTTGACTCAAGCGATGGTCTTAGAGAATAATTCCCTTACGGGTACGGTCTTGAACGAATATGCGGCTCGACATACTATGCTGGTAAGTCATTTTTTCTTTCACCTTCTGGTTTCTTTACTTTATCAAATATTAACTTGTGGAATTTTCAGGCCACTCTTGCATCAATAAAGCAGAGGAGGGATACTAGATTCGCTGAAGATCGAATTACGAGGCTGGAGAGCGAGCTGGAGAAAGCTAAAGAAAAGATGAATTCCTTGGCTGAGGGAGCTCGAGATGGGAGAAGGTTCGTGGAAGGCTACGAGGCCAAAATAGCTGCGGCAAACATTGCTAAGCAGACTGCCGAAGAAGCTCTGGTGCGGTTAGAAGGCGATATCAAAACCACCAGGTCGCACCTTACTGGCTTGCTACGTAACTGCGAGGATGAACGTGACAAGGCAAAAGGTGAACTGAACAATATGAAGGACGAGCTGAGACAGTCTGAGCAGCGAGCTGAGATCGCGGAGAAACAAGTAGAAGTGCTCAGACAACAGGTTGAGGCTGTAGTACAACGAGCTGAGGCTGTTGAGCAACGGGCTGAAAGAGCAGAAAATGCCGCTCGACGGCCTGAAGAGGCCGAACATAGAGCTGAGGTGCTAAGGCAGCAAGTGGGGGATGCAGTGCAGCGAGCTGAAGCTGCAAAGCAGAAAGTGGAGAATGTGCTACATCGGGCTGAGGCTGCCGAGAAGCTACTTGAAGCAGTCGATCAACTAGCAGGGGCTGCGTATCAAGAAGCCGAGGTTGCTAATCGCCGAGCAAATGAAGCCTTCGAGGAGTTAATGGCTCTCCGAGAAAGATCTATTCAGGAAATGGAGGAGCAGATTGTTAAAGCCAAAGATGAGGCTGAGGAAAGAACAGGCCGTAATTTCCTTTACATGCTATGGATGTCCCATCCTGACATGGATTTTTCTATCTTTGGCGATGAGGGACTCCGAGCTGTGGAAGAGTTCAAGACTGAGACTACCTCGTCTCCAGCTGATGAAGTTCCTCTAGCAACACAAGCTCCTAGCACAACTCCTCAGGCTGAGCCCGCTGTAGACCTCGAATCTTCCAGCACATCTTTGAGCGACAATTCCCTTATAGGGCCGGATTCTTTAGCTCAAAACTAAGAGCTCGTTTTTTGCATTTGTATTCTTTCAACTTCAATTTGTAGAGAATTTTTGAATTTAATAGAATTTTTTCATATTTCCTCCATCGAATGAGTTTGTCATTGTATTTGCTGTAATACATTGCATGTTTTCATTTTACAATTCATAAGATTTCTTACAAGCTAACTGTTATAACATAAACTTGTTCAAAATCTGATGTAATAACTTAAACAATCGCTTAATTCATCAGTTAATAAAATTTTGTAATATAAGCAACTGATCAGAATTTCTTTCTGTCATATTGGAGTGTTGGCGAGCTATGCAGGGGTACATAACCTCGCCTGCTTTTTAGGCTCTTTTTATGTTAGCGAGCTGTGCAGGGGTACATAACCTCGTCTGCTTCTTAGACTCTTTTTATTTTTATCAAGCTATGCAGGGGTATGTAACCTCGTCTGCTTTTTAGGCTCTTTTTATTTAGCGAGCTATGCAGGGGTACATAACCTCGCTTGCTTTTTAGGCTATTTTTGTTTTAGCGAGCTGTGCAGGGGTACATAACATCGCCTGCTTCTTAGGCTCTTTTTATTTTTAGCGAGCTATGCAGGGGTATGTAACCTCGTCTGCTTTTTAGGCTCTTTTTATTTAGCGAGCTATGCAGGGGTACATAACCTCGCTTGCTTTTTAGGCTCTTTTTGTTTTAGCGAGCTGTGCAGGGGTACATAACATCGCCTGCTTCTTAGGCTCTTTTTATTTTTAGCGAGCTATGCAGGAGTACGTAACCTCGCCTGCTTTTTAGGCTATTTTTCATTTAGCGAGCTATGCAGGGGTACGTAATCTCGCCTATTTTTTAGGCTCTTTTTCATTTAGCGAGCTATGCAGGGGTACATAATCTCGCCTGCTTTTTAGGCTCTTTTTATTTAACGAGCTATGTAGGGGTATATAACTTTGCCTGCTTTTTAGGTTTTTTTTATTTAGCGAGCTATGCAGGGGTACATAATCTCGCCTGCTTTTTAGGCTCTTTTTATTTAACGAGCTATGTAGGGGTATATAACTTTGCCTGCTTTTTAGGTTTTTTTTATTTAGCGAGCTATGCAGGGGTACATAACCTCGTCTGCTTTTTAGACTATTTTTATTTTGGCGAGCTACGAGCTAATTAGCACGTAGCCCGTCAACTTTGTAACTTGGTTTGAACTTCGTCATGAGGGAACTGGAGCTTTCATTAACGATAATAAATTGAATTACATAATAAAGAGGTTACCGATAATATGGATGGAGATGCTCGGCATTCCAAGCTCGAGGAACCTCAGCTCCATTCATGTTGGTCAAACGATATGCTCTATTCCCCAAGTTTGCTTTGATAACATAAGGTCCTTTCCAATTTAGGCCTAAGGACCCATCACTGGGTTTGCGGGCTCCAGGCAGAACGAGAGGCAATACCAAATCTCCTACGTTGAAGCTGCGAATTCGAGCATTCTTGTTATAGTACCTCGCGATTCTTTGTTGATAGACAACCATGGTTTCAAAACTCGGCCGAGTTGGTCGAATTCTCGTCGTTCGGTCGGTTTCTGAGCCGAGAACCCCCAGATCGGGGGGTTCAACTCGGGTACTGCACGAAATCGGCCCAACTCGGGCTGACTCGGCTTGGCCGAGTCAGCCTTTTTTTTAAAAAAAAAATTCAATCAAAACGACGCCGTTTTGGCATCTGATATAACTCAGACAGCAGAAGTGCAGATCTTGGTTTTCTGTAGTTCTGCTGTTCTGCACTCTCTGCCCTCTCACCTCTGCTCTCTGCTTCCTCCCGATCTGGTTCTACTGTTGCCGTGAGGAGCGTGCAGGTGCTGTCGTCGTCTTCTCGCTGTTGCCGTCTCCGTCCGTGAGTCCATCCGATCGTCCTCGTCCGTAAGTTTTTTTTTTTTTTTTTTTTTTCTTTTTGTTTTTGTTTTTTTGTTTTTTCATTTTGTTTTTTCATTTTGCTTTCACCACTCTTTTTTGTTTTTCACATATATTTGTTTAGGAGTGGATGATGAATTGATGATTGATTAATGATGATTATACAAATTAGATTTGTTTAGGGTTTTAAACATTTATTAAATTGATAGGAATATGAGATTATACAAACTATATTTGTTTAGGGGTGGATGATGAATTGATGATTGATGAATGATGAATATGAGATTATACAAACTATATTTTTGTGTATTGCAGGTGGAATTGTTGAAAATATAATCGTTATATTGCCGAAATTTTTAAAGTTGTAATTATATAATTGTGTTAAAGTGGCTTTAAAGGTTGCATGAGATTAATTTTAAGAGTTTTTATGGCCATATGATTATATTTTAATCATATATAAAATTTTAAAATTTTATTTTTTTACGGGTTTGACTGAGTTTGACCGTGGGTCAACGGGTTGACCGTTGACCGACGGTCAAACCGAGTACTCGTCGAGTACTCTCCGAGTTTCCAAGTACTCGCTGCCTCGCCGGTCAAGTAGCGAGTAGCAAGTAGCGAGTTTTGGAACATTGTAGACAACTACTTTTAACCTGGTTGTTTCTCTGGCTTCTTCAAGCAAGTCTAAGTTTGTAGCAAGTAACTAATCATTGGCATTTGGATCGAAGGTCGCTCTTCGTTGTGAGGTAACTTCTAACTCTACTGGGATCATGGCCTCAGACCCATATACCATCGAAAAGGGGGTCTCGCTTGTAGTGTTGCGAGTTGTGGTCCTATAAGCCCATAATACCTTCTGAAGCTCGTCTACCCACGCTCTTTTCTTCGCTTCCAGTTTCATCTTCAGGGTCTGCTTGATAATCTTGTTCACAGCTTCAACTTGGTCATTGGCTTGTGGATGGTCCACTGCCGAGAAGCTTTTAACGATCTTGAGGTCGCTGCAGAACTTGAGAAACTAGTCACTAGTGAACTGGGTCCCATTGTCAGTCACGATCTGCTGTGGGACTTCGGATCTGCAAATAATATTATTCCACACAAATTTTTCAATCTTTGTAGTGGAAATTTCTGCCAACTCCTTTGCTTCTGCCTACTTAGTGAAGTAATCAATTGCGACCACGGCATGCTTGCATCTTCCACGAGCTATTAGCAAAGGCCCGATTAAATCCATCCCCCAAATCCTAAAGGGTCACGGGCTCACCATCTGTTGGAGATAAGCTGGTGGGGCTCGCGGAACCTAGGCGAACCTCTGACACTTATCACATTTCTTGACCAAGTCAATGACATCCTGCTTTATGGTGGGCCAATAGAAACCCTGTTGAAATGCCTTTTGAGCTAAAGACAGCCCCTCAGCGTGGTTCCCACAATGGCCTTCATGTATCTACCTCATCACTGCCTCACAATCTTGGCCATCTATGCATCTCAAAAGTGGAGCAGAAAACCCCTTTTTATACAGCACATCATCGTAGATGCAGTACCTGGCTACTCTAGCTCGCAAGCCCCGTGCTTCCAGCTTATCACTTAGGAGCTTCCCATCTTGCAGATAGCTCAAAATTGGACCCATCCAGGAATTGGGCTGCACAGTTATGGCCATCATCACATTCTTCTCTTCTGTACTTGGAGCTGGTAGGAACTCTACTGGGATCGCCCCAAGGAAATCTGCATCTTGAGTGGTTGCCAAGCGAGCTAAAGCATTTGCATGTGCGTTCTGAGCTTGCGGAATCTGCTTCACTTCATACTTTTGAAAAGAACCAAGCATTTCATGGACCTTCTGGAGGTACAAAGCCATTTTTGGCCCTTTGGTTTGGTACTCCCCCAGGATATGGCATACCACGAGTTGCGAGTCACTGAAAATCCTTAGTCGTTCAGCTCGCATCTCTCAAGCTAGACGTAGTTCTGCGAGCAGTGCTTCATATTCAACTTCATTGTTTGTAGCTTGGAAACCAAACCTTAAAGCACAAAGAATCTTGTGGCCTTCAGGACTAATTAGTAGAATCTCAGCTCCGACCCTATGCTTGCTAGATGACCCATCAACATATAATTCCAAAATCGGACCTTCAGAAGTTTCAGCTTCATCATCCACAGGCCCTGTAAATTCTGCAATGAAGTCTGCTAGAGCTTGGGCCTTAATAGTCGTCCTTGGCTTGAACTAAATGTCGAATTGTGCGAGCTCCACTGCCCATTTTAACAAGCGACCTGGGATGTCTGCTTTCTGTAAAACCTGCTTCAGTGGATACTGAGTGAGGACTTCGATCGCATGGGCTTGAAAATAAGGTCGCAGTTTCCTCGATGCAACCACCGAGCAATAAGTGAGCTTCTCCATCTACGAGTACTTGGTTTCAGCATCTTGCAGCCTTTTACTTATATAGTACACTGGAAGCTGCGTATTTTCCTCTTCTCTCACTAAAGCAACACTTAAAGCTTGCTGAGACACCCCCAAGTACAGAATCAGTTTTTCTCCTTCTTTGGGCTTAGAAAGGAGTGGAGCTCGCCCCATGTACTCTTTCAACTATTGGAAGGCTACTTCACACTGCTCGGTCAACTCGAAGCTTTTTGCCTTCTTCAAGATATCGAAAAATGGGATGCATTTATCCATAGCTTTCGAGATGAACCTGCTTAGTGCCGCGACCTGGCCATTGAGGCTCTGCACATCTTTTACCCTAGTCGGCGACCTCATGTCGATCAGTGCTCTAATATTCTCAGGGTTGGCCTCAATGCCTCTTCTGTTCACCATAAACCCAAAAACTTCCCAGAAGCTACCCCGAATGCGCATTTATGTGGATTCAGTTTCATCTGGTAGCTCCTCAGAATCTGAAACATCTCCCTCAGGTCGCGTACATGATCACCCACCTGCTTGGATTTTACTAACATGTCATCCACATAGACTTCCATGGTCTTTCCAATCTGCTTTTCAAACATCATGTTTATCAAGCGTTGGTAGGTCACTCCTGCGTTTTTCAACCCGAATGGCATCACCTTGTAGCAGTATAATTTGCGGTCTGTCACAAACGAGGTGTGCTCTTCGTCCTCTAGATTCATTGGGATTTAATTATAACCCGAGTACGCATCCATAAAACTCAGGAGCTCGTGTCCAATTGTTGCATCCATGAGCCGGTCTATCCTTGGCAGAGAAAAGCTATCTTACGGGCACGTTTTATTCAAATAAGTGAAGTCAATACACGTTCTCCACTTCCCGTTCTTTTTCTTCACTAACACGGGATTGGCGACCCAGGTCGGGTAGTAAGTTTCTCGGATAAACTTGTTGGCCAGTAACATATCTACTTCTTCCTTCAGTGCTAAGTATCGCTCCCCTGTCATTGCCCTTCTCTTTTGGTGAACTGGCTTATGATGAGGATCAATATTTAACCTGTGTGACATCACCTTTGGATTTATCTCCACCATGTCCTCGTGATTCCATGCAAACAGGTCCAAGTACGCCTTTAAGAAGTCAGCAAGCTGGCTTTTAGTTCGGAGCTAAACCTCTTCCCAGCTTCAAGCACTTCTCTGGATCTGCCTCGCTGACTTGAACATCTTCCAACTCTTCGACCGACCCAGTAGCTCGGTCTGCATCTACCTTGTGAGGGTCCAGGTCATGACTGACCCCTTTCTCAGTCATAGCTCGTGGCTCGCCCCTTGAAACCACGTTCACTTTCTTTCCTCTCACGCCCATCTTAACAGCATCTTCATAGCAACGTATGGCTAAGTGTTGCTCTCCCCTAACACAGCCAACACTGTTAGGAGTTGGAAACTTGACTGTAAGGGTCCTGGTAGAAGTAACTGCATCCAAATCGTTCAATGAAGATCTTTCCAGGACCACATTGTATGCTAATGGGCAGTCAATGATCAAGAAATCTGCCAACATTGTAGCTTGACGACCTGCCTCCCCAAGAGTAAGCGACAGCTTGATTTGGCCCACTGATACAACAACATCTCCAGTGAAACCATACAAAGGCTCTGGGGACGGTCTCAGTTGCTTTGCTCCCAGCCCCATCTGATCAAAACAGTTTCTATACATCACATTCACTGAGCTTCCAATATCTATCATGATGTGTCGTACTTCCATGTTGTTGATTTTAGCTCGTATAACCAACGCATCATTGTGTGGCCATATCACACCTCTAGCATCCTCCTGAGTGAAAACAATCTCATCTGAGGTCGTCTTGGCTTTCTTGGCTAGTCACTCCGACCCACTGACCTGAAAGGTATGATTTGCTTCTCGGACATACCTCTCGTGCGACCTATTTGAAGCACCTACGATATAGGGGCCATCATGAATTGTAAAAATAGTTCTTACCGTAGGCTCATGCTCTGGCTCGGGAGCTCGCTGGGGAAGTTGTTGTGTTGGCTGTTGCTGTTAAGGTCGTTGTTGTGGAGGTCGCGAGTCTGCAAGTTTCGCCACATAATCCCTCAAGCGACCTCTCCTGATCAACTTTTAAATGGTGTTCTTCAACGCCTAACAATCTGAAGTATTGTGGCCGACCTCATTATGATAGACACAAAACTTACTCCGATCTCTATGCTGAATAGGGGCTCTTAAAGGATTAGGTTTTTTGAAATCTTCTCTGTTCCTTTCTACTAAGAAAATCCTGTCCGCTGAATCCGTCAGGACGATGTACCCTTCATGACGATCTAGACGTCGAGGTCGCTCATTTCTTGGCTCTCTCCTCGCCTTTTTAGTAATTTGATTGTTCGAGTCACTGTTTCTACCTTCCCCCTCATTCCTGCCATTGCTTCTCTTTTTCATCTGGCTGGAACTGCCCGCTTTATTCTTCTGGTTTAGCTTCTTCGGGGCGAAGGTTTCCTCCCATCTGATCTCCTTTGCAGCTCGCTCATAGAACTCTCCCAGATCCTTCACTGAGGACTTGTAAATGCTCTCATACGGTTTTCCATCCTTGCGCAACCTAGCTGAGATCGCTTTCAGTATACTCTCATTTGATGGATGCTCAACATTCGTGACCTCACGTCTAAATCTGGTGATATATTCTTTCAAAGATTCACTCTGACGCTGGAAAATGATAGCTAGGTGGCAGGATGAAGCGAGCTGCCTTTTCAATGCCCTATATTGGCCAACGAACTTCTGCTGACATTCTTCCCAACTTCCTATGCTGTGAGCTGGGAGATTCTTGAACCATGTCCTTGGAATATCCCCCAAAGTAGTTGGGAATACATGGCACTTTACCATATGATTATCTGTCTGTAAGTCCATCTAAACGTTAAAGGCGTCAAGATGGTCATAGGGGTCACTATCCCCATTGTACTGCTGAATATTCGGCATCTTGAATCTCGAAGGGAGAGATTGCGTCTCAATCTCTCTAGTAAATGGGGTTCCCCGTAGTGCCCATGCTGCTCCGGGGCTCCAAGTCGCGCTTCTAATTGCTGGATCCTCTGAAGGAGCTCCTCTACTTGTGGGTCTCGAGGCTCATACCCCCTCTTATGGTCGTGACCTAGGGAAGGGTGATCTAGGTCATATCTCTCGTGCCCTTCGAATGAGCCTCCAAGCTGATAGGATCTCGCATGCTGCTCATTCACTTCATCCACATGTCGAGCTGCAGCTCGAACTCTATCATGACCGACCTCCACCCTCCGACTTCCATCCTGGCTCAACCTTACCACCAGGCTTGCTGGGCATGTGACTTCCCTTTCTTCGCTGACAGGGTGGTCTCCAGCTCTAGAGCGCACATTAGAGGAACGAACTAAGCCAGCAGGTCGCTGGATTTCCCTTGCTTGCCTTTCGGGCACCTGCAATGCTTCATGCTGTTGGGGCACGTGCCTTGGTGCCTGAACCTCAACCCTAGGTACGTTCTGGGCCTGAGCCTACACCAACATATTGACGGCCTCTGTGAGCTGCCTGACCATGTTCTCCAGTGCCTCTTGCCTCTGACACCACACCTGTTGCCCATCAACTACTGGGGCGATTGGAACTGGTTGACGGGGAGGCAAAGGTGGCATATTTGCTGCAGCACCAGCTACCTGACCATACGACGTACCTGTTGCATGCACTAGTGCACCTTCTACCTATTGCGCATCATGTTGATGGTGACTAGGTTGGCTCTCTGCCTGGTCAGCTTGTGAGCCCACATACTTGGTTTGTCTGGTTCTTGCCATGTTATTAGAAATCAATGAATTCAGATGAAAAAGACTGCAGTTTGGGCCTTCCTTCTAGCGCCAAAATGTCGACGTTGAAATCCAGTCGACGAGAATTCAATGCCCAATACCTACAATCAATGTGAGAAAACACAAAAACCAAGAAAGATATAGCAAAGAAGCAGAACAAAACAAGAAAACAGAGGATTTTTAACGTGGTTCAGCGAGTGCGCCTACGTCCACGGCTGTCTCTTTAAAATTCTGCAGAGTGACAGTATGTTATTCAATGTGTCCTCTGTTACAATGATTTTAACCCCTATTTATAGGGGAAGTAATGTTATAGATATGGTAGCAATAAAATAGGAAGAGAATCATGAATTAATTACACTTTCTGATCTGTTTAAATAAAATCAGGAATCTGCTCCACAAAATCTGAGATAACGTTGACTGAGTTAGAATTTGAATTAACTTCCATGTCTGGTGAGAGAATCACGATTAGATTAGGTAACTGCCATATCTGGAAGATTTCGGCGAACTGTTTACTCCCTTGAACGACCTCGAGCTTGACCTCGCTGAGTAGCGAGCTATGTATAGAGCGAGCTTCATAACGAAATGTAATCAAGTGAAACCAGCTGACTGATGTGAACTGAAGAGCTCGCTGGGACGAGCTGGTCTGTAGAGCTTACTGGGCCTTGTCTGATGGGCCTTTACATTTGGGCTGACTTGATTGGGCCTTCATAGGCCTTTACCAGTCCATTCAGTGAGTCCAGAAAATGCACATAACAGATTACAAAGAGACTTTCTCTCCGGTTTCAACGAAAGACTCTTTCAGAATTATAATGGCACTTGTGGCTCATTTTGATTTAGAGTTACATCAGATGGATGTAAAAACTGTGTTTCTCAATGGTGACATTGACAAAACAATATATATGATGCAACCATAAAACTTTATATTCGGTGACCCAAAGAAAATGGTTTGCAAATTAAAGAAATCCATCTATGGTCTCAAACAGGCTTCCCGTCAATGATATCACAAATTTCATCAAATCATTATCTTATATGGATTTGAGGTAAATAAGGTTGAAGATTGTGTATATCATAAGTTCAGTGGGAGTAAATACATATTTCTAGTGTTATTGTCGATGACATACTACTTGCTAACAACGATATAGGCTTATTGCATTAAACCAAGAGATTTCTGACAAAGAATTTTGAGATGAAAGATCTTGAGGACGCCTCTTTTGTATTAGGCATACAAATACATCGAGATCGAACTTGAGGTATCCTTGGGTTATCACAAAATAGCTATATCGAAAAAATTATTGATAGATTCGGCATGAAAAGTTGTGCATCAGGAGACACCCCTGTAGCTAAAGGAGACAAGTTTAGTCTTAGTCAATGCCCTAAAAATGAGTTGGAACGGAAAGAAATGCAAAAAATTCCTTATGCGTCAGCTGTAAGAAGTCTAATGTATACTCAAGTATGCACGCGTCCAGACATTGCGTTCATAGTAGGAATGTTGGGCAGATATTTAAGTAACTCAGGAATGGATCATTAGAAAGCAGTCAAACGAGTTATGCGTTATTTACAAAGAACAAAAGATCACATGCTCACGTATCAGAGATCAGATAATTTAGAGATCGTTGGGTATTCTGATTCCGATTTTGCTGGATACCAAGACAGTAAAAGATCCACGTCGGGCTATATTTACCTGCTAGCTAGAGGAACTATTTCCTGGAAGAGTGCTAAGCCAACACTCATAGTTTCTTCCACTATGGCAGCTGAATTCATAGCTTGTTATAAGGCATCTAATCATGAGATATGACTTCGAAATTTTCTCATGAGGCTGCGAGTTGTGGATTGTATTGAAAGACCATTAAAGATATATTGTGATAATAATTCGACTGTGCTATATTCTAACAACAACAGAAGCTCAATGAAGTCAAAGCACATAGACATCAAGTTTCTTGTTGTTAAAGAAAAAGTTCAAAGTCGTCAAGTGACTATAGAACATATTGGGACAAACTCCATGATTGCGGATCCGCTTACTAAGGGATTACCATCCAAGGTCTTTCATGAGCACACTGCTCATATGGGTGTTATTTTGGTTGATGATGTGCACGTTTAGTGGGAGTTAGTATTTTGATGTTCTTTATTAAAGACATATTTTATATTTATTTTCTGCAGAATAAAGTATAAAAGTTTAATTATAAACTCTTAATGTTATTTGTATTTGATCTCACTAAAGATTAAGATAGGACCAGTTGGAAATAGACCTGTTTGAGATCACATTGCATATAATTTCCATGCTACGCATTCATACTCGATCTATGTCATTAAATATATTGGTGTGGTGACCATTGATGGAACTAGTTACGAATATATGTAACAAAGGTCGCTTTGATCCCATACTAATATAATTCATGGACCAAATTGTAATTAAAGGGATATTTCAGGACATATAGTTTTTCAGTGCACATTTAAGACTATAGATAATATAATTGTTTCAAGAAACATATGTAACCCAAGTGGGAGATTGTTGGAATTTTTATATTTCTTAATATGGGTTTACATATTAAATAATAATTATATTATGGGTTATCTATTTTAATAGGGCCAAATAAATTATCTATTAATTGAACTCTAGAAATATCCATTGGGTATGGGTTTTAATGTGTAGAAACCTAATACTAATTAAATTGGGGTTAATGGGAACCTAATTAGGTTAGTATATAAAGAACATAATTAGGGTTATGGTCCCCAAGTCAAATCAACGTATTTTTGCTCTCTTTTCTCTTCTCCCATTCAAGAAGAAAATTATTGAACAACCTAAGAAGATTTGATTGTGGAAGATTCAATCATACTCAAGTTTAACAATATGGATTCAAGTATATTTTCTCTATAATAATTTTTATTGATTTAATATGAGTTTCTAGATTTTGATATAGGTTTTAACCTATTAAAGTTGTTTTCAACTCACGGGAAGACGAGAGGGCAATAAAAAAGCAGATTAGCTTAACACAATTTTAACATAAATTTTAACACAATTTTTCAATAATTGGATTGAAAAACATTGAATGGTATAGATTAGCTTTTAATTTAAAATTTGTATACCTCATCCTATCTTCCCTCTACCTTTAAATTAAATTTTAAAAAAAAATCTCTTCAATTTTCATTTAATATTTTCTCTCTATTTAGTTAACCAAATCATACAAACAATATATGGATTTAAAGATCTCAACATGAACTTTCAAATAAGATCTATATTGCGTATCTTTAAATAAATATATTGATTAGAATAGGCCAAAATAAAAAATCAATTAAAAAATAAATAAATAGAGAAAAAAGAGAATAAGAAAGGACATGAGTGAAGAGAGAAAAATGGGTGCACATGTAATAATCTAATATAGCACACCTCTCCAACAACTCTTCTTTTCTCAATAAAATAAAATAAATCTACATCATTAATTATTTTTCAATCTAATAGTTGAAAATTTATGTCAAAAATTTATGTAAAAACTTATGTCAAAATTTATGTTCATCGATCCTGCCCCATATATATATATATATATATATTGTTAGGGATCTATTTTCAAGATTGATATTGGACACTTTAAAAAGCTTTTGAGAGAGAAAATAATATCATATTTAAGCCAATGATAAATCATTGTAATCGTCTTAACAAGAAAAATATGAAGTTTTATCTTGTAATATTTCCAAATTCAAATGTTTTAGCCTCTAATTTTGCGTTTTGCATTTTCAGATTTTTGTCAATGCTTCTTGCTTATGCTAAAGCCGCTTGAAATGGGCTAGTTCGTCACCATTGTTATTGTTGTCAAAATCATCATTGAAGTTGTCTTTCTTTCTCGTCTTTCTTGCTATTGCTCAGTATTCTCTCTATGTTGCACTTTCTTGAAAGGAAAAATCAATTTTAGATTAATGCAAAAATACGGATTTTAAAAATTTTTTCAAATAAAAACGTATTCGATCGATGCTAGTAATAACAATTCAATAACTAAATTAATAAGATTGAATCTGACATTGTATGAAGATTGAATTGATCTTTTTTGATTTGTAGATTTTTCATTACCTGACTTTCCTTACTATGAATTTTCACAAAAAAAAAAAAAAAAACTATGTATGGGCATAATCCCGAAGAATTAAATCACAAAATTTTTTCATAAAAGAAAATTTTATAGAAATCAAAAAATAATTTTCTTGATTTCTTATGAGGTGGGTGGCAATACGTGTGTTTTCAATCAATGGAAGTTTTTAGTTCAAGTAGCCAAAAAGTTTTCAATTGTTACCAACATAAAACACCTTTTTATAATGGTAAGTTAGGGTTTTTCAATTTAATAATGAATCCAATTTCTTGCTTAAATTGAAAGACTTAGTTCCTATCACATATGGAATTAAATTTTTTATTAACTTGGAACTCTTTACTTTTAATTTAATATGGAATTCAATTCCTATTAAATTAAAACTCCTTTAATTTAATTTAATATGGAATCTAATTCCAATTAAATTAAATTACTTCTTTACTTTTTAGTTTAATATGGAATCCAATTCCTATTAAATTAAAACTCATTTAATTTAACTTACTATGAATTAATTAAATAACTTTTCGTTAAATTTAATGATTCTAAATCATAAATAATTTAATGACACTATTTAAAATTGAACTCATAACCTTTGCAAATAATTAAATAATTAACAATTAATTAAATAATTACATATATTTAAATAATTTGTGAACGTGTCCATAAAATTTATATGTACACTAATAATTGAACAATCCAATTATATTTTTCCTTTTATTTCTTTCTATGGTTGTGAGCTAGCAAGGGGACCAAATGGACTTACAATTTGAGCTCTAATATTATCAGAATTATTAATTAAACTCATTAATTAATAATTTATTATTATTAACTTAAGAGTTATTCCAATAAAAACCTAATATTGTACTCTCAAAATTGCAAATGTTTTACATAATTTGAATTTTCAGTGTCCATTGATTTATTCATTTCATATGGTTCAATCCTCTACAAGTAGTTCGTAATTAGAGTTAGGTTACTAAAGTTCATTATACCTCTCTAATTATATCTTGTTCCATTAAGTGCTATTGATTATCTAATGAACAATATATTTATAACAACTTATGAATTTATCTTTTCATTTACTCATAAATAGAAAGTCGAGCGCTATTATCAATGTTTTAAAAGGCAAAAGGCAAGATAAGGCAATCGCCTTGAGGCGATTGAGGTGACCGCCTCGACTCCAAATGAGAAAAAAATAAAAAATAAAAAAAAAATTCTCTAATTTACAAAATAATCCATAACATTGAAAAAAATATCAAAATATCATGAAATCATAAAAGAGCCTTGGAGCTCAAGGGGTAAGACACATCTTTTGGATGTAGGGCACACCTTTTGTCAAAAAATCTCAAAATATTATGAAATCATAAGGTTGGGGATTTTTATAATTTTTTAAAATTATAGGGGTTTTTTTACCGTATTTTCCAAACTAAATGTTTTGATTAGGAATTTTATAAAAAATTAGGGGTTTATTCATAATTTTTACTAATGTACATGTGTGTGTGTATATATATATATAAGAAACTTGCTTTGAAAAATCTAATCCCAGTTGGCAATCGCCACCCACTTCACTGTCATGTTACCCCTCTTCTCTTTTCTACTGCATCTAACCACTAGAAAGCATGCGCTCGTCGGCGACCCATTAAAAAGAAACCTTTCAAACTAGTGACTCACTGGAAAGCATCTTCTCTTGCCAATGACCCATCAGAAAGCATTTTCTTCTGCCGTCGACATATTTTCTTCGTCGAAACTTGTCAAAATGGGAGAAAAGCATGAGGTGGTGAAGAAGAAGAGGAGTGATCGGTTAGCTAGGCTTTTAAAAGGGAAAAATTTTGTTGAAATTTCGTTTTTGCCCAAGGCTGCCTCAACCTCGCCTCAGCCTCAACCTTGAGGCGGTTTGAGGTGAGGCTGAGGCGGGCTCCTCAAGGTGTCCAAGGCGAGATTTTGCATCATTTTTACCTAAATTGGACGTCCTGAGGCATCGAAAACAGTGAGGCGGTGAGGTGGCACCTTGAGGCACCACCTCACCTCGCCTTTCAAAACATTAGCTATTATTATTCAAGATCAAATCAACACTTAAGGGAACTACTCATTTACTTCTTGTAAGAATGAGTGGATTCCACTATTATATAAAATGTTTTTAGCCACTTATTAGATCACATCTCCTAAGTACGAATTTTATTGGTCGTAAATATATAACGGTCTCACTCAAGTAAATCAAAAGATATAACTCAATAAATAGGAGTCCGTAAAATACTCATGATTAAGATCAATTCATATATGATCATCTTGTCGATAAATATGAATTTCTTTTTCTAATAGATATTAATAAGAAATTTATTTTTATTGTGGTCCGGTCCTATATAATCTCTATTATACAAAATACCTACGTTTTCATATCACCACATGAACAATCTTGGATAAGATCATCATATCAAATACAAAATGAATCATAGCTGTAGATTTATCACAAACAAAATACCTAGCTTTGTTTGCTTTCTACGAACTTTTTATATTACTAATCTCAAATTAAATCTTCTATATATAACACTTATATACTTCGTTTGAGACTATGTAAGTAATCATGGATGTTACATGATATTCGTATGAAGTATACATTTCACAAATGCATATAAATTGATATAATAAATATATTTTATTTATTATTTATTAAAACATTTACAAATTATAAGCTTTTAGAGTACAAACTCTAACAATCTCCCACTTGCTTCAGAGTAGATAAGACATATCTTCTTATCCTAGACTTTCTAGGTGACCTTTAAAAACCTTTAGCCATTAAGGCCTTTATAAACTTATCAGCATGGCTATCCTGTGAAGTGGTCTTTATCATTGATGCGTCCTCTTCGTGTACTATATTCCTAATGAGATGGTATTTTCTCTCTATATGCTTCTCACACTTATGGCTTTTTTGTTCTTTAGAATTAGCCATTACACTACTATTATCACAATAAAATGTGAGTGACTTATCCATATTTGGAATAACTTCCAAATCTATCAATAACTTAAGAAGTTAAACCCCTTCTTTAACCTTTTCACAAGCTGCCACATATTTGGCTTCCATGGTGTAGTTAACAATACAAGATTGCTTAACACTCCTCCTTATTATGGCTCCACTGCTAAAGGGGAATACTGATCCGAATATGGATTTTCTTGAATCCTTGTTCAATTGAAAATCAAAATCTGTATATTCTAGTGGAATCAAATTCCCACCAAAATATATGAGCATATAGTTTCTCATTCTTCGAAGATACTTGAGAACATGTGACATACCCTCTCGAATCATTATACTGTACGTGAATTGTATTAACATGTGATATACTCTCTCAAATCATTATACTATACGTGAATTGTATTAAATGTGACTATTTATGGAAAAATAAAAATGAATTAAAGTGCTCGGAGGTGAAATTAAATTTTAGTAGGATTTCCAAATAGGTTCGAGGATGACTTTTACTTGCGAAATAATAAAATAATTTAAAACGATTGGATCCAAATGAGTAATCGAATACTAATAAAATTTTCGGATGTAAAATTGGGTTATAATAAAATTTTCAGATGGGCTCGAAACGATTCCGAATATGAGAAGGATATTTTAGGAGATTGAAAGTTAAAATATTGAATGAAAGACAAGTGGCATGAAGTGAAGCTTAATGTGAGACAAATGGATGGTGATTTAAAGAGTTTTAATGGCAAGTGTATGGGCAAGAAGAAGCATATATATAATGAGATAAAGAATTGAAAATTAAACAAATGAATGAAGAGAGAGCACTCACATTCGGTTAAAGCAAAACAAATGAGAAGAAGCAATTCAACCAGTGAAGGAGAACAGTTCTGTCGAGAGGAAGAAGACACGACAACTGCTATTTTGTGTGATCTTGAAAGCCATTTTGAAGACTATTCACACATGCAAGAGGTGTACATCAACCTAGAAGTGAAATCCATCCAATTGAGGTTAGTTTGAAAGGTAAAATTTGAGTTTTCCATGAGTTAATTTGTGTAATCTTTGGATTTATGGTCTTGGATGATTTTGTGGTGAAATTATGTTTGGGTTTAAGGTGTTGTAATCTTAAGAGGATGAGTATGGATTTGCATGTAGCCTTGGTATGAAAATTGAAGAGAAAATTTGTGTTGGAAGCATGAGAGAACTCACGGCAAAGTGTGTGTGTGTAGTTCAAATGTAGTTTGAGTGTGTTGTTATGAGTTTTGATGTGATATTGATATTTAAATATTGATGGAAAGTTGAAAATGTGTTGGTATGCATTCGACCAAGATGGGATAACGTAGATCAAATTTGAATTTGAATTATTTTGAGTGATTTTCATGCTAGTAATATGTTGAAATGTTGGATTTTGATGTGAAGAAAATGGATGTTTTATACTTGTAAGGGGTTAAGCCAAAACAAGGGTTCTAAGGTTATTTTGAGTTTGATTTATTTGAATGATTTTCATGCATTTGGACATGTTAAAATATTGAAATTTGGTATTGAAATGAGAAGCAAAAATATTGAGTGTTGGAATGTTATGTTAAGCCATATCATAGTTAGCGTGATGAAAAATTGTTTTGGATGTTTTGAATGATGTTAGTGGCTGTTTTGATGAAGAAAATAACATGGAGATCAAAAAAGAATGCAGTAGAATGTAAATGAATACTTTGCGACAAAACTTTGTATAATGACAAAAGTGTGATGCTTTATGAATGGAGCTTGTAATTACACCCCTAATCATATGTTTAAATGTGATTACGATGGAAAAGATGCGAATAAGTTTAGTTACGACGTTGCCAAAAAAATAGAATGCTAAAATATATAGGTAACGTGAAGACGAAGCTACCCGAAATTGTAAGTTATTGCGAGCTAGGAAATCGTGAACATTCCGTGAGCTAGGAAATAGTGAGTGTAAATTTATTTTACAAATAATAAATGCATTATTAGCTTATTATTTTTAAAAGCATTATTATTTTTAAATGAGTTTCCATTAAGCATGTGGATTTATGGAATGTTTTATGAATTAGTCTAAAAGAAAATATTTTAAGTATGAAATTGTAGAAATATTGAACTCATATGTGTCAGAGAGATTTTATGAAATATGTTTTAGTATTTTCATGCTTATGGAATGAAAAACTCAAGTTTGAAATATGTAAATGAAGTTTTCAACGACTAATGGTTTACCCAACCTTATAAACTATTTATAAATTTAGACTCGACCGGAATACCTTATACGTGTATGACTAGTGTTGTGACAGCGTGTTACTAACATCTGTGAGTAGAGGTTGAGTCAGTAGTGTTGCCCTCTGCACGTGTGGGATATATTATCTTGCTCTACGTATGCAATAATAAAATTCCGCTGCGTGGTAGTTGAGATGTCTTTGTAGTTTGTCACGGTGAGTGCTGCTAGCAATTTCGCCACGTGACCTCACATTAAGCGATGCTAATCTAGTCACCATGTGATTGTAGCTTCTTGGGTTTCCATTGGTACGTTTAGAAAGAAAAGTATATTACTAGATAAAGATATAGAAAAAGAATGTTTTAGTTGTTTTTGAACATTTATTAAATGTTTTAGTATTCTATGATTTTATTTCAAGTACAAGATTTTATCATGATTTATACACTATTACTTACTTTTAGAATTGTTTATTAAATTTATAAAGTGTGTAGTTTCAAAGATGAATATGTTTAAGAAATAGAGATTTCCTTTAAATGTTTTTGGGAGGATATTTTAGGAAGCAAAGTTTATATAGAAACGTGTTATAATATACCCTTCTGATTTTTGTACTGTACACGTACTATGTAAAATTTACCTTTATTTATGAAATGATAAGTAATTTAAGGTTCCTATATGTGAAACCAAATTTCAGTAGGATTTTCAGATAAGTCAAAGATATTTCCGAATATGAAAAGTGGCATGATGATTTATTAAAATTTTACACGAAAATTGATGGTATAGAAAATTTCCAAGGAAGGGCATTATTATGTTGACTAGAGTAAAATAGGTCTAAGGGCATTTTTGGGAATTTGAAGGTATCAAAATGTACATGAGAAGATGACATATGGTGAAAAGGAGGGAGAGAATGCATGAGAAAATGACAAGTGTATGCATGAAACTAGGAAAGAAAGGAGTTAGTTAGAATGGAACCATACTTTAAAATTTCAACCAATCAAATTTCATGAATTTCAACTAGTGGCAAGTTAGTAAATCTTGGGTTAGTTTGAGGGCATTTTGCAATGGCAAACTTGTAAATTTGATGACAATTAAGGGCATTTGTTAACTCACTCAAAACCTATATAAGTCAAGCCTTTACAAATGAAATCAAAAGAGAAAAAATTGAGTGAGAGAGAGACCTAAGGTTGGCAGAATAGGGAGCAGACCAGTAGTTGTTCTCCTTCATTTTTCAAGCCATTTTAAGTGAGTTTCAAGTCATCCAAGGTTCATCTACAAGCTTAGGAAGAGGATTGAACAAAATCAAGTGGGTTTTGGGTGGTAAAGATATTGTTTTGTAGACTTTTGTATATGGTTTATGTGTGAATTGTATGTAAGTTATTTGATTAAATTTCCAAGTGAGTTTTATGTGACTTTTATGAAATGTTTATGCTTGAATTTAGAAGATTTAAGCTTTAAATTAATGATAGAGCAAAGTTAGGGTTGCAAGAAGGATGGATGAACTTACTAGTTTAGGTGAAATCTTGAATCAATTTCAATTGAATGTTGTGCAGTAAATTTGACAGGCCTCTATCCCTAGGCAGCCTGCCCGGCAACCCTACGGTAACCTTCCAGTCGATATTTCATCCGGCTGAAAGATTTCCACAAAGCTAAGTCGTTACTTTTCAAACCTTTTTAAACCTTTCCAATATAGCAGAAACATGGGGAAAATTTTTTGTTTTATTTTAAAACATTTGTAAAATAGTTTTATAAAAATTTGGACAGCATATCGGTTATTTTTTTTTACTATGCGACCCTACAAAATTTGAAAGCAAAATGTGCACTTCTAAAATCAATCATTTTCCCCAAATTATCGGGCCTCCGGCCCTCATTTTCTCAACCATAAGCAACCACAAACATTTATTCGCAATTTGAAATCACATTGAAAGGAAGTTCACACGTCATGTATCGATTTCAATAAAATTTCAAAATCACTCAAAACATTGATTCAAGTCAACGTTTTCATATCAATTAAATTAACATCAAAGTAATTATATATATATATATATATGCATAGACTTTAGTTTACAATTGTTCAAATCAAATACATCATTTTCAAAATGTCATATTTACATCACCAACACAGCACCTCAGTCATGGCTCAGCGTTTCCGTTGCCGGAGTACCTGTACCTAGGGAGATTTTTATTTACAAAACATAAAATATATGTGAGCTTGATAGCCCAATGAGTGTCATGGGGTTTCCTGATAATTATATTCATATAAAATAACCTCCCTAAATACGTTTAAAAACATTTTATAATCATTATAATGAAAAATTAGTTTAATTTCCTTAAAAACTCATTTCTTGATTCATTTCCATAAAATCAATTTCAATACAAATAAATTCATGCTTAATAAATCAATTTACAAGAAAATTGCATGATTTCCATTTTCTATCCAAAAACATCTATCAATAGTGGCAATATTAATTCATAAAAAATAAAAAAAAACATTTTAATATAAAAACAAGTCAACCACTGATGGTTCGTACCATATGGTGCCCTATATCTGGAGCAGAATTGTCCTCGCTCGGGCCATCCCGAAATGTTATCTCAGGTAGGCTATCAATCCGATTTTTCGTAGCGAAATTGTCCTCGCTATGGAGTGAAATTGTCCTTGCTCGGGTGAAAGCTAGCTAATAATATACCCCGTACGTGCATTGGATGACCCACTAACTAGCTGACTTAGTTAACTCCATGCGGGTACCTCCCGGTATTAGTAGGGTTAGTGACCAACTGACAACTTTGACTAAGCCAATACATGCTTAGGGTACTCAACCCAGACCAGAGATCTCTATTTCATAACTAAGCGTACCATAGGTTTTTAAATCACATTTCATATACATTTCCAATTCATTTGATTCCATTTTTTATAGTATTCATTTCATTGATCAAGTCCACATTTCATGTAAAATAATTCCATATTCATGCAACTAATATAATTAATTTCATTTAATCCATAATGTCGTTTTGATATAATTAAAACATGAATTTAAAATCAAACTGTATCAAATCGATTTCAAATTAAAAAAAAAAAAGACACTCACAAATTTTTTATAGCCCATGTCAATTCTAGCTCGACTTCTCCACCTCCATTTTCCGTTTCCCTACACATTTTTCATTCTAATTTCAATACACATTTATTTTTCTTTTAGTGCATAATCACTTCATCCATTCACTAAATCTCATTTAGTTTCCATTCAAACCATTCGAACATCCATAACGTCGCAAATATATTTAAAATTCATATCGATCGCATTAACACAACTAATCGTCCGTTTTTGCCTATGTTAACCGGACGCTTGCCCTATTAAATTTTTATGATTTCCATTTTGATTTCACTTTATTTTTACCACCTAAACACCTCATTAAATCATTCCAATTGTTTAAACCATTTAAAATATCACATTAACACGCATTCGAATTAACTCGCTTCCAGTTGATCGTAAACATGTTCTAATAATCCGATTGGTTCCTGATTTGCACCAATTCAATTCCATTTCTATTTCTTACTAAATCCACTCAATTTTTAACTCATTCGAGCATAAAAAAATTATTCAAAATCACACAAAAAGACTAAGGGGACAACAACCATGTCATAATCCATTTTCACCCCAAAATCATTCCAAAACTTATCCAATTAATTTCATTTCAATTCCATACTAATTCTATCACTAATTTAACTTCATTTGACATTAATCAAACATGAAAAATCAACCAAAATCATACTAGTTCATCCTAGGACAACAGCCAACATAAGTATTTCCATATAGCCCAACTCAATGAAATTTTAAAAATTCATTCAACTCTTTTAATCTCAACTATTACCAATTAAATTCTCATCATCCTAACACATTTAAACTCACTCAAAACACATCAAAATCATACCAAATTGGTCACCCATACTGCAGCCGTGAATCACCCTTCGACCATACAAAAATCCCATTCAATTTATTTCAAACCAAAATCAACACCAAATTAATTTCACACTACTACAACAACAATTAACACAAACCAACTTCCAATCCATCTCAAATCCAAGTTTTAAGGTACAAAACCCTTACCTATTTCACCTCAAGCTTTATGCCTTGCCTCTCCACCAATCCAAGACTTCAAACCACTAAAAACAAGCAACATAATTCATCAAATCACATGAGATTTACTATGACAACTTATAGAAAAATTATGGACAGCTTTGGACTCAAATTTTCTCATCAAAACCTTATCAAAAATCAATTTTTTTTCTCCAAATCAACTTACCCTTGATGGAAGACCTCTCTAGTGTTGTTTTTGACCTTTGGATTGCTTGAAAATGGCTTGAAATTGGGTTGGTTTGGAGCAAAACGTGGCTGCTCTGTTCCGAACAGCAAACTGGTTTCAGACCAGTTTTTGTGTGATTTTTCTACATTCTTCTAGGCTTATATAGGTGTCAAGGGTCTTGAGAAATTGCCTTCCAAGTTTGACACAAAATTACAAGTCATGTCATTGCTTTGAATTTTTCAAATTGCCACTCCAATTGTCTTACAATGTTATAGTTTTTAAAACTTTCATAACAATTCACTCCATTTCATTTTTTTTTTAACCACTTTATATACTCAAATAAATCTTGAAAATCTCTTCAATACCAATCCCAACATAAGTCTTGATGGGCCATAGCATCATCTCTCGGATTTCGAATCCTTTCCCGGTCCATTCGGAAACTTTTATTAATACGCGGTGAAATATAAAAATTTAATCGTAACCAAAAAATTAATCGATTTTCTACTATTCCATTAGGCGAATATACACTTGTACAACATTCTAATGCCACTCATTATCATTATATCTTTTATTTAACACTAAACTGGGGAGGGGGTATTACAAAATTAGTTTCATTTTCATGAAAATTCATGTGATTTGAGTGTGATTTTACATGAAAACTTGAAAACCTTGGTACTATGTTGGAAGGAGTTATGGTCAAGCTAGGGTTTATATGGCCAAGATTGCATTTGAATTATTTATGTGATTTCATGGATGCAAAAACACTAAAAACTATCAAGTTTGAAGGTTGAAATGGAAAGCAAAAGTTGACACATCATTTTGGCATGCATTCGGCCCAAGTGGAAAGAGATAGTGATGATTGTTTTTGAAGGCGTTGAATGGTTAATTGAGCTATGTTAATGATGAAAATGACATAAAAAATTTGGAAAGGTAGCCATTAGATGTCAAGTGTGTAGTTCATGGCAAAAATGCACACTAGTGTCATTAGATTTTGAATTTTATTAAAAAGTTAACTTGATTGCCACTAAAATCCATGTGTTTGAACATGACTTGGTGACAAGAATTTGATGAAATGAATTATGTAAAGGTATGTTAAGAATTCGGGTAATATGGGAGTAGAATGGTTCGAGAATCCGAATTAATGTTTAAATTTGAATTAAAGCATTGGTTGAAGGATTTTGTGTGCTTATATGTTAGAAATTTCAGATAGGAAATCAATACAAATAATCTTGGTCGTAATGTCGCCTAAATGTATGATATGTTCATGTGTAGGTATATCGCAAACGAAGGAACCTGAAATAAATAAAAAATAAAAAATTGTTGTGAGCAAACATTAGGTGAGTGTCCGACTAAACTACTTTGAAATGTTTTTATTTCTATGCGTCACGATTTTATATGTAAATACTTGAAATGTTTCATTCCTATGCATCATGATCTTATACGTTGAAATGAAAATTATGTTTTAAATAATGAAAAGTTAGTTTTCATAATAAATGAATCTAGCATGGAAACTTCTTAGACGAACTTTTGAAAGCCATTGTGAATTATGGATTTTATGATGATAAACGGTAGATATGGAAATGGTTTTATAAGCCTGTAATACTAATTGTTACCAATTAGGGAAAACACATAGAAAGGCAAATTACACTGTAAGTTGAGGTTCCTTTCTGCCTATGTGATTGGAATCCGACTAGTTGAACAATTCCGAAGATCCAAAAGAATTTCCTGCTGCGCATAAACTGGTACGCTTTCGGATTCCGTTTTTATAGTATTTTATTTATGATTATATTGTTTTGAATTCTTTCATTGGTATCATAGCGTGGTTGAATTGTTTGCTGGTTTAGAATCATGTTTGAGTAATTAAAATTCTATGAAACTTGTATTTTTTAGTTGAAAACTAAGAAATAGATATGTGAATCCCGAACCTTATATGGATGATATCTCCCTCGTTTGACGATCGTTTTGCGTGATTTGAGTTTCATATGAAAATAGACATCAATACGAGTCTACACAACTTTGAATCACACAATTTGGCTGTAAAACGAGTGAGAATGGATCAAAAACAAGATTTGGGTCGAAATCTGTCATCTATTTGATACACTGTTCATAATTTTAGTTTTCAAAACGAATAATAGTCTCACATTAGGAAATTGTCATTCACCCTAATTCCAAATGAAAAAATAAGGGCATAAATCGACCTAGGATGAAATTTCGAGGAATCTGGTCGTCGTCCCGACATTAGAAGAGACCGGCAAGTAGGCGCGTGTGTCACATGCGCCATCATGGCGCATGAAATGCTAGGCTGATCGGAGCTGTCACGCTATAGCCATATAGCGCCACGCAAGCGACATGGGGATGACAGGTGATCGACACGTGGCAAATCGTTAGTGGCTGAGAGCGACGAGTGCTAGCCACTGTTATGACACGTGTCGTCCACTGGAACGGTCACGTGGTCAATTATGTGAGGGACATGTGTCGCCAGGTTACTGACAAGGGACAAGTGGCGTATTGCAAATTCAACACGTGGCTATGTGTGCACACAACGCGTGTACATACTAACACCCAGCGTGCATTGATGTCAACGTCGCACGGTAGGCGCGTGGACTTGATCGCCTACGCTTAGGGTTCGTCGTCGGCGTGTGACAGCACGCGCCGGCGGCGGCTGCTGATTCCGACGATTTTTCCAACAAAATTTTTTTTGCTTATTTTATCCTAGTCTTTTCATCCTAATTATTTATTTTGCTCTATGGGGAACTGAATTAAAATATCTTAATTTTTACATTAAATTTTATTTAACCTAAAATTTATCATGCATGTTTAAATTTATATTTTAGGTTATGTCAAGTATTTTTGTGGGACTAGGTCGACTGATTTTAATGATGAGCTATCTATTGACATGATTATGATCATTGTCCTATCAGATAAAGAGGAGATTATTGAAATATCAAAATTGTCGACCAGGACCTTGAGATTAAATAAATCTCATATGAGTAGCAGGATCTTGAAATCATGAAAATCTTAGACAGTAAAATTTTGGAGGTCATAGAGATCCTGAAGATAAGATGTCTGAGGTTATAAATATCTCAAATGATGCTATTTAAATTGTGGGTATCCTAAAATCTTATGGAGAAAGATATTATGACTGTTTTACTCAATACACTTACATATATGATTTAGTGAATATTTGGAAATTGGGTAATGATGGGTAGCTTGACTATTTTTTCGATTTCTATCCAAAGATTCTTTTATCATATTTATGAGTATATAGTTGCTACAATATTTTAGTAAAATGATAGTAGATGTGCTAGTATAGACGTAAAAAATATATAAATTATAAGTCTCTAAATAGAATAAATGTCATTTAGGGAAATGACATATGCTTCAAAAACATAGTTGCTAAACTGAATACAAGTGACAAATTGAATGGTGATACCTATTATATTTGGCATCGTAAGTTTCAGCATATGCTAGAGAAATAAAAGGCTCTCGAATCCAAACCAACACACCATAGTTGAATTCGAACATAGTACTTCTGCTCAACACAAAAAAGACGTTGAAGTTTATCAGGCCTGTAGAATAAAAAAAATAGTATTGCTCGTATAACAATGTTGTTTAGCATGGCTAATAACCAAATGTGCGCGTACGAAAAATATGAGATGGCACAAGACATTTGGCTAATTTTGAAAGACAAATGTCATAGGACATCAACCATTAAACTGAAGAAAATCACAATCAAGTTTGATATTTATCAGAAGTGTCGAGATCACAACATGAGGCGGCATCTGAGAGGATTGTCAAACATGATACGTGAGTTGAAATCAATTGTTCAGGCCTTAACTGATGAGTAACAAGTATAGGCGATAATTCAATTCTTCCCAAGTAGCTAGTAAAATATGAAAATCAACATGATCTGTAATGATAACATCAAAAAGGTTTGATGATATCTCACATCATGTTGAACTTGAAAATGTGTGCCTAGAGGCAGCCAATACTTCGAATCAGCTTTATTTAGCTGAGTCCAGCTTGCGTAAGGGTTTAAGCTTTAAACACAAGAGGGGTGGAAAGAATAAGAGTTGGAAGAAAGGGAAAAAGTATCCCAAATCCAATAAAGATGATACTTGAAAACCTATAAAGGATAAACGTGGTGGCATAAGGAAGGACAAGAGTAAGTGAAAAAGTTTTAACTATGGCAAGATGAATCACTTTGCTGGTGAATGCATTTACTAGAAAAATGAGATTCAAGAGCCACAGAGGAGCATTTGTAGAGTACCGTCGAATCAACCGAGGAACAAAATGGATCTATAATAGGAACAACTTGAGAGAAATTGGCACCTGTAAGGTGATTCTCTGAGGTGGCCAAGTGTTGTATCTCTTTGATAACCTATATGCTCCAGAGATTCGACTAAATATTGTTTCTATAATTGTCCTTTTAGGTTTAGGATAATGTTTAACTTTTCATAGCTACTGTTTGAGGATTTGTTTAAATTAGTAGTGATTAAGTACTTGATATCTGATGAATGGTTTCATCGTGTTAAATATCGAATTTGACGGTATTATTAGTACGATGGTTGTTTTTCACTTGTTACTTCTACGAAAGTTGTCAATATTGATGTTAATATTTGACATGCTAGACTAGGACATATCAGACAAAATCAAATGAATATATTGGCTAAAAAAAAGGGATTTTTATGTTCCCTCAATAAGATAGATTTGCTTAAATGTAAAAGTTGTATAGTAGGAAAAACAACTAAGAAACCATTTGAAAAAGAAATTAAGGCTGAGAATCTATTACTATTAATTTATTCTAATATTTGAAGACCAATGATTATAAGAGCTAAAAATTGTGTCTTATGTTGTATAACATTAATAGATCATTACACTTGTTTTGGTCATATCCATCTGATCTCCCATAAATCTAAGGTATTAGATTCTTTGGATTGTATTTAAATATGGTGGAGAATCAATTAGATAGAACTGTCGAAGTCCTACGAACTGATCAAGGACGAAAATACATCTCAGAACAATTTGAAACATCATGTCATGAGAAAGGTATTGATAAACAGTTGACCATTCCTAAGACTCCGCAACAAAATAGTGTAGCAGAAAGGAGGAATAGAATATTAATTGAAAATGGTAAGATCTATGATGGCACAAAGCGAACCTCTCAGTGTTTTATTGTGAAGATGTATTCTTAACAGCTATTTATATTCTGAATATGGTCTTTACAAAATCAGTATCTTCCATATCTTATGAATTATGGACAGGTAGAAAACCCGACCTTACTTATATGTGATCTTGGGGTGCGCATGATATGTACATGATATTTCTAGTAAAATATGGAGGGCTAAGTGCTAAAGGAAAGAAGTGTATCTTTATTAGATACTCCGAGCACTCAAAAGGATATGTAGAGTCATAGGATGTGAACTTCTTAGAGAATGAATTTTCTAGCAAATGTGAGGTTAAAAAGAAATTTCAATTTTACGAGTTGAACGATTCGGATGTTGTTCCATGTCCAAACACTCAGTTAGAGGAAGATAGAGAGTTGTTTAAATACTCTATCCCTAGTGGGAGTGACAAAGCTATTGGAATAGCTCGTACATTTGTTCCTAATGGGAGCAAAGGGACTAAAGAATTAGTTCCCTCAAAACCATCAACTCATAGAAGCAACCGTAAGACTATTCCTCATCGTCGATTTGAGATTGAAGGGAAGCTTTTATACTTGCTTCACATGATAGTGATGAGCTAAAGAATGTGAATAAAGCCATCAACTCACCTACTAGAGATATGTTGGATTAAAACCATGCAAGAAGAGATGGAGTTAATAAAGGGTAATCATATCTATGATTTGGTTGACTTATCGCTTGGTAGGAAAACCATTGAAAATAAATAGGTTCACCATATCACGTGTAAGGTAGATAGCTCAATAGAGATAAATAAGGCGAGGTTAGAAGAAAAAAGATATACTCAATAGAAGGGTATAGATTATAAAGAAAATTTCTCCGTTATGGTAAAATTTGTTTTCATTCGCCTTATATTAGCTATCGTCGCACAAATTGACCTAAAATTACATCAGTTGGATGTAGAGACAACATTTCTCAATGGAGAATTGGATGAAGAAATTTAATTGGAGTAACCAGTGAATTTCGTTTCAAAAGGCCAAAAGCTGAAAACATGTAAGCTCACAAGATCAATTATGGCTTGAAACAATCATCCAGACAGTGGTACCTCCGTTTTCATGAGGTTGTCATGTCCTATAGATTTAAGTTGACGGAAGAGGACCACTATGTGTATGTTAAGCTGGTAAAAGATAAGTTCATAATACTATCTTAACAGGTGGATGACATTCTGTTGACCAAAAATAACAAGGAGTTTAGAATAATCATAAGAGAATGATTATCCACAACTTTTAAGATGAAAGACATGAAAGAAACTGCTTATGTATTTCAGGAGTTAAAATTAATAGAGATCGTTCAAGGAAAATTTTTGCTTTATGACAAGAGTCATACATTTAAAAGATTCTCGAACAATTCTATATGGCTGATTGTAAGCCTATGGGTGGGTACTCTCATCTCGAAGGATTAAACTCTTAATCCTGCAACGTGCTCTAAGATTCCATAAGAGTATGAAATAATGTAAAGAGTTTCTTACTCTAGTATTGTTGATAGTTTCATGTATGCTATGATGTATACGAGACTTTATATCTGCTATGCAGTTGGACTGGTAAGTAGATATCAATCTAATCCTAAATAGAAACATTAGATTGCTGTGAAAAGTATATTGGCATATCTAAAAATGACTGCTAATTACTTCCTATATTTGGCAATATATGTCTTGTTGGGTATATAGACGCTGATAGGGGAGGTGTTTTAGATAAGCAAAAATCAACATCAAGTTATGCATTTTTTGCTTAGTCAATATGCTATCTCTTAAAGTAGCAAGAAGCGATCATGTATTACGCTGTCCACCATAGAAGTTGTATTTATAGCATAGTCAACTGCATCCAGGAAGCAGTTTGGCTCAAAAGATTCTTGGAGAATCTAAATTCGAAACTAATGTGCAAAAGCTAGTTACTGCATACTATGATAGTCAGGTAGCAACTGTCTATATCAAAGATAAGAAATATCACAGTAAATCGAAGCATATAGAGACTAAGTAGAATTTCGTCAGGGATATAGTGACGAAAAATAATGTAACAATTAAGTGTGTATCTATGTGTGAGATGGTTGTGGATCCACTCACAAAAGCTGTGACAAGAGATGTATTTATATGACATGTTGAATCTTTGAGTTTGAGTAGATTTTGATGTTGTAATTGTTACGTTAAGCTATACCTGCTTTATGATTAGATACGTCATTTTAGTTATATAAAACTAGCACATATTCATTTCACATTGATTATATATAAAAGTATGTCGTCAGGTTTTGAGACTGGTATTCTTACACGTACAGTCGCCTTAGTTGCTAGAAGAGCAAGCCAAGATGAGACACATATATTTTTAGAGGATAAAAATGAGGTTATTCTCTTAAGGGCTTAAAATATATGTAATGTCGTCTTGATTGTAATCAAGATGAGGTTCTATCTAAATCAATTATTGAACCGCTCATGATGTATCCCCACCATCATGAGAACCTGATTAAACCAGATGTGAGTTTCTTGATAAAAACATTTAAAGGGCGAGCTTTTAGAAACTCAAGTTAGGTGTTAGGAGAGCATATGAACTAAGATCTGTATAGTGAATAATCTCATTATAAAAGACATACGCGTCCTTGTTGAAGGACAAGATTTACTGTAACATGCATTTCATATCACGTGTGCTTATTGTGACCGACATGGAAAATAAGTGAATTTATCCCTGATTCCTCATTGTGTAAGTTCCATTGAAGTTTGTAAAACTTCTACCTATATTCTCAATGACTGTTCACTTTGTCTCAAAGTAACGAGATGATGTTTGTATCATTAGTATGTCTTCTATGGCTATGCTAATGTGGCTTATAGGACATTACTATGGTGTCAGTCATTTTTATTGATTGAGGGACGAAAGTGAGACAGGAAGATTTAATGAATTTTATTTTGTTCCTATAGTTACTAGTCGCGACTAATTGTAATTTGGAATCGTAATTGTGATTATATGGAAGGATCAAACATATTATGTTAAGGGATTAAATATGCTTGAACAAATAAAATTCTATTAAATCTAGGACATAATAATGAACAAATTTACAATCTTTTGTATAACAGTACAATTGAGATTTGAAAGACAAGCCACATTGCATATATTATTGTTCATAGTCACACGGTGTATTTGCCTGTATGAATACATGTACTCCTTATCATAAAGAGGTCACCAATGTTTTCTCTGTAAGTTCTGTTTGGCTCATCTTGTGTGAGTGGGAGATGTTGGGTTATTGGGTTGTTGGGTCGAGTTCACCCAAGATGACCCAAACACATGACCCAATTCAAATCCATTTGAATTGGATTTGGATAGGAATAAGTAACCGCTGGCGGTTATCAGAAAAATAACTGCCACTCCTATAAATATATTATGTTGTTTTGTTTTTTATGATTGATGCAAAATCAACTGCCCACAACTTACGTGCAAAACATAGAGAAAAGAGCAAATGTAGATTAGAAAACACATGGCAAGACAAATTACACTGTGAGTTGAGGTTCCTTTCTGCCTATGTGATTGGAATCTGACTAGTTGAACAATTCAAAAGATCTAGAAGAATTTTCGCTGCGCATAAACAGGTACGCTTTCAGATTCCCTTTTTACAGTATTTTATTCATGATTATATTGTCTTGAATTCTTTCAGACACATTTCTGAACGTGGTTCCAATGCTTTCTAGTCTTGTTCCTCAACACATGTGCTGGACACCCCACATGTAAAAATGTCACAAACTAGTTTGAGAACCATTCATAACTCTAAAGACATCTTAGGAACAACCGCAGTCTGCAATATATTTTCCTAGAAGAAACTAGGTAATAATGAGAAACTAATCATAAATCTCATCATTACTTATGAAGTTTGATTTCTCCTCTCTACAACACCATTTTGCTAATGTGTTTTAGGAGCTATGAGTTGATATAGAATCTCATTCTCAATCAAATAATCTTTGAACTCCATATTTAGGTACCACCTCCACTATCCGATCATAGAACTTTCAACGAACTACTTAATTGGTTTTCAAGTTCAGCTGAAACTCTTTGAAACTTTCAAAAGTTTCAGGCTTCTGTTACATTAGATAAGCATACCTATATTTAGAATAATCGTCAATAAAAATGACGAAGTATCTCTAACCACCTCTAGCTTTAACATTAATTAGACTATAAACGTCCAAATATATAAGCTCTAGAGGTTTTTTAACCTTATAACGTTTTATCTTAAAAAGTCTTTTAGTCATTTCACCTTCTAAATAGGATTCTAAAACAGATAAAGTTTCATTCTCTAACTTGCTTAAAGATCTGCTTTTTGCTAGTTTCTTTATTCTGTCAAAGTTAAAATATCCAAGTCTTAGATGTCAAAGGTATCATCGTTGTGAGAAATTTTTGTTGTTTTGTTTTAGGTTTTTCCACTTTAAATATTTCAACTTTAAGTAGTTATGAGTTGACGATCTTAACTCGTGTAAGATGTCTTCTAATATTCATGAACAACTATCCAAATTATTTCTAGAAAAAATTAATGATTTATTATTATTAAAGGAAATTGAATGTTATTCTCCCACTGCTCTAGCTAACATGATATTCCTAATGCCAACTTGCATAGTGAACTTGTTCATAATATAGTTCCTTTTAATCACATGAAACTCTTCAGAAGAGTCTCCAATATCATGCTTACTTGGCTTGACAAATCAATCACCCTACTATGAGTTTTGGTTGAATTAAAATAGGTTATCATGTTCAAGATATGCTATCGAACCGATGTCCCTTCCTTCATCTTAGCAGTCATCGCATCACGAATAGCTTTGTGACATTGTTGCTTAGAAGGTTACCCAAACATCTTTTTCAATGTTCCTAACATCTCATATATTGCTTCCATTGTCTCATGCTTCAAAGTGAGCACTTCGAACATTTTCGCTACCAAGTAACAGTAGATTTTATATTAGTCTTAACCTAGTTTTGATCAGGTTCGCTTATATTACACATAACTTTTGCTAGTGGCTTAAGAGGACATGCGTTCGTCAAGACAAACTTCAGGTCCTCATAGGCCAAAATGGTGTTCAAGGTATTTTAACATAGTTATTCCCGTTTAATTTATCATTGGCAAGTAAAATAGTAAGAGGTGAAATATTGTTGAATTAAATACCAATAAAATATTTTATTAAGACTGCATTCATAAAATATCACAAGTTTTGACATAAAATTAAATGTAATGCATAATTCACAAATAATGAATTAGAAAATACCCTAAAAAATAATTACTATGCCACAATAATTTAAAATACCATAAATAAGTGCTGTCGTAGGGTAGGTCAAGAATTTGTATGTTAGACTGAGACATTTTTAATCAAATAATATAATAAAATAACTTTTATTCCTATATTATTCGACTACCATTTTTTGGTCAACAATTAACTATTTCTTTTATGCGTAAAACCCATTATTTCAGATTCCATGAACTTAACTCGAGAATTGCCGTTGCAGGGTAAGTCAATCCCAAGATACATCTAGGAATCCTATCCATTAGGAAGTCAACCTTGATCAACTTAAATGGACACCATCTGTAGGGGGACGATAACAAAGTCATCTTGAGGCACCATTTAAGTTTCACGATGTTGAACTAATGATAAAGACCACGAAATATATTGTCATATATCCCTCTCCCATTCATTATTTTAGGGTTGGGGTTTTCTACTTATTATTCCTGGTTATCATCTTAGATTATTAACGGTTTAGAAATATAATCTAAGTTACTAAGAATTAGTGTGTTACTAGAATCATCATCCTATTAACACCTAATAAATTACTAGATTTTTAACTTTTAAAAATCTAATTTATAATAAAAGATCTAATCTAGATAATTTAAACTCTTTAATTATGATTATTAGATTTAATGTGTGATTACATAATTTTAACTCTTAAAATCTAACCCACATTATAAGCCAATTATGAAGTATATTATTTTTAATCATATTAAAAAAAAATCTAAATGGCTTTACTAATCAAATTATATTAAACTCTTTAAATAAACTAGATTAATAATAATGTAAATTACCCAATTTTAAATTTTAGAATTTAATCCATATTATGAGCCAATTATGCAAAATATATCTTTTTAATCACATTAAAACTATATTTCTAATTAGTTTACTAATCTAAATAAATTAAACTCTTTCATTAAATTAGATTAGAAATAATGTGAATTACCCAATTTTAACTCTTAAAATGTAATCATATTATAAATATCAATTATCCAAAATATATTTATTTTAATCACATTAAAACTATATATTTCTAATTGGTTTACTAATCTAAATAAATTAAACTCTTTAATTAAATTAGATTAAATACAATGTGAATTACCCAATTTTTATTGTTAAAATCTAATTACATTATGAATATCAATTATTTGAAATATATTTTAATCACATCAAAACTATATTTATAATTGGTTTACTAATCTTAATAAATTAAACTCTTTAATTAAATAAGATTAGTAAAATAATGTGAATTATCTAATTTTAACTCTTAAAATCTAATCACATTATAAATACCAATTATGCGAAATATATCTTTTAATCCCATTAAAACTAATCATATATTTCTAATTTGTGAACTTAGGATTTTCAACTAAAATCCTAATAAATTATGAAATTGGTATTCTATGTATTATTATCTCTATTTCAACTAATAAACTATTTAATAGGAAAAATAAATAACACCACATATATCTATGTCATGTAATAATGCAACGAATAGACACTCTATATTATATATGATTTATTTTAATGCATGATCATGTTATCAATAAATCATTCAATCATCACATAGTAAACAATTTAAATAAACAACATATGATTGATCGGGTTCCTTTGCTTTAACGACCTAAAACTAATTTTAAAGATTATAAAATTTATCCAAGGCATTCATCGGTCTTCAATTGTAGTCTTTAAGGTCTTGATAGGCTTTCTTAGACTCAAAATTAAATTAAATTTGATAATAAAAAACATTAATCCAATGGATCGGGTCATAAAATCCGTTTCTTGATTTTTGGACCTAACATGTGCTGTCTTTTGCTCACGAAAAGACTCTAGGTGTACACTTTAACCATGTGCACAAGCAAGGCCATCACAAGCCCGGCCCATAGCCATCCTTGCATGCACAGCAGCCTTTCAGCTGCCGTCCACGCGTGGACAGCCCTAACGAGGGCTGACAGTAGCTACAGTTGCTGTTCTGGACTGTCGTATTCCGATCTCTCTACTGAAAAATCTCTCGGGACTGTCACATTCCGATCTCTCGACTGAAGCCTCACGTGTGCTGAACCTGCTATTCAAATTTCAGCTTGATCTAACAATTAACGAAGGAGTTATAGTTGATTTACAAAGACTGTGCAGTTCAATCCCAGTGTTATGACCACTACTGTTTTGAAGGCTGAACTCACTACTTGAAGTAGCAATCAACAATCTAATTATTCAAACTCAAGATCTATGAGTTATTAACGTGGTGGACAAATTTCCTCCCAATCCAATGGTGGATGATAGAGATATGGCCATGTTACGAAAACTGCAACAATTGCATCCACAAAATTTCAACCCACTTTTCTGTTTCGTTCTTCACACTTGATCTTCAGAAATATCTAAACTAATTTTATGATTTAACAATGAAAACTAAATGCCACAAATGGCTTACAAATTTAATTGAATTAAATTAGCCAAAAAAAAACCTTACAATTAATGACTAATCCATGCAAATCTTATTCATCAACATGAATAAATAAAAATATGTATATAATCAAATAATTAGTGTCTACTCTAAACACACAAAGAATCATAATTAAAATAAAATCTATTCATTACTGAATCAATTATTCAACTAGTGAAGTCAGGGCTCTGATATCAATTTAAATGAAAAAATCGATTTTAGATTAATGCAGAACATGGATTTTAAAAATTTTTCTAAACAAAAACGTGCTTAATTAATACTAGAAATAACAATTCAATAACTAAATTAATAAGATCAAATCTTATATTCATTGCATGAAGATTGAAGCAATCTTTTTTTATTACAGATTCTTTACTATCCGATCTTCTTTGCTACTCTTTAAAATAAAAAATAAAATAAAAAAAAAATCTGTAGAAATTAGAAAACAATTTTCTTGATTTCTTATGAGGTGGGTAGAAATATAGTGTTTTTAATCAATGAAAGTTTTTTGTTCAAGTAACCAAAAAATTCTCAATTGTTACCAATATAAAATACCCTTTTATAATGATAAGTTAGAGTTTTACAATTTAATAAGAAATCTAATTTCATTTTTAAATTGAAAGACTTAGTTCATATCCAACATAGAATCATATTCTTTATTGACTTGGAACTCTTTGCTTTTAATTTAATATGAAATCTAATTTCTATTAAATTAAGACTCTTTTAATTTAATTTAATACGAAATTCAATTCCTATTAATTTAATATGGAATCTAATTCCAATTAAATTAAATTACTTCTTTACTTTTAATTTAATATGGAATCCAATTCCTATTAATTTAAGACTCATTTAATTTAACTTAATATGGAATCTAATTTCAATTAAATTAAATTACTATTTCCATTAATTAATTAATTTATTAATTTTTCATTAAATTAAATGATTATAAATCATAAATAATTTAATGACATTATTTAGAATTGAATCTGTAACCTCTGCAAGTAATTAAATAATTAACAATTAAATAAATAATGACATATATCTAAATAATCATATTATTTAAATAATTCATGAACGTGTCCATAAAATTTATATGTACACTAATAATTGGACGATCCAATTATATTCTTCCTTTTGTTACTTTATGTGATTGTGAGCTAGTAAGAGGACTTAATGGACTTACAATTTGAGGTGCAATAATATCATAATTATTTATTAAACTCTTTAATTAATAATTCATTATTATTAACCTTAGAGTTATTCCACAAAAAAGCTAATATTGTACTCTCAAAATTGTAAATGTTTTACATAATCTAAATTTTTAGTGTTTATTAATTTAATCATTTTATATGATTCAATCTTCTACGAGTAGTTTCTAGTTAGAGCTAGGTCATTAAAGTTTGTTATACCTCTCTAATTATATATTGTTCCATTAAGTACCACTGATTCTCTAATGAACAATATATGCATAATAACTGATGAATTTATTTTTCTATTTATTCATAAATAGAAAGTCCAGTACTATTATTATTTAAAACTTGAATTAACACTTAAGGAAACTATTTATCTACTCCTCGCAAGAATGAGCAGATTTTACTATTGTGTAGAATATTCTAAGCTATTTATTAAATCACATCTTCTAAGTATAAATTTTATTGACTATAAATATATAACAGTCTCACACATATAAATCAAATGATATGACTTAATAAATAGAAGTTCTGTAAAATGTTCAGAATTAAAATTAATCCACATATGATCATTTAGTCAATAAATATGAATTTTTTTGTTTAATGAATATAAATAAGAAATTTATTTTTATCATGGTTCAGTCCTATATAATACCTATTATATAAAATGTCTCAATTTTCATATTGCCATATGAATGATCTCAGATAAGATCATTGAATCAAATACAAAATTGACCGTAGTTATAAATTTACCATAAATAAGGTACCTAGTTTTGTTTACTTTTTAAGGTGTCTTTATATTGTTAATCTCAAATTAAATCTTCTTATGTATAATATTTGTATACTTAGTTTGAAACTACATAAGTAATCATGGATGTTATATGATATTTATATGAAGTAAACATTTTATAAATGCACATAAATTGAATAAAATAAATATATTTAATTTATTATTCATTCAAACGTTTGTAAATTATAAGCTCTTAGAGCACAAACCGTAACATCTCTTTCTTTTTTCTTTTTTCCTTTTTCTTTTCTTTTTTCAAAAGTTGCACTCTCTTTCTCTTTATTCATCTTTTTGTTTGAAAGCAACAAGTTCTCCTTTCTTTACACACATGCGCACACACACACAATATATATACATATATATATGAGTAAATTTATCCAAAAACATATAAAGGTGCTATCAAAATTTAAAGTATTAATTAAGTGATAGTCAACCCAAACTTTTCAAATTATTAGTCAAAATACTCTTGCCATTAGTGAAATTGTGATTTCATCTAAAGCAAAAGTGGTATTAGACCAAAATTAGGAAAATACGAAAATACTCTTACATGTTAAAAATTAATATAAGAAAAAACATATTCACCAATTACTAAACCACCCTTTAACTTCAAAATAAAACTAAAAAACCTAAAAAAATAAATAAAAGATTTTTTTCATTTTCAAAAATTAATAGATCAATCTCCACCACTCATTTATCTTCATGAACAGGGGAAATCAATTTATATAAAACAATTAAAATAATAATTTATACCCTTAAAAATTTAAAATATAAATAAATTTTAAATTTTAAAAATAACATTAAACATAATAAAGATGAAAAAATCTAAAAATAAATAAAACATTTTCAAAAAATTTAAAATTAAGTAGGAGATAAAATAGGAAGAAAATTTAAAAAAAAAAAAAGTAACAATAACAATTATTAATAATAATTAATCAGCAACCACAAAAGTAACAATATATAGAAAAATATCAAAAATATAAAATACAAACCAGTAAAGCTTTTGTTCTTCAATATTCAAACCAATTTCAGATCTTCATCAACATAGAAGTTTGTACTCTGGTTTATATACAATTAAAACAACCAAAACCACCATTCAATTAAGCTCTTGTTTAAATTCACCCTCCAAAGACTGCTATTTAAAATAGAACTCTTTTATAAACATAAAATTTGCATTAAACTGCACCGATTTAGTTACCAAAATCATCACATATTTAACATATAGTAGAGTTTACGCTTGAAATATGATAGTCACGTTATTTTCATACAATCCTTAATCAAATTTTCGGAGTTTTCTTCAAGGAAGTTATTGAACAAAAAGTCAGAAAGTGTCAAGACCTTTTCGAAAACATATCCATTAAAATCCTAAATCGCCCTTTCCGACAATCACATCCTATCCAAACAAAAACTCCTAAGATTAATTAAACCGCTACTTTTGTAACAGTCACAGGACATGGTTTTGAGGTAACAAATTTAATTTACAAGTCCGCGCAGCTCCCAAGACAAATGTCCTCCACTCACAAATTTACATTAGAGCGTCAGCATGGAATATTTATGAGAAATTGAGAATTCATGATTCATGACATTCAGATGTGATATTTGGTAATTGTTTTATTTTTATTTAAATTAGGTAATTGTTAACCTGTCATTGCTTTAAAGAATGACAACTATGATACTATATTGGCTCTTGTTTCATAAATTAATTCTAGCTGGCAAGGAATAATAACTGTCAAACTATGGCAAATTTTGTATTAAAATATTCAGTAAATTAATAAACTGTCCAAATCACAACTTTGAAATTCCGAGTCATGCTGTGGTTTAGTTTCATTATTGGTGCAGTAATTAATACCATGATTGTAAACTTAGTAACTTGTTTTTGTTAATGCCAATTTATGGTTGAGACTTTTAATGCTAGTGACTAGCTAGTCTTGTTTGTAATTCCGCAGTACCATAGCAATTTCCACAAATTCTATCATCCTCTTCACTTGCATAATTAATTCCCTATCGCTTACATTATATCGGTAGAATTCCGAAAACCTTACAAGGTCAACTCAGCAATGTTGGAATTAGAAGAAAAGGTATCATATTCCAAGCCAAAACACCCTCCGTCAAGGCATTCATTGCCATGGTTCTGAAAGGTGAGATCGTTTTCCGTTTTAATTAAATTTGTGGGATTTAATAGGGATATTATCGAAATATACCTGAAAATAAAATAATATGAAACCTCATATTTTTTATATTCACGAATGAGATTCAATGATATTATTTTCTATGTTAGGAGATTTTTAAGATTTTTTTAATTTTAATATTATAGTTGTGAATTTCAATTCTATGAGTGAAGTTTTAATTGTTAGATTGTTGACCATTAATGTTTCCATATTATAATACCCTAAAATTTCACAAAATGTGACATTCTGTTCACTAAATCAATTCCCTATCACCTATACACAGGCAAAATCACAACTGCCTTATGAGGTCACTCAAGGATTTTTTAATCAGATTAAAAACATTTCCTATTGTCAGCTAAAAAACCTTCCAAGAAGATGTTAATCTAGTCCTAAACAATGAGATTGTTCTTTCGGTTTCAGTCAATTATGTGTTTTTAAGCTAGAATGGTAGATATTTTACTTTTGTCACGTATCAATCTCAAGTTTTAAATATTGTAATTGAGTAATTTTCTATCAACTTAAACTTTATGGTTTGATGGTAATTAATATGATATTAAAGCCTGAAAGTCACTGGTTCAAACTCTTTTTTCCTCTTTTTATCTGAAACTTTTTTCCTCATTTTATCTGAAATTCTTCTATTGCATATGTTATATGGTATAAGACGTTTAACATGTGTTCATCAATTCTATTGTATATGTTTAGTATGTGTTCATCATCTGTCCATCTGACACCTGAGAATACTATAGTTGATGACACGTTTAACAAACTTTACGACTGAAGTTTGAATCATTTTAGTATCGAAACAATTCCTTCAAAATTCATCCTCTTCACTGCGTCAATTCTTTGTCCCTTAGGCAAAGTTCCAGAAATCTTTTGAAGTCAAATTACAGATTTTGGAATTAGATAAAAAATCGTTTTAATTATAAGCCAAAAACCGCAATCGAAATATTCATCTAGCTCCAAAGCGGTAAGATCCTTTTCAATTTTAATCAAATTTGTGTGTGTGTGTGTGTGTGTGTTTCTACTTTTTTATTTTTTATCATTTTAGTTGTGGAAACTCTGAACTTTTGAGAAGATCTTTTTTCCATTTAAATATAAAATCGTAGTGGCTTTTTGAACTTTTCCCCTTTTTTCATTTCATCATACGTTATAGACAACGTTCCGGCATTGGAATACAATCTTTTGCTGATGTTGATTTTCTTTTTATTAAGAAAAAAACGTCATACGTTATCGACAATGATCAAGGATTAGAATTTAGCTGTCATGCATTGGTTTGATAGGCCTGTGATGCTAGTTAGTATTAATAAACTTTAAAATTGAGTGATTAATGGCTTATTTATCCTAGTGGTTGGGTTAGGTCTAGATTGCAATTTTCTTTTAAAGATTTTATACAAAATGACAAAAATGCCCTCTAGATTGTAATTTTCTTTTAAAAATTTTATACAAAATGATAGAAATGCCCTCCATTCATTGATGTGACTGGTAGCATCTTCTACCCTTGTATAACCAAACCAATCGAATAGCTGAGACTTGACCCTTTTTAGCCCTTTTCATGTCAGTGACCAAATTATGATCTCTCAAACGGTAATAGTACAGTCTTTAACCAGATTTTTAGCTAGCAGCTTCTTCAAACCAGTTTACGAGCCAATCAACTGTCAGGTGTTTTTGTTTTGTTTCAACTATGCAAAAGCTTCCCAAATTCAGCGTCGTCGTTGTCATCATTATTTTTGAATTCAATTATGTATTATTATTTTTCATTTGGTATATGTATGATTGTATAATCTAAACAAAATTTATCTTTATTTATTAAATTTAAAACGTTACAAAATTATTTAATTATTTCTTGCAAATAATTAAATAGGAAAACCTTCTTGTGATTTCATGTCAAGGATTAAGTTAATTGTTTTATAGGGATAACTCTAAAAAATCTATTATAGTTTGTAAAAATATTCATTTTATTACTTGTGATTTCATTTTTGTCCAAAATTCTCCCTAACGATAATAAATTATTAGAAAACATCTATTTTGCCTCTAAGACTTCATTATCAATCTATAACTATCAAGGATATTATCATCATTTCACACACCTTTACAAGATATTTTGAGTGTTTTTATTAACGTTGAGAGATTTTGAATAAAATGAAATCATAAATGATAAAATAGATATTTTTCAAAACTATAGTCGGTTTTTGGGATTTCCTCTTGTTTTATATAAAATGATAAATCAATTAAAATATGTTTTACTGTGTGGCCCCCTTGTAAGAGAGAGAGAGAGAGAGAGAGGGAGAGAAGGTGAAGTGTTTAGTTTGTTCGCAAGTGAAGAAAGAAGATACGAAATAAGAGAGAGAGAGAGAGAGAGAGTAGTGTAGCTGTTCATGCTGCTCTAACGCACCATCCTATGTCGTTACGCGGCTGTGGATTGGGTCCACCGACCTGTAGGCCTCACCCATCTCTCTCATTTAATTTGCAAATTTTGTTGTTGTTGGAAATAATTGAGTAAAATCTAGAAAATTGAATTTGTGAATGAAAAATTTTACATATATATATTTATATAATATATATTTTTTGTATATGTGTTAATGTATCTGCATGACACCAAATCAGAGAAGAAGCACAGTAACATCATTTGTTCAAAATTTGGCATTTAAAACTAGAGAAGCAAAGCACAGCAGAGCAAAGGCACTAAAAATATATGTCTATGGGTTGATTCCTTTCTCTTTTTTCTTTTCTCTGCATCTTCTCTCTTGATTTTATCCATCTATATATAAGATATTGTCCTTTTCAAGTCTTGCCCTTAATTTATTCTCAAAAGCTTGATTCGTCCCCTTTTCGGCTTTTTGAGATGAGATTTCATACAAACCTCTGAATTTTGATATTGTGGGGTTGTTTTTGTGGTTTCTAGAGAGAATTCAGAAGAATACTAGAAAAAGCATTAGAGTTTGAAGAAGAAGAAGAAGACAAAAGAAAGGGAGGTGGTTTTTCTTTTGTATGAATATGGCTACTTCTTCATCGTCGGCACCTTTCTTTGAAATTAGAGAAGAAGATCAAAACCAGATGAAGCAGCAACATTCTTCAACACCAACTACATCATCAGCTCAAACACCAGCTCCACCACCCCCGAAGAAGAAGAGAAACCAACCTGGAACACCAAGCAAGTATCAATCAATTAATTTTTTTTATTAATTAAGATCTATTTCATCTAAGTGACAAGTGATTTTATTGATGCAAGCTGTATTCATATACTTTCTTTCTTATGTTTCTTTTGGCTGCTTTCTGTCACCCACAAAAATCCATGTGAAAACCCTAATCTTTGAAAGTTTTTTCTTTTTCTAGTGGAATTGACATGGGTGTGTGTTAATAAAAGATCTTTGTCTTGCAGTTAAATTTTTAGTGTTTGATTTTTTTTTAATAATTTGTTGTTTGGCATTTTTCAAAGCAGATCCAGATGCGGAGGTTATAGCACTATCTCCCAAGACACTAATGGCAACAAACAGGTTCATATGTGAGGTGTGCAATAAAGGATTCCAAAGGGAGCAAAACCTACAGCTACACAGAAGAGGACACAACCTGCCTTGGAAGCTAAAGCAGAAGAGTACAAAAGAAGTGAAGAGGAAGGTGTATCTGTGCCCTGAGCCCACATGCGTCCACCATGACCCTTCTAGGGCTCTTGGCGACCTTACTGGCATCAAAAAACACTACTCTCGAAAACACGGTGAGAAGAAATGGAAGTGTGAGAAATGCTCCAAGAGGTATGCTGTTCAATCTGATTGGAAAGCCCATTCTAAGACTTGTGGCACCCGAGAATATAGATGTGACTGTGGCACTCTCTTCTCAAGGTAAATCAAATTAAATTCAATCTCTCCTCCAATTTCACCATTTTTGTTAAGCAAACAACCACGGTCCATTGTCAAAGTAACCACACATTCGCATATATCATTTCATTTTTCATGTGTGTCATCATGTTTGGTTGAAAAAGAAAGTGAAAGATAAGACAAGAAGAGGAGTTATAAGTGATGTCTGGCTTGTTTTGTTTAGGGCTTAGATTCCTCAAGTGACGAAAGAAGAAAAAGTTTTGATGCCCTTTGTTGTCTTCTCTCTTTCAATTTTTCTTTAATCAATTAAGTTTCAATAGACCACTGAGAAGATGAGTCGAGAACAGTGAAAACATGCCCCCACGTGAATATTAATCTCCGGAAACTGCCATAGATGGTCGTGGAGTTTTCAATTCAACAAAGAAAATTTATTTATTTATTCTATTTATTAAAAAAAACGCAAGATGAAATGAAAACTGTTGTTATTTTTCTTCTCTCCTCGAAAACAACGCCTTTTTCGTTTGTTTACTTTCCCCTCCTATTCACGTGTTGCTATGCCATGTAGAGAGGGGCTTCTGTGTTGTTACCGGATTTGTTCTCTTCTGGGTTGGCTAGTTGTGTTCAGGTCTGTGTCTTCGCAGGTACCCCTTTTCATGATAGTGTTAGCTAGGCCCTAACCACCCTTCTCTCTCTCCTCTCTATCTCTCTTATGGACTGTTTCACTGAATTGCAGTTTCATCATGTGCTTAATTTTGAAACTCTGATAGTTTAATTTTGGTTTCCAAATTAGCACTAATAATATTATCCTTTCTTTCTTCTTTTTTATATTTTACCATAAAACAGTTCCCTTCTTGAACACGGCCATCACATGTCAAGTTTTGGGTATTAATTAGAATGGCTCCTGAATTGGGGTTCTTGATTGATTGATTGATTGACAACATCAATTTCATATTGTTGAATACATTCTCTTGTTGCATTTATTGAACACCCAGTTCTTGAAATGGCAGTTCTCGGTTTATTGGTTAATCATTTTCAAGTTTGTGTTGAATTCTTCTACTTGGTTTTTCTACGTACTTAAATTATTATTATACCGTGCAATTTCTTTTAGGGTTTCCATTTTTGTTTATGTATCAATTATTTTTTCATCCTTATTTTATTTGATTTCACTTGTGGGTTTGGAGGCATTATTGGAGGTGCATGGGTTTATCAACAAAAAATACAAGCAAGGTTTTTGAATTCGAAAACACATGAAATCTTCAAGGGTGGAATACGATGAGTCACATGGTTAATATTCTGTACTCATGATTTTCACTTGGACTATATTATGTTCGTATATCAAATTATTTGAAAAAACTAGTGGTCCTATTTAATCACTGTTTCAATGGGACATATGGATAGTTGTCACATTGCATTGATTCAGTATATCATTCCACAAAATAATCATCAATTTCTATAATTTGATGTATTATATAGCTAGCTAGCAGACATGATAATTTCCCGTTCAAATTTTGTTATCGTTTTTATTTTTCATTTTTTACTATCTACGTAGCACGGAGGTGATTTAATGGATTTGTTGACCAATAATTGGTGCAGGCGCGACAGTTTTATCACACACAGAGCCTTCTGTGATGCACTGGCTCAAGAAAGTGCACGACACCCACCCACTTTGAGCGCCATTGGCAGCCATTTATATGCAAGCAGCAACAATATGGGTTTAGGCTTATCTCAAGTGGGTCCTCAACTTACATCAATAAAAGACCAAACCAGCCAATCTGGTGACATTTTACGCCTCGGCGGTGGTGGTTCCCGCTCCACCCAATTCGACCATCTTCTTCCTCCATCAATCGGTTCATCAACGTTGTTTCGACCACCACCACCACATACCATGGCTTCACCTGCCTTTTTTATGCAAGAATCAAACCACAACTATCAAGAAGACCACAATTCTCAACAAGGGTTGCTCCCAAACAAGCCATTCCATGGACTAATGCACTTCTCCGACCTTCAAAACAACACAAACAATACACCACCCTCCGGAGCCAATAATCTCTTCAACCTCAACTTCCACTCAAACAGTAGCACCACCACAAGCAGCTTAAATAACTCCAACAATGCCAACACCAATCTGCAGTCTTCAAGTTTACTCATGTCCAGCGCCGGCAGCGGCGTTGAAGGGTCCAACAACCTCTTCTCAAACAGCATAATCAATGACCAAATCAGCTCCGGTGTGCCTTCGCTCTTCAGCTCATCAGTTCAAAACGACAACAACATAGTCTCGCACATGTCTGCCACAGCACTGCTCCAAAAGGCTGCTCAAATGGGCTCACATTCCAGCAGCAACAACACCGCTTCTTTGCTCAGGAGTTTTGGTAGCTCTTCTTCAAGTGCCTCCAAACCCAACTTTACTGGCATCTTTGGCGGCGAAAACGATAACAACCTGCAAGACCTAATGAACTCTTTTGCTGCTGCTGGTAGCTCCTCATCGATATTCGGTGCAGCTGCGTCTGCAGGAGAAGTCAATGCATATAGTTCTGGACATGTGCAAGATCAAAACACATATGGTGGATTCAATGCAAACAGGAATAGCATAGAACCGAAATTGCACCAAAATCTTAATATAAGCAGTGGAGGATCTGATAGAACAACTAGAGACTTCCTCGGAGTGGGACAAATAGTTAGAAGCATAAGTGGAGGGTTTTCTCAAAGAGAAAAACAACACCACCACCAACATGGACTTGATGTGAGTTCCTTGGATTCAGCAGAGAGAAATGTCTCTGCCCCGACAAGCCAATCTTTTGGAGGAGGAGGAGGTGGGAGTTTTCAGTGAAGAAAAAGTACACACAGCAGGTACGTTTACATATGCCAGTGACGTGTTATAAAAATCATTAGCTATGATTAAAGTAAGCTTTGGATTTCCATGGGTAAATGTGTGACAATGCTTTCACTTTCAGTTTATTTTTATTATTATTATTATTTTTTAATGTTGATTTCTCTGACACATTGTCTTGCATGGGGCATTCATGAGTTGGAGTACATATGGGTTTTGTTCCTTTTCTTGTCCTTTTCATTTTATTTTTTTTCTTGTTTTTTTCTTTCTTTATAATTTCATTTTTCATTTTTTGTCCTTTTTGGTCTGGCAGAGTCACGAGAGTATCTTCTCTTCTTACCTTTAACCAGTATACAGTGCATAGTCAAAAATTCCGCCTAATAAAAAATAAATAGGATGAAGATATTTTAGTATTCAAATTAAAAATCTAGCTATCTACATGATTTGACGGGCGCGTTACTCACACAAGATTCCAGGGTCTTATTTCTCCAAACACCACACGAATTTGGGAGAATATATATATTTTTCTATTTCACTACGTATTTAGTTTTTATTTTGCTTAAAATAGTGGAACATGGTCGTGGTGGTACCACTTTGCCGGGAGAAAGAATATTTGAAGCCCCCACCGAGATGGGACACTTTTTACTGAATTCAACTACAAAGTTTTCAAAAGATTTCATAAAATATTGAACTTGTTCTATAACCGTTACTTTCTGAAAGTTCGAAAAGGTAAACGCCTATTAGAAATTTAGTTATGTTCGAGGTTACGCTTGACATATTTACTCACTGTTGTTATTTACTGTGAATCATATAAAAAAATAATATATAAATTTTCAAATTTGGACTGCCTTCGTCTTCTTCTCCTTATTTATTATTATTTTGTTAATTGCGACCAATATTATTCAGCACAGACTAGACTATAAAAAAAAATTGTATAAATATATGTGTTAAATGTGTATATCTTTCTTCAGTGCTTATACAAGTTCAATTCAGACAATATGATTGGAAAATGAGACGTGGTTATTTAAATGAAAACCTTTGTTTATTACTTCATCAATTTTGACCAGATCAAGTCAAGAGCCACAAAATGTGTCATAGAGTATAGGATTATTTTCCACCATAGATTTTCATTTTCCGCGTACATATTGACTTGTTTTGATAGTTGTCTACTTATCACTAGTAATTTGTTGTAATGACTATTTTGTTTTCTTTTTAACTTTATTCTTGTTATAATTGTGTATATAGTGGACTCTGGGCTATCTAAAGGTGCTCAATGGATGGCTTTTTTATCTGCTTATTGATGATCATGAGTTTTTTTGGACCAAACATATGGAGCTGTCTCAAGACCATGGAGTTTCTGACATTTACCGAGCATGGCAACTTATATATATATATATGTTTTTTCAATTGATTCCGGGAGCTCTTTGGATGGCTCGGCCAGCTAGAAAGCCTGAAGCTTCTGATCTTATTTTGGATGGTGACTATATAGTAGTTGACAGTCAATTTTCATGCTTGCTTTTACTTAGTACGTATTACATTTTTATGCTCCGACTAGTTTTATAGACCATGAGGCAACTTTCCATATATTTCTAAATCCACACAATTGTCTCATAATCATGGTAAAGAGTCATCCACCTTTCGCTAGGAATTTTTTTTTTTTTTAATTTTTATTTAAATATCCAAGTATATATCTTTTACTATATAGGAAAGTTTCTAGTAAATTAACCTTGTCCAGTTGTTTTACTTATTATTATCATCATCATCGTTAATTTTTAATATAATAGCATTTGAATGATAGCGCTGTTCTTAACATGTGCTTTAAGCATATAATTCAAGAAAGTGGAATCAAAATTAGAAAATGTTTTTCACATTTTTTTTAAGGATATAAAAAATGTGCAATAAGAATTAAACCAATTCAATCAATCTCCTGCTATCTTAACGCTTTTATTGATAAAATTTCTGAACATATGTTATAGAGCATTCTCATATGCATTACTAAGTAGGATAATTATTAATTGTTTGAAAATATTAAGTCTATTTTTATCCAATGAGAAATTTTGATTGCTTTGTAGTGTGCATATATATATATATATATATATAAGCTTTTATAATCAAGTATACATGATTTTAAGAAGTATGGACCGACTAATCAAATTTATAAATTGTATTATTTCTCCTAAAATAAATTATCTCTCCTATTTAATTCAAATATAATGGATGAATTTGATTGATTAATCCTTACTTTTTAAAATCAGATGTACTTGATTAAAAAAACATTATATATATATAGAGATTTGAAATTGAGACCCATATGGACATCTTATTCATGCTGTGCTGTAATTTATCCTCAATGCTCTACTTGACGACGAAACAAGCCTTATTGAAAACAACTGCAATGACATATATATTGTGGTCCACCGACACCGTTGGTAAAAATGTGCTAAAAATAGAATTTAAAGATACTCTTTAGTAGACTTCTTTGGATTCCATAGTCCGACACATGTACAATTAAACTCAGAAACCAGGGATCATGATTCATGCATGCATGTTCGTACATTTCTTCTGCCCATATTTGAGCTCTAGAAAATGCCGGAAACGATACAGTAAAAATGATACAACACACCCATAACATTATCTATATGCGAATATGTAAGAAGTAAGAGACAAAGAATGTCTCTACATTAATAAATTTTTGACTATATATATTCCAAAATACATAACTATTTACCTGTTTATTTTGCATTTAATATATATATATATAAATATATAACTTAGCGGGCCCTGAGGAAAAAAATTTGTAAATTAATCAGTTTTTTCTAATTAATCGATGGCTCTCAAGCTTGCACTAAAAGAAGTTGTACAGGCCCCCCTTTTTCTTATTAGGTAAAATGAACCTCACCATCTAAAAAGGTCAACTATTGTTAAAATTTAAGGATAAAATGGTAATCTAATAATACTAATTAAAATTTTAAAATGAGAAAAATTTATTTTAATAACTCTTTATTATTTTTATAAAAAACTAATTAAAATTCTAAAATGAGAAAAAAATATTTTAATTACTCTTTATTATTTTTATTAATAATAATAATAAATTAAAACACATAAAATTGAAAAAATCTCTACCGTCCATCCGATGAACGGTGGCGATCAAAATCATTTAAAAGTAAAAAAAATTAAAAATTAAAATAATAACAATAATAATAATAATAATAATTTTAAAAAAATTGAAAATTATTTCCACTATCCATTATGATGATGGATGGTGGACATAATTTAAAAAAAAATTATAAACTTCTCTCTCATTCTTCTCCCCCCCATCTCTCCCCATCTTTGTCGTTTCTTCTCTCTCATTCTCTCTTATTTGTTTCCTCTCTCTCTCTCTCTCTCTCTCTCTCTTTTTCTTGGATTTTTTTTTTTTATTTTTATAATCAATGACTATCGCTCACCGAGGTTTCAATCGCTATCTTCTGGGTTATAATTGATCCCAGATGATGTTAATCTAAATTAAAAAAACTCAAATGTACATCATTTGGGTATAAACATCATCAAACCTAGATCATGTTCATCTAGGTTTTCCGAACCTAGATAAAACATCATTTGGATTCGTTCCAGATGACCCATATGATAGTGTCATTGGATTTTTGGGTTGATGATATATTTAGGTTTTGATGCCTAATTTTTGAACATTATCTGGTGATGGATAGGTTGATGATACGTATTGATGTCTGATTTCTTGTGGGTTTGTGCTAGTTGTGATGCCTAATTTGATGAAATGCTGCTGCTGTCGTGTTTGATGATTAATTGGAAATGGAAATCCAATCTCCATTTATAATTGACAGTGGACATCCAATATGGAGATTGGATCTCCACCCTTATTTTTTTAATTAAAAAAAAATACTTTTATTTTTTAAGTTTGTGCTATTTTTTTAATTTAATATTTTTATTAATTAATAATTTAAAGAGCATTTAAGTCATTACATAAGTTTAAAAAGTATCATAAGGATTTGACAGAATCTTGATGAGGTTATTTGGTCATTTCATAATTTTAGATGGAAAATTGATCGTAGGGGGCTATTCACCAAAAAAGAAAAAAGGAGTCCAATCACAATTAGTTTATTTTTTAAGGGATTTTTCATAATATCCTCTTTTTTATTTTTTAATTTATCTCGTGTGTACTAGAATAATAAACTCTTCCTTCAATTCTTGCTCAAGCATTGGTCTAAAATTAAAATGTACTTAATATTTGATGTAAACTTCATTCTACATAATTAAATCAAAGTCTTAAAATTTCTTCATTTGACATACCTAAATATTATTGTTTCCTATAGTTTGCAATGTCATAACTAGTTGCTTGAGATTTTTCAACTTTTCTTCAAGCTACATGGTAGTGTCTTTAGTAATCACAGCTGCATTAACCTTTGTTGTTGTTACACCAAACCCAAGCCCTTAAACTTGATCTTGATACTCCTTTCCTAAAACTTGGGCTACGACATCATCATTGATTGTGTTTAATTGATCTTTTGGAATCGCTTTTATTTCTTTCTAGATATCATGCAAAATGATAATAACAACAAATGTGATAATTGTAAATTAAACTATATAAATAAAAATATTAACCAACATGTCATACTAGTTTTTCTCCAACATTTTGGTTCACTAGTGTCTCGGCTTTGTGCTTATGTCCAGCTATCCATATTGCCTTTCTATCCACCACTTCAGAATCTTCGTTTCTTGCCATTTTTTCAACCCTCTATGCATATATAACGTAATCATGACTATATGAGAACATAATTTATTGTATTCACTGGACAAACAAATAAGTTCTCAGCAAAACACATCATTTCACCCAAATCACCAACACCAATTCCCAGAAATGTCACCAACATCAGACAAATGATGTTCATGTTATTATTCAAAATTGATTTTTGTCCCATTATTTGATTAAAATATTAACATCATGCAAATGTGAACATTTTCCATAACTTTACTTTTAAAAGATCCCAACTCAATCCGTCTCCTCATTATATCAATTCAAAAAGAGAACAAAAATCGATGATTTAACCAACCCAAAATCAATGGCTACGAATCCAAAACCTCCATGCCCCATAATGTGGACTTGCCTATCATACATATTTCCTCAAATAAACCACATAATATAATCTTTTAATCCACATATCATAATATTAAATTAAATGCAAGTACTATTGGTTTAGGGTACTATGAGTCTTGAAGACACAAATTCAATCTAAATATTGTATTTTAACACATCAAAATCATATTCTAAACATATTAGAATATACTCACATCAAACCATAAAACAGATATAGTAAATCGTGTCAACATGTACTTAGCAATTCTTCACATAGTCATGTCATTCCTTTACGATTAGTTGTAAGTGACATCTCATTCATCTTTGCCAACTCAATATGTTGTTTATTTATTTCCTACAAGTAAAATGTAAATTACAATCTTGTATGGAAGCTTTCGTGAAGATACCACTACAAGAAATAACCATATGGCAACGTTTAGATAGCAATATGCACAGGCTTCATGTTGCCGTCATCATCTAAGGCAACATACAAAAAATATGAGTTGTAGAAGCTACATATGGCAACTTGCAATTTAGGTTGTAAACAATAAGATACATACAACAACCTTTTTTTTATCAACAATGTTGCTGTTGCAACATGTACAGCAACTTTTTGTGGTAAATGTTGCCAAATAAACTATTTTTAATTATATTTCAATTAAAAAAAAAGGGAAAAATATAAAATCCAAACTAAAAATCCCTAAAACTCTTATTCTCATCACTTCACACTCAATCGTCACCCTCATTTTCACCACTCGCTCTCACCCTCTACCGACCCACACTCTCACTCACTGCCGACCGGCCCAAAGCCATTGCTTCCTTCACTATCGTGCCTCATCCTCCTCCATATCCTGTTCTTCTTTGTCTCGCTAAGTCGAAATCCCCCTCTTTCCACTGCCGTAGGCCTTAAACTAGGTAACACCTCTCCCCGGTGGGCACCGCTGTCGCCGTTGGCCATCAAGTGTAGTCGACGTCGCTCACTCTACTACTCTTTATCGACTCACATAGCCGCTGACAACGCATCGCTCACTCTGCTCCTCGCCACCGTAGCGACTCGTGATTAATCGTGGAAATCAACTATGTAGAAGAAGAGGAATTCAAATTCTCCAAGCATTATTTTCAGGCAAAAGATTTGGTGCCTCTGGAAAAAAATCCACTCATTAACTCTTTGATATCGATCTCGTCGATAAACAGGTTTTTACTTCAACTTTGTGTCAACACACTTTGATTTTTTGAACACTATTATTTCATAATTTTCAATTTTTTATTTTATTGTACCGTAGGAGCTCTGAGCAGAAGCAGCAAATGTGGAGCCCAAGCACGAGAAAAGTTTGTTTTGGATTATACTGGTATGTTTATCCATGTCTGCTCTGTTATATTAATTCCTCCACTTTCTCATGATAGTTTTAATTTATTTAGTTACTGATGTATATAAACTATTGTTTCAGGAATGAAAATATTGAAAATATTCTTGACAGCTACCGCAGAGCCTTTAATATTGTTTATATGGTGAGTTATAACGACTTCTGTAAGATCTCTCTTCTAGTCCCAAACAAAGGTAATCTTGCTTATTATAATGTAACTGGACTACTATTTGAATAGTATGGTATCGATACTTCAAAATAGATGATGAATAATTTTGTCTAACTAAATGAGGTAAGATTTTCATTTTTTGTAAGATTTCATAAGTTAAGATGACTAGTTGAATTTATTTATGCAATAATCATGTTGAGAATCCTGGACAAAACCTGTTCTGACCAATCTCTCAATGTTGATTTCTTAACCTTGCAGAATGATGCACCCATGTAGGGAGAGTAGTCAAGCTCGTTTCTGAGCTTCGTTCTACGGAGGCTGATTAGTTGCCAAATTTATATATTTACTTGATCAAGTCTCTAGTGGAGAGTTACAAAAGTTTGTTCTAAGTGGAGAGCTACAAAAGGTTGTTTTGGATTATGTTAGATGTGTAAAAGCTTATATTTTGTTCCTTTTTTTACTTCTCTAGTATCTAATTCTTTTGTTTCCTATCCCTTCCCAATATAAGCTACAATTAGCTACCAGACTTGCTGCAGCATTGGGAGCCTATGTTGAAGTCAAGGTTTCTGATGAGGAATCGGCGCAATTTCTTGCTAAACTCTTAACTTCCAAGGATGGAAACTCATTCTCAAAGAGACGAAAAGGTAGAGACTCAGAAAAACACAATCAATCAAATGCATTTAGTAGTTCTTCTACATGTTTTAAAATTCCAGTAACTGCATCATTAAATGAAATTTTGGTACTTCTAGTTTGATATGTAATTTATTATTTAGAAACTCCAGACTGTTTACAATTAGGATCATCTTCTAAATATTATCGGCACATAATAGAGCCGGTTTTCCTATAAAAATAACAAATTAAAACGATGTTAAAAACCTACGGCATGAAACTGAATCTAAGTACTTCATCGAGGCTACCTACATTGCTTCCCATTTTTATAAATGACATGTATAAATGGGAAGAAAATTTCATGAAGAATTTGGTAGCTTATAGAATATGTGCAATAGACTTATTATTTTATTTGATTGGTGTAATATATTACCTTTACTTAACCTCTTATGTTATGTAAACATGACTATACGGTAATCTTTTTATTTTTTTTTTTATTTTTTTTTTTATTGAATTTAAAATTTAAAAATTTTTCCCTTTTCTTTTAAAACTCAATAACTTATTTTGCCCATATTTTTAGAATGAAGTTGATGAGTTGAGTGCATCACAAAATCCTTCAAATGATGACAATATACATGAAGATGCCATTGCAAGAGTTTTAGGACGAGACAAACGTGGTCAAGTGAAGGGCCTTGGGTATGAAGCAACACCATCACAAGTAGATGCTCAATTTCAATCTAGACAAAAGGTGAAAATGCTTGAGGCAAAGTTGTAAGAAACAAATGATGAATCAGCAAAGCTTCGAGAGTTGGTGGTTTTGATAATGAAACAAAATAATCCGATAATATGAGTTTTTTTTTTTTTTTTTTTTTTTCATTTTGTTATATGGTATATTTTTATTGTTATCTTTTTCACTAAAAAAATCAATTTTGTTCTTAAGTTACTAAATAGATGCGGAGTGGAAAATGTAGCAGCTTCTTATGTATGTACTTCATCTCACGCATACACTCCTCAGGTTAAGATTTGTTTCATAATATTACTTTTCATTTTTTTTTTTTTTTAAATAAATAGTGTTTATGCTATTGACATCTTTTTTTCTGTAGTCACAACATTGGAGTGCTCATCTAACACAAGGAAGTGCACAACTTGAAAATGTACGATGTCAATTACTACATTTATATCCAGAAAATAATGTAGAAGATCAAGTTGTTACGGAAGGAAGAATTTCATCAACAGATCCTAAGGCCCTAGTGCACCACATGCCACTTGGAAGGAGTTACAGGAAAGTTTGGATTGATGTAGTAGAAGAAGATATAAAAGTGTATAGGCCAATAGATGAATATGAAAATCTCAATGAAGCTATGGGGACAACTGTTGCATGGCTAAAGAATTACATCAAATTGTTATAGAAGAAGATAAATGGTAGTATTTTGAAAAATAATTTTTGAGTCTTTTTTGGGTATTTTAAAAGGTAAATGGTAGTATTTTGAAAGATACATCAAATTTTTGCATTGTATGTTTTTTGGGTTTAAAAGATTGTGATGTGGTTTACAACAATGTATATGCTTGTAGGGAAAAAAGAAAAAACTTACTTTTTTGGTGGCTTAGCAAAGTTATGGAGCTAGGGTGGACGTAGAAATTGTTGGGATTTTTGGTTCATGTGTAGTATAATGACCACATGTTTTTGTGATTATGTGATATATGTACATATATAAGTGTGCTTACAATTATATGCATATAAGTATGTATATCACATACTATGATGGGATTTTGTGTAGTCTTTGTTATGTAAGTAATTTTATAGAATTATAAGTATTGTTGGTGATAGATTATGAAATTAATGAATATATTAATTTCTTTACAAATTGAAATTAATATTGTTGTAATCAATATGACCTATATATATGCAACACCATATTAATCCATTCCAAAAAATATATTTTGTATGTTGCATTATACCTAGCCATATATCTATAACAACTTTAATTATATGTTGTGTTATACCTCTACAGCAACATACAATTAAAGTTGTTATAGATATATGACTACAAGTCATTGTGCATTGTTGTTACCAATCATGAAAACTTAAAATTCATATTACAATGTGCAGTGCATGTTGCTATAATTTTTATGGCAATGTACAAAGTGATGTTTTTGATTGATCAGACCAAAATTATGCACGACTTTATATCTTTAGCCTATGCTTTTGTGATGAAAGCTCGAGTAAAATAGGAGTGTACTAATGTTTTCTGAGTATTTTGCGCAGAATTTGAATGGAGTGACTGAATTATAATTTTTTGGAGCAAAAGTGTAATTTTCAAAAATTGAGGGACCTTCTATAATTTTTTCGTAAGTCATAACTGCTAGTGAATTTCCCACAGGCCAAACCAGCAGGTAGCCGCTAAGAGCATACATAGGTTTACTGACTGTGTTCATGGGCTGCGCCTCCTTGTTGCACGAATTTAATGGGAACGCTACCAATGATTTGTGCAATAATTGTTGCATGTTTTAAAAGCTCTTGATCCCAATTTTGGTAGGAATTCAATTGCACGGGAAGGGGATTTTTATTTAAGGAATTTTAAGTCAAAATTTTGATGATTTTGTAAGGGAAAATCATGACATTCAATGTAGAAGATTCAAAACGGTAATTTTTGATATTGAAAGGAGAGTATCATGGAAATAAATAGAGATTCATTAGGTAGATTGGGGGAGAATCAAGGAAGTCATCTGTGTGCTGAAAAAAAAAAATTCTCTATTCTCATATAAATTCATTCTTTTCGCACGCAGTAAGGGGGCTTGTGGGCTTGGTTATTTTGGATGGTAGTAGAGAGACTTTGGCAATCTCAGTTTTGCAAGAAGTAAAGGTGCTCCTGTTTGTTCAAGTTCAAGGGGAAAATGCATCTCAGATAATATAATACAGTGGACATTTTATCTTTTTGGTTTATTTCTTCCATGTTGATGATTTTTGTTTCAATTTTATTCACTGTGTTATTCAACCTTATGTTGAACTAATTTTAATTTCTAAAGCTACAATGTAGCCAATTTATTTCATCGCCTATTCAATAATTTTTCGTGTTAATTAATTATTATTTTCTTTTATATTTGTATTCCGTTGTATTGGAACTTACTGCTATAAGTTAAATAAGGTCTGTTAATTGATAGATCTTGTGACTATGATGTACTTGACAAAGATATCATGTGTTAGATGTCAATAGAATGACATAATCCATATAAGATAGACATATACTTATAGGGATTGTGTAATTGTATGTAGGTAATTGAGACTTAATGAATTAAGGATTGTTTAAACTATATAGATATATAGTAGATTAATTATTCTGGGTAATATTATTTGATCGTTTGAAAGAAATTGGTAATTAATCTAGAGTTTTAGCCGATTAAATAAAATATAAAAGTAATTATTTTTGCGTAAATAAAATGAGAATAGGTTGATGAAATAAAAAAGTGAAATTGTGTCTTAGATCTATTCATCTGCTGTTAGTTTCATCAATTAAATTGTGTCGACGTTGGAATTCAGTCGACGAGTAATCAATGCCCAATACCTGCAATCAATGTGAGAAAGCACAAATACCAAGAAAAGACAAAGACAGAAACAGATGATCAAACGAGGAACACGAAACTTTTACGTGGTTCGGCAATAATAGGCCTACGTCCACGACTGTCTGTCTCTTTAATTCTGCAGAGTGACAGTATATTATTGAATATTGTCCGTCCCTGTTACAATGATCTTAATCCCTATTTATAGGGAAAGAGGTGTTACAATTCTGGTTGTAGCAAATCAGGAAGAGAATCCTGAATTAATTACATTCCCTAAACAATTGGGAAAAATAAGGAAAAGAATTATAAATTAATTATGCTTCCTAATATATTTAGATAATATCAGGAAATTACTATAATTATCTCAAGATAATGTTGATCTAATTTTGAATTTGAATTGATCTCCATATCTGATGAGGAAATCACGGTTTGATTGAGTAACTGCCTGTTCTGGAAGATACTGTGCTTATTACGCACCTGAACGAGCTGACGTGTCATGGTGGTCTTGAGCTCGACTTCGCTGAGAGACGAGCTGCGACCTGGCTGTGCTTATAGGTCTATTGATACCAGCTGGAAGATCCTTTAAGTAAACTGAAGAACTTTCTGGGCTTCAAAGTCAATACTGAGCCTCATCTGATGGGCTTTGACTGGGTTAACCCTTTTGGGCCTTCTTATCAGGTCTTGGACGGGCTTAAAATGGATTTTTACCAGCCCAATTAATGAATCCGAAAAATACATATAACATTAGCCCCCCAGCTCTTAGTTCGCTTCAGCGAGCTGGGAGCTTGAACTTGCTGGTAAAAGTTGACTTCCTTGGCACGCTTACCCTTATAACTGCCTTTGTGCACTTTCAAATTCCACATTTTCAGTTTTGACACGTGGCGATCATGCAGATGGTAACTGAAGCGACACCTGCACGTCCTTTATACGCGTATTTAATGCGCACGTCTTTCAACTGACGGCTGCATGATTTCCAAAGCCATGTTTCGCGCTGCACCGTCAGATTTATGACGGTTACTCTTTTCCAAGATCTAACGGTTGGGGTTCACGCTCGTTTGTCTATATAAACTGATGGAAACTCTTTTCATTTTCTTCTTTCAACTGCCATTTCCATCGAAGCAAACAAGTGTTCAAACTTTCAAGCAATCAGGACCTACTGCCTTTTCACGAAATCAACGTCCTTACTCGTTATTTCTTCAATCTCATCAACGATTCAAGGTAAGACAATCTTTCTGCTTTCAGTTTATTCAGTTCCACCGCCATTGTTGTACCTTCATTATTCTGAGTTTTGAGTTTATTAGTCATGGCATTTCTTCTTCTGACTCAATCTGGTTTTTTAACTTGTTCAGATGTCTTCAAGCGGAGCTCGCAAGGGAATGATTCCAAGCAATGAAGCTCGTAAGCATGATAAAGCCCGAGCTCACGCTATACAGGGAAGAGAGGCTCGTGATGCGCTCGCTCGTCATCCCACGTCATTGAAGCGTCCTGAGGTGGAAGGACTTGTCAAGCAATTCCATATCCCTTTTGGTTGCCGCATACTGCTGCCTGATTCAAGCAATCATGCGTGTTATCCGCCCAGGGGATTCATCGCTGTCAGCACTCAGCACTTCGAGCAGGGGTTGCGGTTCCCTATTCCACCGTACTTGATTGCATTTCTTAACAAGGTCAAGCTCACGCCATTCCAGTTAACTCCAAACTCATATGCGCAGCTGACCTTGCTGGCCATGGTCTTTCTTAGAAACGGCCTTCGCCCCCCTATACCAAAAATTATACAGCAGTTCTATTCCTTCAAGGCTCTAAGTACAGCAGAAGGAGAGAAACCAGATGGCATCTACTACCTTACAGCCCGTCAGTCGCAATACAAAGATCTCTTGCCCAAAGAAGAAGCAAAGGGCAAATCCAACGTCGGGCCGTACAAGACGAGCTGGTTTTATGTCTCGTGCCCCTCTCTCGCAGATCTCCAAAATTTCAGCTTTGTCCTGAAACCAGGTATTCATAAAGGAAAATATAGCGAGCTGAGGTTATTTTGTATCTTTATTACCATCTTTTAATTATTTGCTGTGCAGTGTTGAAAATGGACGAGTCTCTTCTCAGTGACGAGGAGGAACGAGCTCTTGACAAGCTCGCGAACTCAGAGGACGCAGGTACCAGCATCAAATTCGACGATGCTATCCTTAGAGCTTATAGCCTTGCTCCTCCTAAGGAATCCCTTCTTCTGCGAGCTGAGGAAGATATAGGCAAGATGAGTGACAAACCTAGACTTCCTTCTGTTTTTGAGGTTCCAGTTCAGGATGCGTCTGCTTCCCGACCTCCGCAATCAGTCTCTTCATCATCAGAGGATGACACCCGCTTACCTTCTCCAGCTCGGAAGACCTCATCTCGAAGTGCTCCTGCTCGCACTTCATCTAAAGCAAAATCATCTTCAGCTCGCACACCAACGAAGGCGAAATCGTCTTCAACTCGCACCACTTCAAAGGGTGCGTCTAAAAAACCTTCTTCTTCAGTTCCTGCTCCAGCTCGGACAGGATCAGACCCAGCCCCTGCAGCCCCTACTGCACAGGTTGACCCATCCTCTTCTCCACATCACATATCTACTCCAGGGGCTTCACTGCCATCCCCAGCTCGTGTTCCAGCCCCTGTTCCTTCTTCTACAAAACTCCCAGCCAACAGGAGGAAACTTATACTCATGAAATCTCCTCCTGCAAGTCCCACTGTATCTAAAGCTTCCTCGATTCCTTCAACAAAATGGCCTGCAGAAGACTTGGCCACTCCAACAACACCCTCAAAACGCTCTAAACCATCTGCCCAGGACCAGGCTCCTACGGTCGCCGCATCTAACGAAGTGCCTGTTGTCACTGAAGCTACTGCCCCTGCGACCGCTGCTCCCAGCGAGGTGCATGCTGCTGCTAAAGCCACTGCTTCCTCAACTGCTACTCCTAGCGAGGTGCCTCTTTCAAATGTTTTTACAAATCTTCAATCACCTCTGACTTCCAGTTCGCAGCCTGAAAAAGGTGATGCTCCTTCCAAGGTTGCTCCCCAGGCAACCCGAGCTGGCCCCAGCGGGCATGCGACTAGGCGTACCGTTGTATCGCGACGCGGTGGTTCTTATGATGATGCCGCGATATCCCGGAGCGCGAGAGAACTCCTTCACCAACCAGATCAGACATCGAGTTGGGTCATGGAGGAAGATACTTAAATTCCTTCCTTGACAACTGGGCAACAATTATGCTCAATCACACGAATGTCTTGGAAAATAGGTGTCTTAGGGGCGAGGATCTAGATGAGTTCACGGCCCGCCATTGCATGTTGGTAAGTTATTTTTCCTCATCTGCTGATTCCCTTACTTGACTAGATTTTAATCTGTTCATAATTTCCAGGGTGCTCTTGCTGCAATGAAGCGAAGAAAGGAGACAAGGGCTACCAAGGATGAGATGAGGAAGCTGGAATTCGACCTGGAGGCGGCTACTGACGATTTAGCTCGTTTAACCTCGGGCAGAATAGAAGGTCAGGAAGCTCAGATCGCTGAGGCAAACGCTGCAAGGCAAGCAGTTGAGGAGGCCTTGAAGAAAATGGAAAATGAGCACGCCATGCTAAAGGATGAGCTGCTCAAGGTGAAAGAAGATCTGAGGCAGTCTGAGCAACAGGCTGCACTGGACGAGCAACGGGCTTCAGCTGCAGAAGAGAAAACTGAAGTGCTTCATCGCCAGGTCGATGCTGCTCTGGCGCGAGCTGAAACTGCCGAGAAACAGGCCGAGGAGGCTAAGAAGCGAGCTGATGAGATGGGAGCTGCAGCTAAAAGTGCTAAGGAGGCTGCAATCAAACGAGCTGAGGTGCTTAGGCAGCAAGTGGGGGAGGCTATTCAGCGAGCTGAGGCTTCGGAACAGCAAATTGAAGACATGAAGAAAGAGGCTGAGGTCGTCAATCGTCTCGCTGATAATGCCTTCGAAGAGCTGACGGTCTTCAGAGAGCAAGCAGCTCAAGAACTGGAAGTGCGGGTTGCAGATGCAAGGGACGAGGCCGAGGCAAGAACAGGTCGTGATTTCCTCTACACACTGTGGATGTCCCATCCAGGAATGGATTTTTCTATCTTTGGGGACATAGGGCCTGAAACCGTTGAGGATTTTAAAGCAAAAGCTGCCTCGTCTACCGCTGGTCCAGAACCTTTGGCTGACCCAGATCCTCCTGTTCAGAACTAATAGCTCATTTTCTTTCCTTTTTCATGTATTTTTTCAATTTTTTCAACTTGTAACAAGTTCTCATACTTAATGAAAATTTCTTTCATTATGTCTTATGCGTTGACTGTTCTTCAGGCTAGCGTATAATATACTTTATGCTCTTCACATTTCTTGCGAGCTGATAATCAATGAACCCAAAATCTGATAATAATTAAAGCAATTACCAACTTAATAAAATTTTGTAGGTATAAGTAATTTTATCAGAATGTTTGATGAGCTATGCAGGGGCACTTAGCCATCTGCTTTTTAGGCTCTTTATTTTTATAGCGAGCTATGCAGGGGTCGTCACATCGCTTGCTTTTTTGGCTCTTTTAGGCGAGCTATGCAAGGACACTTAGTCACTTGCTTTTTAGGCTCTTTCATTTATAGCGAGCTATGCAGGGGTCGTCACCTCGCCTGTTTTTTTGGCTCTTTTAGGCGAGCTATGCAAGGACACTTAGTCACTTGCTTTTTAGGCTCTTTCATTTATAGTGAGCTATGCAGGGGTCGTCACCTCGCTTGCTTTTTTGGCTCTTTAGGCGAGCTATGCAAGGACACTTAGTCACTTGCTTTTTAGGCTCTTTCATTTATAGCGAGCTATGCAGGGGTCGTCACCTCGCCTGCTTTTTTGGCTCTTTTAGGCGAGCTATGCAAGGACACTTAGTCACTTGCTTTTTAGGCTCTTTCATTTATAGCGAGCTATGCAGGGGTCGTCACCTCGCCTGCTTTTTTGGCTCTTTTAGGCGAGCTATGCAAGGACACTTAGTCACTTGCTTTTTAGGCTCTTTTATTTGTAGTGAGCTATGCAGGGGTCGTCACCTCGCCTGCTTTTTTGGCTCTTTAGGCGAGCTATTTAACTCGCAGCCCGTTTCGCCATAGTGAAGTGAATTGAGTCGCAAGTTGGGGAAATGGAGCTTTCATTAACAAGAATAATTTTGAATTACATATTACAAAGAGTTTTACTGATAATAAGGGCGGAGATGTTCGGCATTCCATGCTCGAGGGACCTCAGCTCCATTTTCATTGTTAGCTAAATGATAAGCCCCATTCCCCAAGCTTGCTGTGACAACATATGGTCCTTCCCAGTTCGGGCCTAAGGATCCATCACTTGGCTTGCGGGCTCCAGGCAGAATGAGACGTAATACTAAGTCTCCCACATTAAATCTGCGAATCCGAGCATACTTGTTGTAGTACTTCGCTATTCTTTGCTGATAGACAGCTACCTTTAGCCTGGCCGTTTCCCTGTGCTCTTCAAGCAGGTCCAGGTTTGTGGCAAGTAGCTGATCGTTGTTGTTTGGATTGAAGGTTGCTCTTCTTTGCGAGGTAACTTCAAACTCAGCTGGGATCATAGCCTCAGATCCATATACCATTGAGAATGGGGTCTCGCCAGTGGAGCTGCGAGCTGTGGTTCTGTAAGACCACAATACTTTTTGAAGCTCATCTACCCATGCTCCTTTCTTTGCTTCCAGTTTCATTTTCAGGGTCTGCTTGATGATCTTGTTCACTGCCTCAACTTGGCCATTGGCTTGTGGGTGATCTACTGCTGAAAAGCTCTTAACAATCTTGAGGTCGTTGCAAAACCTGAAAAACTGGTCACTAGCGAACTGGGTCCCATTATCAGTCACGATCTGCTGTGGGACTCCGAATCTGCAAATTATATTGCTCCACACAAACTTCTCAATCTTTGCCGTGGAGATTTCAGCTAACTCCTTTGCTTCCGCCCACTTGGTGAAGTAATCTACCGCGACCACCGCATGTTTGCATCTTCCCCGAGCCATTGGCAGGGGTCCGATCAGGTCCATCCCCCAGATCGCAAAGGGCCACGGGCTCACCATCTGTTGGAGGTAAGCTGGCGGAGCTCATAGAATATGAGCAAACCTCTGACACTTGTTGCATTTCTTCACTAAGTTGATGGCGTCCTGCCTCATAGTGGGCCAGTAGAAGCCTTGACGTAGTGCTTTTTGAGCTAGAGACAGCCCCCCAGCGTGGTTCCCGCAATGACCTTCATGTATTTGCCTTAATACTGTTTCACATTCAGGACCATCAATACATCTTAGCAGTGGAGCTGAGAACCCCTTCTTGTACAGCGCATCGTCATAGATGCAATACCTGGCTGCTCTAGTTCGTAGACGTCGGGCTTCCAGCTTGTTACTGGGAAGCTTTCCATCCTGCAAATAGCTGAGTAACGAACTCATCCAGGAATCAGGCTGCACAATTATGGTCATCGTCATATTCTTTTCCTTCGTACTTGGAGCTGGTAGGAACTCAACTGGGATCGCCCCAAGGAAATCTGCATTTCATGTAGTTGCGAGGCGAGCTAATGCATCAGCGTGCGTGTTTTGAGCCCGTGGGATCTGCTTCACCTCGTACTTCTGAAATGCACCCAGCAGCTCGTGTACTTTTTGGAGGTAGAGGGCCATTTTTGATCCCCTAGCTTGATATTCTCCCATTACGTGGCCGATGACGAGCTGTGAGTCACTGAAGATCTTCAAGCGTTCAGCTCGCATCTCCTTAGCCAAACGCAGTCCTGCAAGCAGTGCTTCATACTCAGCTTCGTTGTTTGTTGCCTGAAAGCCAAACCTTAGAGCGCAAAGGATTTTGTGGCCTTCGGGGCTGATAAGTAAAATTCCAGCTCCAGCCCTCTGTTCGCTGGACGATCCATCAACAAAAAGCTCCCAGGCCGGACCTTCAGAAGACTCAGCTTCATCATCCACAGGTCCCGTAAATTCTACAATGAAATCGGCCAGAGCCTGAGCTTTGATAGCCGTCCTCGGCTTGAATTGGATATCGAACTGCGCGAGCTCCACTGCCCATTTCAACAAACGACCTGAGGTGTCTGCTTTCTGCAAAACTTGCTTCAACGGATACTTGGTGAGGACCTCGATGGTATGAGCTTGAAAATAAGGTCGCAGCTTCCTTGATGCAATCACCAGGCAGTACGCCAGTTTCTCCATCTGCGAATATCTGGTTTCAGCATCCTGTAACCGTTTGCTCACATAATAGATCGGAAGCTGCATCTTTTCTTCTTCCCTCACCAGTGCGGCACTCAAAGCCTGCTTCGACACTCCCAAGTATAAAATCAGCTTTTCCTCTTATTTGGGTTTGGAAAGAAGTGGAGCTCGTCCCATATACTCCTTCAACTGCTGGAAAGCTACTTCACACTGCTCGGTCCACTCGAAACTCTTTGCTTTCTTCAAAATGTCAAAGAAAGGGACACACTTGTCTGTCGCTTTCGAAATGAACCTACTCAATGCTGCGACCTGGCCATTGAGGCTCTGTACGTCCTTCACCCTGGTAGGCGACCTCATGTCAATCAGTGCTTTGATCTTCTCAGGGTTTGCTTCAATTCCCCTACTGTTAACCATGAAGCCCAGGAACTTCCCAGAAGCTACTCCAAATGCACATTTGAGCGGGTTTAACTTCATCTGATAGCTCCTCAGAATTTGGAACATCTCTCTCAGGTCGTTAACATGGTCACCTATCTGCTTGGATTTCACCAGCATATCGTCCACATAGACCTCCATGGTTTTTCCAATTTGTTCTTTGAACATCATGTTCACCAAGCGTTGATAGGTCGCTCCAGCATTCTTCAAACCGAAGGGCATTACCTTGTAGCAATATAGCCCCCGATCAGTCATGAACGAGGTGTGCTCTTCATCTTCGGGCTTCATTGGGATCTGGTTATATCCCGAATATGCATCCATAAAGCTCAGGAGCTCGTGGCCAGCTGTAGCATCCACGAGCTGATCTATCCTTGGTAGGGGAAAACTGTCTTTGGGACATGCTTTGTTTAGGTCGGTGAAGTCGATGCAAGTTCTCCACTTCCCGTTCTTCTTTTTCACTAGCACGGGGTTGGCGACCCAGGTCGGGTAGTAAGCTTCTCTGATGAACTTGTTAACCAGAAGCTTGTCTACCTCTTCTTTTAGTGCTAAGTATCGTTCCCCTGTCATTGCTCTTCTCTTCTGATGAACTGGCTTGAAATGAGGATTAATATTCAGCCTGTGAGACATCACCTCTGGATCTATTCCCACCATGTCCTCATGATTCCATGCAAATACATCCAAGTTCGCCTTTAGGAAGTCAGCGAGTTGGATTCTCAGCTCCGGAGTTAATCCTCTTCCCAGCTTCAAGCATCGCTCAGGATCTACCTCGCTGACTGGTACATCTTCTAACTCCTCAATTGGACCGGTAGCTCGGTCTGCATCTACTTCGCGAGGGTCCAGGTCGTGACTGACTCCCTTCTCAGTCATAGCTCGTGGCTCGCCTCCTGAGACCACGTTCACCTTCTTTCCTCTTACACCCATCTTCACAGCATCTTCATAGCAACGACGAGCTAGGTGCTGTTCTCCTCGAACACATCCGATGCCATTAGGAGTTGGGAACTTCACTGTCAGAGTTCTGGTCGAAGTAACCATGTCCAACTCGTTCATAGCAGGTCTTCCGAGGACCACGTTATATGTTGATGGGCAATAGATTATCAAGAAATCTGTCAAGGTTGTTGCCTGACGACCTGCCTCCCCTAGAGTCAGTGGCAGCTTAATCTGTCCTACAGGTACCACAGCATCTCCAGTGAATCCAAATAAAGGCTCCGGGGATGGCCTCATTTGCTCTGTTCGCAGCCCCATCTGGTCAAAACAGCTCCTATACAACACGTTCACCGAACTTCCGGTATCGATCATGATGCGCCTAACTTCCATATTGCTGATTTTAGCTCGTATAACCAGCGCGTCGTTATGAGGACAGATCACTCCTCTAGCATCTTCTTCTGTAAATACGATCTCGTCCGAGGTCGACTTTGCTCTTTTGGTGGGTCCCTCCGACCCATTAAGCTGAAATGAATGATTCGCCTCTCGGACGTATCTCTCATGCGATCTGTTGGAATCACCTGCGATATGGGGGCCACCATAAATAGTAAAAATGGTTCTTACCGCAGGTTCCTGACCTTGCTCGGAAGCTCGTTGGGGCTGTTGCTGGTGTGTTGGCTGTTGCTGTTGAGGTCGTTGCTGGTGAGGTCGCTGGTCAGTAGGTCTTGCCACATATTCTCCCAAGCGACCTCGCTTGATTAATTTTTCAATGGCGTTCTTCAACGCCCAGCAATCTGAAGTACTGTGCCCGACCTCATTATGATAGGCACAGAATTTGTTCTGGTCTCTGTGCTGAATTGGAGCCCTTATAGGATTGGGCCTCCCAAAATCCTCCTTATTCCGCTCGGCAGCGTAAATCCTGTCCGGTGATGTCGTCAGGACGCTGTATCCTTCCTGGTGACCCCAACGCTGAGGTCGCTCATACCTTGGCTCTCTTCTCGCTCTTTTGGCGATCTGATTACTTGAGTCATTGTTCCTTCCTTCTTCATTCCGGCCATTGTTTCTCCTCTTTGGCTGGCTGGAACTGCCCGCTTCATTCTTCTGATTCTGCTTTTTCGGGCCGAAGGTTTCTTCCCACCTGATCTCTTTCGCAGCTCGCTCGTAGAATTCTCCCAGATCCTTCACTGGGGACTTGTAAATACTCTCGTACAACTTTCCATCCTTTCGCAACCCAGCTGAGATCGCTGTTAGTATGCTTTCATCTGATGGATGCTCGACATTCGCGACCTCACGTCTAAACCTGGTGATGTATTCTTTTAACGACTCACCCTGACGCTGAAAAATGGTAGCTAGGTGGCAGGATGGAGCGAGCTGCCTTCTCAGTGCCCTGTATTGACCAACGAACTTCTGTTGGCATTGCTCCCAACTTCCTATGCTGCGAGCTGGGAGATTCTTGAACCACGTCCTCGAAATATCCCCCAATGTAGCGGGGAATACTCGGCACTTCACCATCGGACTTCCTGTCTGCAGGTCCATCTGAACGTTGAATGCGTCAAGATGGTCATATGGGTCACTGTTCCCATTGTACTGTTGAATGGTTGGCATCTTGAACCTTGGAGGGAGAGGCTGTGTCTCAATCTCCCTTGTGAATGGGGTCCTATCTCCGTAGAGCCCACGCTGCTCCGGAACTCTAGGTCGCGCCTCCAACTGTCGGACCCTTCGGAGGAGCTCCTCTACTTGGGGGTCTCGGAGTTCGTATCTCCTCCTGTGATCATGACTTGGAGCCGGATGTTCAGGGTCATACCTTTCATCTTCCTCGGATTGACCCTCATGACGATGGGATCTTACCTGCTGTCCGTCCACCTCATCAGCATAACGAGCTGCGGCTCGGACTCTGCCTTGACCAACTTCCATCCGCCTGTTTCCATCCTGGCTCAGCCTTGCTACCAGGTTATCAGGACGTGCAACCTCCCTTTAGTGTTGAACAGGGTGTCTTCCGGCCCTCGAACGCGCATTAGATGAGTGAGCCGAGTCTGCAGGTCGTGGGACTTCCCTTGCTAGCCTTTCAGGCCTTCGCGGCGGTTCAGGAGGCTGGGGTATTCCCAGTGGTGCCTGAACTTCCACCCTAGTCACGTTCTGAACCTGGGCCTGCACCAACATGTTGACGGCTTCTGTGAGCTGTCTAACCGTATCTTCCAACGCTTCTTGCCTCTGTAACAACGCATTCTGCCCTTCGACCATCGGGGCAATTGGGACCGTTTGACGGTGAGGCAGAGGAGGGATGCCTGGTGCAGCCCCTAGTATCTGTCCTTGGGACGGGCCTGCTGCATGCATGGTTGCGTCTTGCCCAGGCTGTAAGTTCTGCTGAGATTGATTCATGTGACTTTCCGCCTGGTCATCATCTCCAAGGAACCTGTTTGATCTTGTCTTTGCCATATTGTCAGAAGTTGATGAATTGAGATAAAAAAGATTGCAGTCTGGAGCCCCTCCTTCTAGCACCAAAATGTCGACGTTGGAATTCAGTCGACGAGTAATCAATGCCCAATACCTGCAATCAATGTGAGAAAGCACAAATACCAAGAAAAGACAAAGACAGAAACAGATGATCAAACGAGGAACACGAAGCTTTTACGTGGTTTGGCAATAATAGGCCTACGTCCACGACTGTCTGTCTCTTTAATTCTACAGAGTGATAGTATATTATTGAATATTGTCCGTCCCTGTTACAATGATCTTAATCCCTATTTATAGGGAAAGAGGTGTTACAATTCTAGTTGTAGCAAATCAGGAAGAGAATCCTGAATTAATTACATTCCCTAAACAATTGGGAAAAATAAGGAAAAGAATTATAAATTAATTATGCTTCCTAATATATTTAGATAATATCAAGAAATTATTATAATTATCTCAAGATAATGTTGATCTAATTTTGAATTTGAATTGATCTCCATATCTGATGAGGAAATCACGGTTTGATTGAGTAACTGCCTGTTCTGGAAGATACTGGGCTTATTACGCACCTGAACGAGCTGACGTGTCATGGTGGTCTTGAGCTCGACTTCGCTGAGAGACGAGTTGCGCCAGCGACGAGCTGCGACCTGGCTGTGCTTATAGGTCTGTTGATGCCAGCTGGAAGATCCTTTAAGCAAACTGAAGAACTTGCTTGGCTTCAAAGTCAATACTGAGCCTCATCTGATGGGCTTTGAATGGGTTAACCCTTTTGGGCCTTCTTATCAGGTCTTGGACGGGCCTAAAATGGACTTTTACCAGCCCAATTAATGAATCCGAAGAATACATATAACAAATTGTTTGTTTATTTAATTTTTCTTTATTTTTATTAACTATATATTTTTCAGTTAATTAAATTCAATTCTCTTTTAATTTTTGTAGTTTGAATAAAATTGTTGTCAATCAATTTTGTTAATTGGTACATAAAATTAGCAGTTGTTCCAATGGAAACGATCTTGATTTGTCACTATATTACATTATGATCGTACATACTTGCACATGACCTATTGTAATTAGTGCATTAAGAATTTACCAATCAAGTTTTTGGCGTTGTTGTTGGGACAACGTGTCATTTTATAATATCAATAACAATACTAATTGAAACAATTTTACTTCAGACAATTTTATTTTGCTTTTTTTAAGTGGTGGCAGATGTTTTATGCGAAGGTCTAAAAGTGCTAAGTTATTGCCATTGGACATCGAAATTGAGAAAACAATTCATGGAATAAGAAAAGCTAGGCGTTTGGCAGAACATAAAGTAAACATGGGAGATAATCAGACAGTCCCCGAGGGTTCCAGACCTTTTAGAGATTATTCCATACTAACCGTGGAAGGGATCCACCAAAGCATTCACAAACTGACCATTCAAGCGAACAACTTTGAGATCAAACCAACAACGATTCAAATGATTCAATCTGCAGTGCAATTTTATGGCTTACTTCATAAAGATTCAAATGAGCACATTGCAAACTTCTTAAAGATTTACGATACTTTCAAGTATAATAGAGTGTCAGATGATGTCATTCGGTTGGGATTGTTTCCACTTTCATTAAAGGATAGGGCAAAGAGTTGGTTGAATTTATTGCCTCAATCATCAATCACAACATGGGATGAGTTGGCACAGAAGTTCCTAGCTCAGTATTTTCCTTCGACGAAAACATCAAAATTAGGAATGAGATTGTCGTATTCATGCAGAATGAAGGGGAATCATTATACGAGGCTTGGGAGAGGTTCAAGGAGTTGCTTCGAAAGTGTCCTCATCATGGAGTTCCAGAATGGCTACAAATAGAGACATTTTATCAAGAATTATTAGAGGTTGGAAGATCCAATATGGATGCTATAGTGGGTGGAGCACTGCTAAAAAGAAATGCGAAGGATGCATTTGAGCTGATCAAAGAAATGTCCTCCAACATCTATCAATGGCCTTCTGAGAGAACAAACCTATAAAAGCAGTGTTAGGTGCCCATGAGTTGGATGTCATTATGGTATTAACAACTCAGGTTTCTGCCTTGACAAAGAGATTGGATGCTTGTGGTATGGGTACAAGTGGAGTCAATGCAATCCAAAGCTCATTTATTAGTTATGAAGAATATGGAGGCAATCATGCAACGAACAGTGGTCCGAGTAATTAGGAGTCGGTACAGTTTATAACCAACTATAACAGACAACACAATGACCCATATTCAAATGTTTATAATCCTGGGTGGAGAAATCATCCCAATTTCTCGTGGAAGCAAAATTAAGATTAGGCATCACAATTGAAGCTTGCATTTCCGCCTGGTTTTCAGAGTAAACCACAACAAGTTTAACCTCAAATTAAAAAGCCATAAATGGAGGAAATGCTGATGCAATTCATGACAAAAATGGACTCTCTCATGCAAAATCAACAGAATATGTTACAGAATCAACAGAATCAGCAAAATCAATTCCAAGCCTAATTACAAAACCAGTGTGTATCAATTCAGAAACTAGAGGTGCAACTAGGCCAACTTGTTAATTCTATCAATAGTAGACCGTATGGAAACTTACCCAGCGATACGGAGCAAAACCCTAAGAGGGAAGGCAAGGAGCAGTGCAAGGCCATCACTTTAAGGAACGGGAAGGAGCTGAATCAGAACATAGGAAAATCTATTGTTGTGCCTAAACCATTAGAGGATGAGGAGGTAGTTGTAGACAAGGAAGAGTCAAAGGAAAAGTAGAAGGATGACAAAGAAGGACCAACAAAGCCAATAGGAGAAAAGAGAACATCTCAGATACTGCTTTTGCCATTTCTATAGAGGTTTCAAAAGTAGAAACTAGATAAGCAGTATTTAAAGTTCCTAGAGATATTCAAAAAGCTGCATATCAACATACCTTTTGTAGAAGCACTAGAACAGATGCCTAGTTATGTAAAGTTCATGAAGGAGATCCCATCGAAGAAAAGGAACTTGGAGGAGTTTAAGACGGAAGCACTCACGGAAGAGTGTAATGCGATCTTGTAGTAGAAATTATCTCCAAAATTACAGGATCCAGACAGTTTCACTATTTCATGTATAATTGGAGAAAACTTTGATGGGAGAGCCTTATGCGATCTGAGGGCAAGTATCAACTTGATGTCCTTATCCATTTACAAGAGATTAGGTTTGGGGGAAGCCAAACCAACTTTAATTACTCTTCAACTTACAAATCGGTCTATGAAGAAACCTAAAGGTATAATTGAGGATGTTCTAGTGAAAGTGGAGAAGTTTATATTCCCAAAGGATTTCATTATTCTTGACATGAAAGAAGATCAGGAGATTCCTATTATACTGGGAAAACCCTTTTTAGCCACCAAAAGGACTGTGATTGATGTGCAGAAAGGTACAATGAGGATACAAGATGAAAAAGTCACCTTTAATGTTTTCAAAGTTTTAAAATTTCCTAGTAACATCGACGAATGCAATAGAGTGAAAGTGTTGCATGATTGTATTTATGAGGTATGCAATGAAGAAACTCTATTGGATGCTCTAGAAGCTACGTTGGTGTATTCAAGCAAAGGAAATCATGAAGAGATCTAAGATTATGTGGAAATACTTGAAGCAACTCCAAAGTATGAGGTGTTGAATATGCATAATGCTCAGCCCCTTTTGGTATCATCGATATTCAAGCCATCAATAGAGGAGCCACCGAGTCTAGAGCTTAAGTCACTCTCGAAACATTTACGATATGCTTATCTCGGGGAAGTATCCATTTTGCCAGTGATCATCTTTGCAGATTTAAATGTTGTTCAAGAAAAGAAATTGTTAAGGGTGTTAACAGAAAATAAGTTAGCTTTAGGATGGAAAATCGCTGATATAAGGCGTATCAGTCCATCTTTCTGCATGCACAAAATCCTGATGGAGGATAACTACAAGCCAACCATTCAACCACAACGCCGATTGAATCCAATTATGAAAGATGTAGTGAAGAAGGAGATAATTAAACTGTCAGATGCATGCATCATTTATCTTATCTCTGACAGTTCTTGGATCAGTCCAGTTCAATGTGTCCCTAAGAAAGGAGGAATAACAGTGGTGACAAACGAGAAGAATGAACTTATTCCAACAAGAGTGGTCAATGGCTGACGGGTTTGTATGGATTACAGAAAGCTGAATCAAGCCACAAGAAAGGATCATTTTTCGCTACCTTTTATTGATCAAATGCTTGATAGGCTAGTCGAACATGAATTGTGGGCTCCTTTCTCTCTTAGGCTAGCCCACTCACAAGATATTGTTATCCCAGCCCCTTGTGGGTTTTTGCTTCGCCTCCCCAGACACTTGCACCAAGGGTCAGGGACCTTTTTACCCATTTGGAAACATGCCTAGTACCAATTGAGTACCTTGTGAGTGGGCCAACCTAAGAGAGAAAGGAGCTTACAATAAAAAAGAGCTTAGCTCAGTTGGTACCAAGCATGCTTCCAAATGGGTAAAGAGGTTCCTGACCCTTAGTTCGAGTGTCTGGGGAGGCGAAGCAAAAACCCATATAGGGCCGGGATAATAGTACCTTGTGAGTGGGCCAACCCAAGAGAGAAAGGAGCCCATAATAAAAAGGTAGCTCAGTTGGCACCTACCATGCTTCCAAATGGGTAAAGAGATCCCTGACCCTTAGTTCGAGTGGTAAGGGAGGCGAAGCAAAATCCCGTGAAGGGCAGGGAACAATACCTTGTGAGTGGGCCCCAAGAGAGAAAGGGATCCTACATGAATACTATTGCTTTTTGGATGCGTATTATGGATATAATCAGATCGCTATTGCTCCCGAGAATCAAGAAAAAACAACTTTTATATGTCCTTATGGTACATTTGCTTATAGGAGAATGTCATTTGGATTATGTAATGCTTCTGCAACTTTTTAACGAAGTATGATGGAAATTTTTTTGAAGATAGTAAAGCAATTCATGAAAGTTTTCATGGATGATTTTTCGGTGTTTGGGGATTCGTTTGACTTGTGCTTGCAAAATCTTGCTAAGGTATTAAAAAAGTGCACAGAGACTAGCCTAGTGTTGAACTAGGAAAAATGTCATTTTATGGTTCAGAAGGGTATCGTCTTAGGGCGCAAGATCTCAGCAAGGGGTATCGATGTGGATTGTGTAAAGATAGAAGTAATTAAGAAACTTTCACCGCCTTCATCAGTCAAGGGAATTCATAGTTTCCTCAGACATGTATGATTTTATCAAAGATTCATTAAAAAATTTTCCAATATATCAAGACCATTATGTAGTCTTCTGGAAAATGATTTGCCTTTTAAGTTTGATGAAGATTGTGTGCAAGCATTCAAAATTTTGAAGAAGAAATTAGTAACCGCTCCAGTTATTGCGGCTCTAGATTGAACACTCCATTTGAGTTAATGTGTGATACCAGCAATTTTGCAGTGAAAGTTGTCCTTGGTCAAATAAGGGATAAGATTTTCCATACTGTTTACTACGCCAGTAAGACGTTGAATAATGCTCAAATGAATTACACCACAATAGAAAAGGAATTACTGACTATAGTTTTTGCATTCGATAAATTTAGACCATATTTGATTGGGTCTAAAGTGGTAGTCTACACTGACCATTTTACTATTAAGTACCTTTTGGACCAAGAAAGATGCTAAGTCACGTCTAATCAAATGGATACTACTATTACAGAAGTTCGACTTGGAGATAAGAGATAAGAATGGGACAGAAATCAAGTTGCTAATCATTTACCCATATTAGAAGGAAATAATGTAAACGATAAGACAAACATCAACGAGACCTTCCCTGATAAACAACTTTTCTCTTGTAGTAATGAAGAGGCACCGTAGTACACAAATTTTTTTAATTTCATAGTGTGCAATGTATTTCCCACTGACTTATCATTTGCAAAAGAAGAAATTTCTCTATGATGTGAAGAGTTATGTATGAGGTGACCCATATTTTTCAAGCAATGTGCCGATCAGGTGTTGAGGTGATGTGTGTCGTACGAAGATACTAAAGATATTTTACGACATTGTCATTCATCCGATTACAAGGGTCATTTTGGTGGAGAACGAATTGCCATAAAAGTTTTGCAGGCAGGGTTTTATTGGCCGACGATTTTTAAAGATGCATGGAGATTTATCTAAACGTGTGATCAGTGCCACGGGACTAGAAATATTTCAAAGAGACATGAGATGCCATTGTAGAATATTTTAGAAGTTGAACTATTTGATGTATAGGGTATATACTTCATGGGACCTTTTTTGTCATCCTTTCAAAATCAGTATATTTTGGTGGAAGTGGATTACGTGTTGAAATGGGTAGAAGTTGTACCTACAACTTCAAATGATGCAAGGGTTATGACTAAGTTTTGAAGAAGAATATCTTCACCAGATTCGGAACGCCTCGAGCCATTATCAGTGATGGTGGTTCACATTTTTTATGTCGCTAATTTGAAAGTCTACTAAAGCAATATAGGGTTACTCACAAGATAACAAAGCCGTATCACCCTCAAGTTAGTGGACAAGTGGAAATCTCAAACAAAGAGCTTAAGGGTATTATGGAGAAGACTGTGAGCAAATCAAGGAGGGATTGGACTATCAAGCTGGATGATGCACTTTAGGCTTAACGAACTACCTACAAAACATCAATTGGAATGTCCCTATTTCGATTAGTGTATGAAAAAACATGTCATTTACCAGTCGAGTTGGAGCATCGAGCATTTTGGGCAATTAAGGCTTTGAATTTTGATTTGAAGAAAGTCAGTGATAAGCGCCTTCTTCAATTAGATGAGCTAGAGGAAATACGACTGGATTCATATGAGAATGCTCGCATCTACAAGGAAAACAAAGCAATGGCATGACAAGAAAATCTTAGCCAAGCATTTTATACCAGAACAGTGGGTGTTGTTTTTTAATTCCAGGTTAAGATTATTCATAGGTAAGCTCAAATCCAAATGGTCGAGCCCCTTCATAGTCAAAATGGTATATCTATACGGAACAATGGAAGTTGAAGATGAAAAGACGAAAGATTTGTTCAAGGTCAACGACCAACGATTGAAGCACTATTACGGCGGTGAAGTGGATCGTCAAAAATCCACTATCACCTTAGTGGATCAAAACAATTGAAGCCAGATGGAAGTCGAGTTGAAGACTTAAAATCTAGTGCTTATTGGGAGGCAACCCAAGTTTTCAAGTAATTCCTTTTATTTTTGCATTATTTACTTTTCTTTTATTTGTTTTTATGTTTTTGTTTTGTTTTAGCTTTTGCTTGTTATTTTCTGTTTGTCTACTGTTTTAAGATTGCTTATTTGTTTTCTTTTCTATTGTAATTAAGTGTGTTTTATTTTTTTATTTTTTTAATTTTATTTTTGTCCTCCTAGATTTATTTTTCTTTTAAACATTGGGAACAATGTTTGGACTAGATTTAGGAGTGAAAACATTCGTGTTTCAAACTTGATTCATAAATTGACCATATACTATCTATATGAGAGTTATTGTGCTATGTGATTGGTAATCTTGACTAGGAAGGAGTCATGAAAGTCTTAAGCATGATTTGATGTTATCAAAGACTTTAAACCTAGTAGGAGAATGTAGAGACATTGTGCATGCATAGTTGTTATCTATTAGTGCATACTACCTTTTTGAGGACTTTTAAGCCCTATTGTTTCATTTAAGAGGGAATTTATTTGTTTCCACTCTTAAACATTCTATAGAAAATTTTTCATGACTAGTTGGTCTCTTTAGGCTTTGTTTGGACTTTAAGGGCAGAAAATTTTTGCAATTCTTTATGATTTTTGAAATTTTGAGTTGTCATGTGAACCTATTGACATGAGGCAAACACATATGTGTGATTAACTCCAGAAAAAGGCTAAGAAACCAAAATTACCGAACCTGAAATATGTGTGCGTCTAAAACCAATTTGAAGCTAAACACATATTAGCCTTTATTTTCTTTCGTCCTTACAATTTATCCTTATCCTACTCAAATTAAAATATAATCCTTACCTTAGGAGCTTAGATTTTAAAGGAAAAGTGCTAAGGGATGGAAGAAGGGAGTGTTAGGTGTAGAAAAATTCAGGTTTGGGAGAGATGCTAAGCAAGGACGTCAATTTATTTCAAAAAATATATATAACAAAAAAAAAAAAAAAAGGAAAAACATGATTGGATGATGAAATAAAGAAGATGAAGTTCAGTTGGAAGAGTTTGAGCTTAGTGTTAATTGTAGCATTTTTGGAGATGTAAGAAATAATCTCTAGGAAAGTTCAAGCTCTTCTTTATAGACCATATTCCCGTTCCTTGTGAGCCAAAACCCAAGCCCCTTTACACCGTTTTTGGAAGACCTGCTGATTAATAGGAGATCAAAATTGCTTAGAGCCAAAATCATGGGTGTTGCACTATCTTTAGATGTCTGATTCTTTCAAGAGAATTCATAAATTAGTATACAAGCATTATGAATACTTGAATTCTTATTGATGCATAAACTTTTAAATGCTCATATGTGGTGAGAGTGTGCCTTAGGACTCTGTGGAATAAAATGAAATAAAATAACATATGATGAGTGATTTCTGGTGAGGCGTAGAGCCGAGGCGAAATAAGGTCATGATGTGTATGCTTAGTATTGTCAAAATTCGATTGCTGGGTGATGAGGTAGAGAAGATGGACAACCATGTGAGGATTAATAGTGACTTATTCTTAGTTGAGGTCTAAGATCTCAAGTGGAGTGATTTTTCTTGAAGATAACACTAGAAGATTTGTTGTTAAGTTTGAACTTGATTATTTTACGTTTGTGGGTATCATAACTGATAAACTCTCAGGAGACACAACTTCTCTTACTAGGGACGCTTAGAGGTTTAAAGGCTCGTGACATGTACTAAATGTCATCATGTTTACCTACGAAAGTGGATGTGGTTTTAATCTCTGTTGTTTCTGTTTTTTTTTTTTTAGATTTTTGCTTGAGGGCGAGCAAAAGTTAGGTTTGAGGGTATTTGATCAAACTAAAATTATGTACGATTTTATATCCTTAGCCTATGCTTTTGTAATGAAAGCTCGAATAAAATAGAGGTGTACTAATGTTTTCTGAGTGTTTTGTGCAGAATCTGAATGGAGAGACTGAATTGTAATTTTTGGGGCTAAAGTGTAATTTTAAAAAGTTGGGGGACCTTCTATAATTTTCCCGCAGACCATAGCTGCAAGTGAATTTCCTATAGGCCATACCAGTAGATAGTCGCTGGGAGCATACACAGGTCTGCTACCTGGGTCCATCGGCTGCGCCTCCTTGTCACACGAATTTAATGGGAATGCTACAGTGATTTGTGCAATAATTGGTGCATGTTTTAAAAGCTTTTGATCCTAATTTTGGTAGGAATTCAATTGCACGGGAAGGAGATCTTATATTTAAGGAATTTTAAGTCAAATTTTTTATGATTTTGTAAGGAAAAATCTTGACATTCAATGTAGAAGATTTAAAAAGGTAATTTTTAGTATTGAAAGGAGAGTATCATGGAAACAAATTGGGAGAGATTCATTGGGCAGATTGGGAGAGAATCAAGAAAGTCATCTGTGCGCTAAAAAAAAAAAATGTCTCTCCTTTCTCATATAAATTCATTCTTTTCGCATGCAGTAAGGGGGCTTTTGGGCTTAGTTATTTTGAACAGCAGTAGAGAGACTTTGAAAATCTCAGTTTTGCAAGAAGTAAAGGTTCTCTTGTTTGTTCAAGTTCAAGGGAAAGAGGCATGATAAACCCCGATCCTAGTTTCCTCGGAGAATTCATTTCCAGCTTTCGAATAGAGAATAAAGAGTCCAGAAATAGTGCAAGGGGTCCGATTAGAATTCGATTATATTTATAAAGCCCTGAGTGTCGTGTCAGGAAGAAATGAGAATTTTCGGTGAATAATGTTCGAATCCAGAATGAATGGTGGTTTTTTCGAAAAGATTCGAAATTAGTGTTTAAGACCGAATTTGGACCCGGTTATATTGTCTAGGGTCATAAATTGAGATTCGGTGGGAAACGGAAGTTTTCAGTGAATAGTGTTTTTCGAACGGAAATTTTTAGATGAATAGTAAAATTTTTAAAAATTGACCTTAACAGTCGAAAAGGTTCGAAAATAGTAGGAGAGTATAGAGAAACAGAAACAGATCAAAAAGAAGACCATTTTAGTCAGTTTTAAGCGATCCTAAGAAAATTACGATATTGCCATTTCGAGAGATTAATGGGTTTTAATGAGTTTAAACCCAATTGAATTTTTTTTTGAAGCATGAGATTGATAGATAAGACACCTAATTAAAGTATTTCATGGTCAATTTGAAGATTAGATGACTATAGAATATTTTCAGAATATTTTCCGGTTGAAGTGAAATTAGATTATAAAAATGGCAAAATGGACATTTTAAGTTAATTATGCATGGATCACGCATGAGCATAATATGCAGAAGTTTCAAGGAGTGTAACTCAAGTGAATGAGAATGAGTTAAAGAGAATGAGCATAAAAATCGAGTATTTAAGCTATAGATATGTATAAAAAGTTATCGATTTATTCGATCAGATTTCGGTTAGAAACATTTTTTTTATCAAGTATATATGAGAGGTATTAGACCGAAATTAAAGCCTATAAAGTTAAATTGGCCATAAGATATGTATAGAATATTTATGGAATATTTTTCGAAAAGATTAGGTATTAAAAGTTTTGTTGAAATGAGAATTCGAATTTATTATTTTATGGTACTAGAAACCTTCGATTCGAGTTACGGTCGAATCATATGCCTCCAGTAGTGTTATATGAAGTTTATTATATTTTTGTATCGCAAGTTGAATGTCGTTTGGTTGACCCCGATAAGATTACAAAGTGATTAGAAATGATTTATATGTTAATCAAGCGAGGTGAGCTCACGGAATAAAGTAAAAGATATTTTAAATCAACCAATAAGAAAAGAGATAGGTGCTTTTGAAAAGTAGTGGCTATGGATGTGCCACATGTCATCAATTGATTGGTTGAAGAGATAAATGGATTAGAAGAGGATAAGTGGACCAATAGAATAAAAAAGTTATATATTTTTGGGCATTAGTGAGATTATTAAAAGTTTGAGGTATTAAGTGAAATTTTCTTGAGGGACTTAATTGTAATTGAGCAATAATATATATAAATGTTGATTTTGTCTCATTTGAGACAAATTGGTCGTGCAAAACACAGAAAAGAAAGAAAGAGGAAATTGGGGGAGAGAGAGACCCAAGAGTGAGAGAGAGAGAAAAGAGAGAGATCCGATCTGAATTTCGTAGAGGTTCCTTCACGAAAGTTGTTCCTCGTCATCTCTTCTAGCTAACCCAACAAATTTGAAGCGAAAAGATTGCCTATTTGATGAGTTATTTCAGTTTAAAGTTTGGTGTTTTATGTTAAAACCCATTCTCTCTCTTATTTCTTTTTCAAATTTTAGTTTAAGGATGATAAGAGGAACTTCTGAGGATGATTTTGGTGTGATTTGTGAGTAATTTGGTGGAAGAAAAATAAGTGAAAAAGAGAGAGAAAGTAAGGGCCAAAATGGGTATTTGGTGAGATCCGATTTTGTTTTCGATTATAAGGCATTAGATAGGTGTTTTAGAGGTTAGAGAATAATCTTATGAAGTTAGATTTCGAAAACGAAAAGTTTAGGATCGATTTCGGAGCTAAACGGACGAGTTGAAGGGTGTTTTCCAAAATCCTTCCACATGCGTTCGTTTAACGTTCGAAACGATTTATTTAATTATGGTTGAGTGTTAGAACACTAGAGGATTGATTATTGAAGTTGTCGAATGTTCGAAACGAAAAATAATTTTTATTAGTAAGCGAAATCGAACGAATTTCGTTCGATGCATCCGACGATGAAATTGAGTATACTGAGGTATTCTTAGGAAAGAATAAGTAGGATTCATGTAGAGAAATTGGATTTCGAAAACCCCGATTGAATAGAAATTGAAATCCGAAAGTTTAGGCGTTAAAGGGTATTAATAGAATTAAATGGGATTTTTATTGATTTTGAATGTCATTTGAATGAGTTAAGTGACCCTAAATGAATATTTGATGTTTTAGGGTAAAAACGGAGAGCTCCAGAGGTATACGGAGAAGAATCAGATTCTATCCGAGGATGTGTTGTGAGTGAAAATACAAGTTTTTAAAGTTATATTTTCTTAAAGTTTATTTAAAGTTAAAAGAATTTATTATAAATAATTATTCATTTATTAATTGAATTTATATTATAATTCTAGCATAAAGATTTTAGTTTATTATTTATGTATATGAGAATATGCTAGAATTAAAGATTTTAGGCTTACTGCCTTGAGATTTAGAATATTTTAATGTAATAAGAAAAAGAAATTTTAATAGTCTATGGTTTACCCTAGCCCCAATTTAGTACCCGGCCGAATGCCCTATGCGTGATACGGTAGATGAGAGGAAGTCAGTCAGTGAGATTTGAGTCTAGTCGACTCTTGTGTGAGCGAGACATGAGTGATCCGTATACACGTATAGGGTAGTGTAGTCGGTCCGCGGCGTGGGCCCGCTTTCGGCGACTATACATGGTAGATCCCCACTCCTAGTGGTTAGCTAGATTTCATGTGCTACCACGCCAGGAGTAGATATTCCCTGGGTTACCATTTAGGCGAGCATAAGAAAAGATTTTAAGAAAAGATTTCAGAAAGTATTTTAGAAAAGAATTTTAGAAAGCAAGTTAGTTTTTAAAAACTGTTTTTGGGAGAATACGTTATACAGAAATGAGTTTTAGTGTATATAACTTATACCACTCACTGAGTTATACTCATAGTTTTCTTTAAATGTTTTTCTTAAAAATTCTCCCACAGGCGCAGAAGCTAGTCATCCAGCTGACGAGATTCAGTCAGACGTGCAGGCGGACAGATAGGATGACACCTACTACATATATATATATATATATATATATGTTGTCATTTTGATCATGTATATGTTTATGTAGTTAGTTGTACATATTTTAAAGAAATAGTGGATGCATTAGTTAAAAATGTTTTATCGAAGTTTTCTGAAATTCAGTTTTCAGATTTTATTTATAAGTTTGTGGTTGTGTTGTGGAAAATGAACCAGAGACTCTAGAAGTTGAGAAATGAATTTTATAGAAGTGTTTTTATAAACTGTATTTGAAACTTGCAGGGTAGCATAGTTCAGAAAACAGACGGCATGCTGCCGAAATTTTTATGAAAAAACGAAAAACTTTTATCACTGTCACATTGTAAAAGAAGTTAAAATATCTAGATAGATGAGTTTCCGGTGCCTTGACGGGATTCCTCCGGACTAAGTTAGGGTTCGTGGGAATTCTTTCGAAGTGCTACGGGGTCTTTCTCGGGTCCAGAAGAGAGATTCGGGAAGGGTCTCGTCAAGGCATCTCAGATAACATAATACGGTGAACATTTTAACTTTTTGGTTTATTTCTTCCATGTTGATGATTTTTGTTTCAATTTTATTCATTGTGTTATTCAACTTTATGTCGAACTAATTTTAATTCTAAGGCTACAATGTAGCCAATTTATTTCATCGTCTATTCGATGATTTTTTGTGTTAATTAATTATTATTTTCTTTTATATTTGTATTCCGTTCTATTGGAACTTACTGCTATCAGTTAAATAAGGTCTGTTAATTGATAGATCTTGTGACTATGATGCGCTTGACAAAAGTATCATGTGTTAGACGTCAATAGAATGACATAATCAATATAAGATAGACATATACCTGTGGGGATTATGTAATCATATGTGGGTAATTGAGACTTAATGACAGGTCTCTCTCCTTACTAGGCCTGCCGGCCGTTTCACGGTAGCCCTTCAGCGAATATCTGATCCTACTGAAAAGTTCCCGTAAAGCTACGTCGTTTACTTTTTAAAACTTTTCTAAATTTTCGTTTAGAGTGACAAACGTGGGAAAATTCGTCTTTTTCTTTTCTTTTTATTTCAAGTATTTATAAAACAAATTTATAAAAATTCGGGCAGCATAACGACTATTTTCCGAACATGTCACCTTGCAAATTTCAAAATCTACACTTCTATAGCAAATAAATCTCCACTATTGGGCCTTAGGCCCTCAAATCATTTTTCATAATGCAACCACAAACAAGTTCTAATTTTGGAAACAATAAAATTATAATTCATTTTCATTCACCAAAATTTAATTTCATTAACACCATATATTATATACAACCCAAAAGATAATTTGCAAATATATTTACCAAAATCTACCTATGATGCATGACATATAATTTAAAATGTAAACCTATGCAGTGATTATCTTCGTGTCAGGCCACCTACGCGTCTAACAGAGCCTTTTCTAATTGATAGCTCGTACCTGCACCTGGGGAGGATTTTTCAAAAACATATTAAAAGAATGGTGAGTATTAAACTCAGTGAGTGGATAACTTTTAAACTAAATTTTCCTTTTCAAAAATATATATTCTCCCAAAATAAATTTATAAAACTAGAAATTTTCTTATAACTTTATTAAAGTTACAAAACTAATTTGATTCTTATAAACTTTTCTTTGTTTCTCGAAACTGGAAATAAATTTCTGATTTAATAAACTTCACGTCTATTGACGTGTTTTTCTCTTTTAATCTCGCCAAAGGCAACCCAAGGAAATTTTAGTTCTATAGTGACGGAATTTATCATCGCCATCTGAGCTCGGGGATGCTACTATGTGTAGTCGCAAATGTGGGAAAACTTAAGGTTACGATTCTTCCCAACATCAACAGATCTACACTACCATATGCGTGCAGAGCGTGACTCACAAACTCAGACTCAACCCCCCAAGTTAGTGACTGACTCTCCCAACCACTCTTGCCATACACGAATGCGGTACTTCGGCCGGTAATCTTTGGGGGTTAGGGTAAATCCAAAGCATCTAAAATTTCTTTTTCATAATACTAAAATTTCTTTGTTTTCTTTTAACATATAGCTTAAAACTTAAATCTTATTTTTCCAAGGCCAACGCCTAACTTTCAAAGCTACTTTAGCATGTCTATTCACACATACATATATTCAAATAAAATAAAGTCCTTTCATACTAATAAACAACATGCTAAGTTTAAAGAAATCAAAATTATAAACTTTATAATCGAACTACTTTCGAAACATCTTATCAATTTAATTTTATGCATGTATATATATCAAAAGCTTACTATTTTACTTTGCTTAAAAATAAATTCAATTACAATATAAATTCAAGAAATATACATGCATAATCAACTTAAAATATGCTAGAATTTAATTAAACTTAATAGCTTGAAATAATGTCAATAACATTTCATTAAAATAACTCAATAAAATAAAATCACTCACAAATTTACTTCACCATTAACACCACTTCTTCCAAACCTCCTTTTTTGATGATTTTGCTTCCAAATCCTATAATCACATTCCACCATCAACTTCATATTTAAAAACTCATTCAAGAATTCAACCATTCACTCACATAAATCTTCAACATAATAAATACTAACTAATCACTTACTTTACCATTCAACATATTTACTTCGATAATTTCACAACTCTATCAAATTTCCACCCAATACTCTCACATCCATTTCAATTAATTTCTTTGGCACCATTGCACTCGAACACCTTATAAACATCACTAAAACATAACAAAAGATTAGATAACAATTTAGATACTCATTCTTGACCTTAAACACCTTAACTCCCAAAGTTTTTCAATTTCATTTTTCTTCCAATTCTTTGATACAAATCAATTCATTTTCATTCCAAAACATCATAAAACCCATTCCAACATTAAAATCAACATAAACACATGCAAAATTACAAGTGGTTCACACACTAATATACTTGTCCAACAATTCATTCACTTGATTTTTCTTTCCAAAATTCATCTCAAATTAATCTAATATCACCTATAAACTCATTCAAACACTAAAATACATCCAATTACCTAATCTTTTCCAACTTAATCACATACTAGTACATGTCATACTCAAGCTATTCTCTTCATTTCCAACTCAACAATCACACTCAAAAGCATCAAACCATTATCAAAAGATCAACCAAAGTCTCAAAATACCAATTCAATTTAATTTCATCAATTTACTATATCAAACCCTAACTCACCTTACTAAAATAGCTTGACCCAAACTCTTTGATGTTTTCCTTCCCTTCCAGGATCAAATTGATGGTGATCTAACTCGCTTCAACCCATAAAATCCATCAAAGAACTCATTAAATCAACAATCAATAAAAACCCATCAACTAGTTCATAAATCAACTCACTAACTTTCAATCTCTTCACTTTGTTTTCTTGAAATATCTTGATAAACTAAAGAGAGAAGGATGGATGAGCACCTTAGGGACTTCCTCTTCTTCTTCTCCTTCTTCTTTCACGGCCAGATTTCTTCTTCTTCTCTCGGTCAGCTCTCATCTTTCACGGTTTCAGCTTCATCTTTCACGTCTGCTCTTTGTTTCAGCCGAATGGATCTCTTGCTTCACTCATCTCACACTTCACTTTATATACTTGACCCTAGAAAAGTCTAAATTTCCCTTGGAATGACTTTAAAATCACACCAATGCCATTAGTTATAAATAAATTCATTTGATTGGTTAAACAATTCTATCTAATTAATCCACCAACCAATCACTCCAAATTAGTTTCAATTCAACTAATTACACTTCTTTTTTACTTAAATGTGTCTCTAAAGCATTGGTTCATTCAATTTCACATGGATTGTGCTTGTTTGACACTTATCCATTCATGCAACAGTTTAATAATTCATTAAACTTAGAATTTAATCCTTATTTAACACTAATAAATTTCAAAAATATTCTATGGGCATCCTATCATCAAATTGACCATGCAATACTCTAATTGGGTGTCTTAACTTTCAATTCCATTCTTCGAAAAAAATTCAATTGGTTATAAACTCACTAAAATTCACAATGTTTCCAACGAATGTATTTTTATTGATTAAAATTCTGAACCCTTAGAATCCACTTAAACTGACTCATTTTTGCTCTGTTTCAATTTCCAATAACTCTAATTCGTATTCCGGGACTTATGATGTTTGGGGTCAATTTTTCGAAAATCTCTATTCACGCGGATACTATTCACCTGGAAACACTATTCACTCGAAAATATTATTCACTGAAAAAAATTTTATTTCATGAAACTTGAGGAAGTTTTTCATTTCCCAAAAATCACTATTCACTCAAAAATACTATTCACACGAAATTACTATTCATCTGAAAATACTATTCGTCTGAAAATAATATTTATCTGGAAAACATTATTTCTCCTAGGGAAATGAAATTTTGGGTTCTACACTTAATGAATTCAAGATTGTTTAATCTACATAGACATATAGTAGATTAATTATTCTGAGTAATATTACTAACCGTTCAAAAAAGGCTAGTAATTAATCTAGAGTTTTACCTGATTATATACAATATAAAAGTAATTATTTTTGTGTCAATAAAATGATAATAGGTTGATGAAATAAAAAATGTGAAATTGTATCTTAGATCTACTCATCTGCTATCAGTTCCATCAATTAAATTGTTTGTTTATTTGATTTTTCTTTATTTTTATTAACTATATATTTTTCAATTAATTAAATTCAATTCTCTTTTAATTTTAATAGTTTAAATAAAATTGTTGTCAATCAATTTTGGTAATTGGTACGTAAAATTAGCAATTGTCCTTGTGGAAACGACCTTGATTTGCCACTATATTACATTGCGATCGTATATACTTGCACGCGACCTATTGTAATTAGTACATTAGGAATTTACCCATCATTGATAATATAAAGCAACATGAGATTAACGTTGCTAAAGGGGTACACATTTTGGCTACATGCTTTTCCAGTACATAAGGGTGTGCGTTGCGAAAGGTTTTAGCAACACATTCTACATATCGTCGTATTGTTGATTTCTTGTAGTGTACAATATATTTAACATACTTACATCAAAATTTGCTGACAATTGATGCTTGACAAATTTTTTCTAATCTTTATCATTTTTTATGTTATCAGGTTTAACATTTGGAGCTCTCAACAAGCATTAGGACCGAGTTGAACACTTCTAATGCGTTTGGTTATCTTACTATTATATTTTTGCCAATAATTACATATCGAACAAAGTATATAATTCCTACCTATGTCATCCAAACCAAACTTTTCCTATTTATATAATCAAAATTATAAGAAGATCAATTAAGATTGCTATATATTCAAAATAAATTCTCTAAGGAAAAATCAATAAATGAGAATCAAACCTTTGTTGTCTCCCACACACTATATTTCAAAATTTTTATATAAAGGAGTTTCAACATCTTCTACATTCTTATGAAAATCTTCATCTCTTATTTCAATCTCCAGTTCAACATGATCACCATAATCTTCAAAACAACATCTATATATTAGAATCTTCTCATTTGAAATAAAAGATCTCAATTTCACCATGATAAATTTAAATAATACATAATCACCAAACAACTTAGTAGAGTTGATTAAATTTGGGTTTTTGTTCTTTGCCCAATGTTTGATTTTCAATTTTAATATTTCTCTCTTATATTATAGTTATGTAAATTTGGGTTTTTGTTCTATGCAAAGTGTTGTCAACAAGTTCAAAATGATTTTTATGGTACTAATTTATGTTTTGAATGTGATTTCTGTGGGTATGCAGCCTTTGTCATTTGTGATTTTTGCTCAATGTGTTTGTTGGTTTGGTTACTATTTTGGAATTGTGTTTTGTTGGTTTGGTTAGTACTTTGGAATTGTTTTATAAGAATCGTTTTTAGTTCTTACTTATGTTTTGTCTTTAAAATTGCTTTGATTACATTGTTTTTGTGTCATCTGTTGTTGGTTATTAGGAGTTATATGAGGTGATATTCAAATTGGAAGCAAACATTTTCAAATATTCATATTACTATGTATGTAAGTGTTATACACAAAACATTCCTAACATTATGTTTCAAAAATTTAGGACATTGTCATTTAAATAGTATCATTTAAAAATAAATAAATGCTAATTTTTCATAAATAATGAAAAATACCTAGTAAATTTTAATATTTACAAAATAACTAGTATTCAAAATATTCATGAACTATATATAAAGCAAATGCATGACAACAGAAATAGTGTCATCTATTTCTCAATCAAGTAAGTTCATATTTTGAAAATAAATGGTATCACAAAGGTCTTGAAACTGATCAAACTCAATGGTCATCTCCATATCCTCTTCGTTTGATGAGATGTCAATCACCTCAACCTCATCATCAAAGATCTTTATGATCTCGGGCATCTCATCGTTGAAGATCTTTATGACTTTAGTCATCTCATAGTCAAATATCTCATGACCTCAGGCTCCTTGTCATCCGAGATCTCTATAATCTCAAAACTCGTCATCCAAGATATTAATGACCTACTTGTCATCTGATAGGACAATGATCTAATCACATCATTTGAATGAATTGAGCCAGTCCTATAGTAATACATGTCATCATATAAAACATATACATATACATGTCTGTTAATTTTAGATCAAATAAAATTAATATAAAAACTAAGACATTTGATTATGCTCCCTTTTGAGTAAAATAAATTAAATAATATAATTCAACTTATCCATAAGAGCAAATAAATCAATAGGATGGAAAAAAGAGAAAAAATTAAAAAAAAAAAAAAAATTCTCGTCGAAAATCGTCGTCGGCTACAGCGCATACTGGTCATGTGCCGATGGAGCCAACCACTCTCCAACAGCATCAGCAATGCATCAACATGTGACTAGATGCATCTTCAGGCACGCTGGACAATGAGACACACATCTCTAATAGCATCACGTGTTGGGTGCATAAGGCACAACATGACAACACTACAATGCAACATGCATCTTCAAACAATGCGCCACGTGCCACCAATATGGCTATCCACACATCGACACATGTCACCACATGGTTTGCCAACGTGTTAAGACATGGCTGTCCACGCATCGCCACATGCCAACATGTTGGCGGTGCCTTGCAGTCTCATTTTTCACACACCAACTTCCCAACTTTGTCCAACGACTGAACAACTACCAATTTACTTAGAATTTCATCCTGATTCTAATTATACCATTAGTTTCTACATTTCGATTAAGGCTGATGCACATTCTCCTATTATGCTTATGTGATTACCATTTCAACCTAAAATCAACATTTTCTTTTATTAAATAAATACATATGTCAACCCTAAACTTCATTTGATTTGTTCTCACTCGTTTCTCATCAAAAAATTGTGATTCAAATTGCTATGGATTCATCTATTTCTAGTTTCATATGAACTTTGAATCAAGTAAAAAGGAGACCTATTGAATGTGATATCATACAATTATGGTGACAAGGTTAAATCTCCACTTAGGTTTTTCTTCCAAAATAAATTTCATGGCACTTTGAATCACATTAAATTGATCATCTACTAGCAAAGAACCCAACACATGCTCTGATACTAATGATAACAAAATCAACCATGTATTGTATATCAAAAACAGTAAAGAAACGAACCATTTATGCATAAAAAATCCCTTTTGAAGTTTTGAAGTTGTTGAACTAGTCAAAATTCAATAATTAATTGATAGAATTGAAATCTCAGTTCATAGTGTAAGAGTCTTTTGCTTTTTTCATGTGTTTTCTCTATTTTGGTCTTTATGTTTGTACATTGTTAATTACAGTCACAGACATAATCGTTCAATCTTTCTTGAAATTCTCCAATTAGCCTATTTAAATATAATCACATAACTATAAATGCAATTATCTAGTAACTACTCACAACCAGTGTTCTAAAACTTAGTGATTTTCGTCGAGTTTTAAGAGAAAAACCATTTATCGGCAGCTTGTCGATCTAAGAACCCCATATCGGGGGTGCTCAGACCAGGCAAGTACTTGACTAAGTTGGCCAAGTATTCGGGCCAACTTGGCCAACTCGGATTATTAAAAAAAAAAAAATTAATAGACAAGTAGTGACCAGTCATCACCATACTACAAACCACTTACCACACAAGCAAAGCCACAAAATCCTAGAAAAAGAGTGCAACTTCTTTGCAAAATCCAACCTAAAAACCAATGGCATCTCCACTAAATTAGGCCAACTCCATCCCAATTTAAATCTCTAAATCCACTCCACACTATCTGTAAAACCTAAAACTTCTGGAATAGTATTTCTGGATGAATAATGTTTCGGATGAATAGTATTTTAATGTAAATAGTATTTTTAAGTGAATAGTGATTTCTAGGAAACGAAAATTTCCTTAAGTTTCGTGAGATAAATTTTTTTTTTTTAACAGTATTTTTGGACGAATAGTGTCCGTGCGAATAGTGATTTTTCGAAAAATAGATCCCGGATATTATAAGTCCCGAAATAGGTATTAGAGTTGTTAGAAACTGAAACGGATCGAAAATGAGTTCATTTGAATAGGTTTTAAGCAATCCGAAAGTAATTGATGAAAATGCCCTTTTCAAAGAATAATAGGAACTTATGATTTTACGACCATTAGAATTCTTTTTAAAGCATGAAATTGAAAGTTAAGACACTCAATTAGAGTATTACATGATCAATTTAATGATAGGATGACCATAGAATATTTTTGGAATTTATTGGAGGGTGAATGACAATTAATTTTATTAAAGGTAAAATGGACATTTCAATTAAGTATACATGGATTTGGTGTGAGTGACTGCATGCAATGAAGTTGAACAAGAAACACAATTCATGACATGAGATATTAGCCGATGGGAGGATGACAAATTAAAAATAATTAAGTGGAAATTAGTTGTCATGCATTGTAATGCCCTAAATGTGATATTCATAAATTGACTAAACTAACCTTGTTACAAGTTAACTTGTCATTTATTTTAATGAGTGGCATTATGGTCAATTTAAACTAGGGATTTCATGGTCATTTTAAGGTTGATGAAGGGTATTTTTGTCAAGTGAAAGTGGGCTATATATAAAGTGAAAGGAGATGAGAGTTGAGAGAGTGTAAGTGGTGGTCAAAGAAGAAGAAAATGTGAAAGAAGAGAGTAGACCTGTAAGGAAAAGCAGAACCGAAAAAAAAAAAAAAAAAGTGCAACTGTGAGAAGGAAAAAGGAAGAAGAAGAAGAGGAGATTCTAAGTGTGTTCAATCCATCATTCTCTCTAAAACCCATCAAGAATCTTTCAAGAAAAAGAGTGAAGGGAGTTGTAGGTAAGTTGATTAAATTCATGTCTAGTTGATGGGTAATTTTTGATAGTTGATTTAAATGGGTTTGTGATGGATTTTATGGTTTGATTAGAGTTGAATCATTATCAAATTAAGCTTGGAAGTGGAAGGAGAAGTGAAGCAAGTTTTGGGTCAAGAATTTAGTAAGGTAAGGGTTAGGGTTTGATACCAAAAATTGATGGAATTTAATTGATTTTGAGTTTAAGGCTTTAATTGAGTAATTGATGCATTTGGGTATGATTTTTGAGTTTGGAATGAAGTGAATAGCTTAGTTGTGTTATATACTAGTGTGTGCCTAACTTGGAAAAGTTTATGTAATTGGATGGTTTTTAATATTTGGATTAATTTCTATGAGATTTCATGTTGATTGAGATGAAAATTTTGAAAAGAACAGCAAAGGAATGAAATGATGAGCAATTATACTAGTGTATGAACAAGTTATGCTTAAGCATGTGTTTGTGTGGATTTTTAATACTTGAATGGTTGGTATGATGTTGTGAAATTATTGAGCTCATATATTGAATTAGAAATAAGTGGTTATTTGATGTTTATTATGTTGAAAATTAATTGAGGGAATTGTTGGATACTTGAATGATTTTAAATGAAAAGTTTTGGTTGGAATGTTAGTTTGAAAGATTATGTCAAGAATTGGAATTATATTGTACATGATTATTGAAGTTCAAATTGGACGAATAATTGTGATTGACATTGAATTTAAGTGAAAGAGGTGATGAAATTTATGGTGGAATGTGCTTGTAGGTGACTTGGAAGCAAGAAGATCAAAATGGAGGTTTTGAAGAGTGGTGAATTAGTATTGGAAATAAGTCGTGAGTGGATAGTTTTATTTTAATTAAATTGATTGAGTTATGGTTATTTATATTTCAGATTTTGTTATCTATTTCAAATAAATAAATTTGTTGATGTATGTTGATTTTATAGATTATAAATTATGTTTTACGATTGAAATAAAAGTTTATTACGAATTTATATAAGAAATTTCGGAAAGAATTCTATGTTTTCTGTTTGAGTTATTATTAGAAAGATTTCAGAATGTTTTAAATAATATGATTTTATGCTTTGAAAAATAATATTGATTTCATTTTTGGAGAAAATTATTTATCCAGAATTATATAGATATTCGGAAAAGATTGGAGAAAGGAAGTAATTAGGCAAAGTGAGTGTGATTTATTTTCAAAGCTTTTATGAATTTATAAGTTGATTATCGATATTTGCAAACGTATATTTTAGTATTCAAATTACTATAATGCAACGTTTATTTTAATATTCCAAGTTATTATGCTTAATCAAATTTCAAGCATGTCATTATATATTTTATTATGCGTGTATAATTCTTTTAAGTTATGATGAAAATGTATTTATTTTAAAAGTAAAGTGAATTAGTAAGTTTATTATATTTACAAGCATAGAAAAGATTCGATAAGGTTGTTTCGGAAGTATTTCGAATATAAATCTTATATTAGAAAAAAAAAAATGTTTATTAGCGAAAACATATATTTTCAAGCTAATAAAAATAAAAGAAAGTTGTAAGTATATTGAAAGAATTTTTAATGTATTTGGTTTATTCTAATCTCCAGTATTACCCGACGGAGGTACCCTATGCGTGTATGACGGGGGGAATCGAAATCCCAAGTTCCCGTATTGCCTGATGACGGGGGGAATCGAAATCCCAAGTTCCCACATCGTTTGATGTTTAGAGGGAATCGAAATCCCAAGTTCCCACATCAGCAATTACGCAAGGCAGTATTCACTAGTCCTAGTGACGTGTAGACATATCATCACGTAAGGACAAGTTTCTCTGGGTTACCAGTTAAGGCAAGATAAAGAGATAAAAAGTACGTCATTCGACGTAAGATTCAGAAAAGAAAGAAAAATATGTTTTACGAAATTATTATGAAAATTTAAGTGTGTGAAATTTTAAAGTTTTATGCTAGATTTATATTTTCCAGTAAATAATATTATATTATTATTAGCTTTCAAAATTATATTGAGATGATAGAAATATGTTGAAAATGAAATGTCAAATATAAAAGTTTAACCGCTCACTGAGTTATTACTCATCGCACTTGTTCCTATTTTCCATAAAAACCCTCCTCAAGTGCAAGTACGAGCTAGCAAGAGGAAAAAGCTCCGTTGGACGTGCAGACTGACTGAGGATGCGAGGCAACTGCACTAATCTACATTTTGGAGATTTTCATGTATATGCATACTTTCATGATTTTATGCACGTTTTGTAGATATTATTTCAGATGATCTTCATATATTCATGGCTTATATTATGTTCGATGAATTTAAGAGTAAATATTGCTTTTTATACGATGTTGATTTTTAAGTTATCTTTTAAAGTAGAACTATGTTTGGGTTTGATTGTGGAAATTGATTTGAGGGTCTGAAGCCCAGTAGTGGAGATTTGATTGATATAGAAGTGTTAAACTTTTAAATTTGCAGGGTGGCATGTTCTGAAACAGCTGTTATGCTACCTAAATTTTTTTTTATCCGTTTTGTAAATGTTTGAAATAAAAAGAAAAGAAAAAGAAAAATTTCCTCACGTTTTCCGCATCAAAAAGAAAATTTAGAAAAGTTTTGAAAAATAAACGGTGTAGCTTTACGAAAACTTTTCAGTTGAATAAGATATCCGCTGGATGACTACCGTGAGATGGCTGGTAGGCCAAGTAGAGAGAAGGGCTTGTCACTATCCATTAACACAAACCTATCAACAAGTGAGCATGGAAGACGTCAAACAAGATGACTAGCATCGGGTTTTTGAATTCGATAAAGAAACCCACTGACTAGTGTGAGATCAACGATACTCGGTGGTGGAACAACGATGGAGGAGAGTGAGGAAGGGGGTGGTACGGCATGGGTGAGAAAGGAGGGTGGTAATAGTTGCAGCGTGGGTGACAGAGAAGGGTAAGGGTTAGGCATGGGTGAAAGAAGAGGGTAAAGGTTGCGGTGAGGGTGATAGAAGAAGGTGAGGGTTGTCAACATGGGCGAAAGAGGAAGGTAAGGTAAGGGTTACAACATGGGTACGTAACAGAGGTAGGTGAAATGTAATTAGGGTCTTCTGTTTGTGTGTATATGTATATATTAGGTCAAATTCACAAATGCATATAAAGTTTGATAAAACTACATCAACATTTGAATTTTAACCATAATGACGTGAATCTCTCTTAAGATTCTGAAAATCCAACAGAAATACTCATCGCCTTTAAAAAGTTACTGTTAAATCCTAACGGTTGATCAAAAGTGTTAAAAACTAAAAGCCCCCAATCTTAAAAAATTAATATATTATTATTGTAATTTTAAATTTATTTATATATTATTATTTTAATTATGTGATTGTGCTAAAGTGACTTTGAAGATTGTATGAGATAGGTTTAATGATGTTTTGTGGTCATATAATTGTATTTTGATTATACAGAAAATTTTTTATGTTTTTTTTTTTACTAGTTTGACCTAGTTTAACCATCGGTCAACAATACTTACAGATAACTCGTTGAGTGACTGATAACTCACTACTCCTACCTCGTCAGTTAATTAGTGAGTAATAAGTTTTAAAATCTTACTCACAACTACACGATCACATCCAAACTTTGATTTGGATTGGGTCATGGGTTTGGATCATCTTGAGTCTCATCCCATAACCCATTAAAACTAACAAGGTATGTATCGAGTAAATGTATGTACTTGCACCTATATCATCCAACCTTTTTTTGATAGCCAGTGCAGAATATTACAAACTGCTGCCATAATCCGTTTGCAATTAAAGGAACTACAAGGTTTGTGTTACCCGGTGTGCTGGGAATTAAAACAGTTTTATATATGAACTTATACAATGCAGCGATAGAATTTCAGTTGCTGCTAAAACCTTTAAATTTTCTAGTGCCTATCCCATGCTTTTCAATCTTTCCAACCCTAAGTGATAGTTTTATTCTCAATAGATGATGTATATATAGTTTGTTGTTTCTCAACCAGCATTACTAATTCTTTCCCAAGACTTCAATTAATCTATTTATTTAATTGTGGGGAGAAATTTAAATATATAATACAGTGCACCTCCTCCACCCAGTACATCTTATCTCATGTCATTTGATATGAATATGAATACAAGTCTTATCATATCATGGAGTTGGGCTACTACATCCGCCCTCCAATGTCTTTTTTTTTTTATAAAGACTGTTCTTTATCATATTGTGACCGAGGGTTATTAGTGGCTTTTTAATTTATTTAAAAAAAAAAATTGATATCACTTAATTAACATGGATTGTATTACGTGGAGTGTCTTGTTATCTGTCCTACTGATAGTGATTAAATATTAATCAGTGACATGTCTCTTTCCATGTGATATATTCATCCATGTTGTTTTCATACAGTTCCATCAATAATTATTAATTGCAGATACCACAGTTAATAAAACTTAGTATTCTAACAAATATATATATTGTCGACGTTGGGTTTCAGTCGACGAGTAATCAATGCCCAATACCTGCAATCAATGTGAGAAAGCACAAATACCAATAAAGAATATAGACAAAAACCGAGAATCAAACGAGGAATACGGATCTTTTACGTGGTTCAGCAATAATAGGTCTATGTTCACGACTGTCTATCTCTTAAATTCTGCAGAGTGACAGTATGTTATTAATTATTCTCTGATCATGTTACAATGATTTTAATCCCTATTTATAGGAAAAGAGGCGTTACAATTCTGGTTGTAGCAAATCAGGAAAAGAATCCTGAATTAATTACACTTCCCAAATAATCAGAAAAATAAGGAAAAGAATTGTAAATTAATTACACTTCCTAATATGTTTGAATAATATCAGGAATCTGCTTCCATAAAATCAGGGACAATGTTAATTCGGTTTGAATTTGAATAAACTTCCGTTTCTGGAGAGAGAATCACGGTTGAATTAGGTAACTGCCAGTCCTGAAAGATACTATATTAATTACGCTCCTGAATGAGCTGCTGACTATGGCGGTCTGGCGGTTTGCGAGCTGGATCTTGGCTGTGTCACGAGCTCGTTATTTGCAGACTAAAGAAATTACTTGAGCGAGCTGCAGAGCTCGCTGGGCTTAGAGTCATCTGGGTCTCGTCTGATGGGCCTTGACTGGGTTGACTTTTATCGGACCTTCTTATTGGGCCTAAATTGGGTTTTTACCAGCCCATTTAATGAGTCCGAAAAATACATACAACATATATATATATATGTAGATATATATAAAGTCGAAAGAAATTTCCTGCACAGCAAGTACAAGTGCAAGTCTATTTGATATCTTGTGGACCGATATTGTTTTTGGGTTTTTTTTTGTTTCTTAAAAATTAAGCCATTTAAAAGACCATGAAAACCACAAAGGTTTTTTTAAGACGTTTGGTTCACCAGTCAAATACAAATATTTTATTAATATTATCTTTGATGAATTTGGACAAAATGAATTAATATACTTGAAGAAAACACAGATGAAATAGTTAGCTTAGGGTAGCGGCCGGAGCGGCATGTACCCTCCTGAATTTTTAAAATTGTTTTTCAGAGTCTCCACATAATTACAAGTTTGTCCTTTCAAACGAAACATTTTATTTTTACAGGATGGAATAGGCTTTGACGACCAGTGTGGGTTGGCAAGCGTAGGGTGAAAAACTCAGCAATTGACGGCCTTGAGAAGACGAGTTCAAAAAAACCTTTTACAAATTTACAAGAGAACAGGTACACCGTTCCAATAACTTTATTATATTTTATTTATTAAAAAAAAAAAAAAAAGCCCTTATACACTGTATCATTCACGGACTGATTATTCGATGAACAGAAAGAAAAGACAACAATCACGACAACGCTGCCACATGAGTTTCTTAATAATTACCTTAACGAACAATGCCTGCCTTTCCTGTTACTTCCGCTTTAATCCTGAATTTCTGACCCAAAACTCAGAGTCTTCATTTACAATCTTTCAATGAAAAAAATTTTATATATATATATATATATATATATCAAATTATAATTTAACTATCCAGTTGAAACGTGATTACAGACGGAACAACTGTTTCAATGTTATTACAATTTACCCCCATATTGTTAACATTCCTCTATAAAATAAACTGCATGAGGGGTAAAATTATCTTTTAACTTTATTTTTAATTTTTTAAGATAAATTTTAAAAATTTTAAAATAACTTAAATAAAAAAACTTTAACTAGATCTCTACTGTCTATCTTGAGATGGACGATAGAGATTAATTTAAGAAAATAAAAAAAATTAAATAAAATCAAAATAAAAAATTAAATATTAACCAAAAATCCAACTTCAACCCATCATCCTCATCATCTTCTTCACTAGTTTATCATAAAAAAATCACCCACAATCACCAATTTAAAAAAAAAAAATCATCAAACCTAAACAATCACCAATTCAACCTTATCAACAACAAAATAAAAATCACCAATTCAACTCAAATAATCATAAGAAAAATTGAAGAAAAAAATTGAAAAAAAATGTGGGAATGAACCCAGAAATTGAACCTAGATTTCTGGGGTCATGAACCCAGAAATCTGGGTTTTCATGAACCTAGATACGAGAACCCAGATTCTAGGTTCATGGGTTCACGAATAAACCCAGAATCTGGGTTGTCATGAACCTAGATTTCTGGGTTCACTTGATGATGAACCCAGATCTGGCTTCATCCGGATGAACCCAGGTTCATCTGATCTGGGTTCATCCAGTTGAACCCAAATTGGGTTTGAGGAAGAAAAACAATAGAAGAAGAAGATGAAGCTGAAGAAGAGAAGAAGAAGAATATGAACCCAAATCGAGTTCGAGGAAGAAGAATAGCAGAAGAAGAAGATGAAGTGGAAGAAAAGAAGAAGAAGAAGCAAAAAAAGAAGAATATGAACCTAAATCGGGTTTGAGGAAGAAGAATAGTAGAAGAAGAAGAAGGGGAAGAAGAGAATAAGAAGAAGAAGCAAAGAAGAAGAGAGAGGCTTTATATTATATGAGGGTAATTTTGTTTTTTCGCTGTTTTGGTACTGTTCATCATTAAATGTAACAGAATCTTACTAACGACAGAGGGGGTAAATTGCAATAATATTGAAACAGTTGCTCCACTTGTAAATGCGTTTCAACAAGGTAGCTAAATTGTAATTTGCTCTATATATATGTACGTATGTATTTGTGTATGAAAGTTGCAGGTCTTGATATTAATTTAAACAAGAGTCCTTCCCACTATACGGTACTAGATTGACATAATCATGATATTTTAAAATTTTTTATGATCAATTATTACACAATATTATAATTATATACCCATTTTTTAGTCATATATATTTTTAAATATAATTCATGATATAATAATTCAAATATGAAATATTGACAATTTAAATGAATGTCCTTCATCACCGAACATGCAATAGTTGTATTAATAAATATATACGCACATTAACATGCAAAAATATTACAATGGCTATTCCTCGATTATGATAAAAGTAGTAAACTTAAATACAAATTACCCACCTGAGGTAATACCTAAAACAAATAGAACTAACATTTTAATTTATTAATAACCAATCCCACACTATTACATTAAACCCTTACTATTAAGGGCAATGATTGTCAAATATGTATAAAGGCTAACAAGTCCTTGAGGTTTAAAGAAAATGTTCGATTACAAATTAGACCATATGAAAAAACAAAAATTAAAATAATAATAATAATAATAAAGGTGGGAATATATGTGAGAATGATGTGGGGGTTATAATTTTTATTAAGGTCCTATCCTGAAATGTATTGATTGTTAATAAATTATAATGTTAAATTTGGAATAATGATAATTATAATGTTAATTTTAGAAATTAAATTCACTATGTCACCTTCAAGATTTAAGTCCATAAGTTACATTAAGAAAAAATATATTTGTTTTCCAAAGTCTTATAAATAAGATAAAATGTAGATGAAATTTTATAAATTTAGGATTCTAAATCTCGGATTTATTTATAAAATCATAAGTTTAATGAAATTACATCCTGCCACAATTATAATTGTTGAGTGTTGATTTTTTCAGGTTGCAAGAAACCACAATGTTGAAAATAATAATTAAAAAAATTGTTTATGATTTTGTAAACAAAAGAGAAAGAATTTGCTAATGTTTAAAAAATTGTTCATAAATTCTAAAAATAATTTGATCAAAAATAAAATATAGAAATAAAAAGTATAAATATATCGAATTTGATTCCATAATCATTCATTTCAATTTTATTTTTTCTATTTTAGAAACATAATTTATATTATCAATATTTTATATTTAGAACAAATATTTTCTTGCTTGAAAAAATAAATAACTATGATAAAAAATAAAAATTTGGTAACATGGTCTAGTTAGGGTTGTTACAAGGTCTAATATATATTCGAGAATTTGATAACATTTTTTTCTCATATATGTTCTCAATATTGATAATTTTTTTGTCCTTTACAAGGTCTAATTAATTTGTTGCTCCAATCATTTCTTTAAATCTTAAGGACCTTTAATTTGACCTTTATAGATATTTAATAATAATTATCATTAATATTAATGATTTAATGTAATACTGTGGAGTTGATTGTTAATAAATTAAAAAGTTAGCTCTGTTTATTTAATTGTAGGTAATACCTCATCTACACAATTTGTGAAGTGTGAACTGGAACGTGAGATTTTCTACGAGGGTGCATCGTGCATGTTACTACGAAAGAGAAAGAGGAAAAGAAGATTTTATAAAAATTAGAATTGAAAAGGGTCAACTCAGAATTATAAAGAAAAGCATGAAAAGAGTCTCCAGAATGTCAACAACGGGCCTGAAATTCAGCAATTATTTTGCTTTTAGTATAATTAGGTGTCCTGGGATTAGGTATTAGGTAGCCTAACAAATTCTTCAACAATTTATAAACAAATCAGGTAGAGCTTGCATTATATTATTCCTTTCTCTCTCACAAAAGGTAGCCTGCATTATATTAAATAATTGAATATAGCAAGTGGACAAACGAGAAAATAAAAATTTTGGTTTTGTCGAGTCTGTTGGAATTTAGTCAGCATGTGAAGATTCTTAAGGATTGCTATCTATCAATGTCCTTGTTTTTGTCATTCTAATCAACAACATGGCTTACTTCGTATTCTTATAACCAATAGACTTTTCATAGCAAACCAGAAAGGACCACGAAATTTCCTTGTAAAGTAAAGTTTAATTAATATATACACACACACACGTATATATCATGTACGCTGCCAATAACTTTAATGGTTGTTTAATAATTATATGTAAAATAGATAATGAAGCTACATATGTAAGATAAAATGAGAGAACTTTGAACACATTTAATGTGCAGTGCACTTTTCATGTATTTCATTTACCTTATATGACATAAATAAATTAACGTAATTGATTTACATATCTTATAATTATGTGGACTAAACGCATTATAAATGATGCATTGAATATAATTTAGAATTTTATGGAATTGAGATGGAATGGACTCTAATTTAAATAAAATAGTGTTTTAAGACAAAAATGGTCAATAAAATCTTATATTATTTAAAGATACTAACAATTGTACGTTGATGTCCTAAGAATAATATAAGTTCTTTATTCACTCCACGAATACTTATTATATACATTTTTTAAGGTACATGTTAGATTAATCTAGTAAACTTACAAATTTGAAATGTGTTCGGTGAAGTGCACCCACACATATGTAACGCGAAAGAGTGAGAGAGTTCAAACATTAATAGTAAATTCTATGATTAAGTTACAGATAAACGATAAGGCTAATTACCACAAAGAGTGCATGAAGAAGAAAGTTGAATGAAACTTGGTTCTAAAGCCTTCTTGGCATTAGCAATGGAAACCCTAATGGAGTTAATTAAGAAGCTTTCATAAATATTGACCATACATATATAAACTTACCTAAACTGCAGACCTAATAATTACTATGGTTCACCTCAACATGCATGTTAAGTCACTGTAGCTTCGCACTTCCAAATGGTTGATTTGCTTGGGAGGATTTGATTTCGGCGTCCAAAGTTGTTGTGATGTTGATGCCATGTTGATGTTCTCTCTGTGGGAACCCACCATTGTTGATGTTTCTTACCATCCCGCCAACTCCTAGGAAGTCCAATGTTAATTTATCTGACCCACCAATGCCTCCACCAGCTAGATTTTGATGCAACTTAGACTTGTCCACATTGCAGAAACTAGCGTTGTTAGTTGGCTGGTCTAGTGTGAATCCGCTGCCATCAATTCCACCATACATCGAAGAGCCTCCATTGGCAAGAGAATTCATTAGTCCTTGTAGACTATTATCGTTTTCCATCTGTAATCTCAGGCTCTCTCCTCCACTCCCACTAGTAGTACTGTAACTGCCATTGAAGCTTGAGCTTACAAACTGCCTATCTGATTTAGCGCCGGCGCTGCTTGATGAAGAACTCCCCAATCCTCTTAACATTCCAGGGTTAGTGCTTGTAGTTGAACCTATTTGAGCAGCTTTTTGAAGCAATGCTGTGGCAGACATATGAGAGGACATGTTTTCCTGCTGGATGGAAGTTCCATAGAGAGAAGAAAGGCCCGAGACAGTTTGATCTCCCACGTTAGAGAAGACTGCAACCCCTTGGTTACCACCATTATTGAACTGCTGACTTAAGAAGCCAGCAGAATTCGATAAGTTGGCGGTGTTGGCATTTTCACTGTTGCTTAGGCTGCTAGAGGAGCTATTGTTCGAAAAGAAACCAAGATTGAACAAATTGGGAGATGAAGGGGAGTTACTAGTGTTACTCTGGAGATCAGGAAGTCGCATTAGACCATGTAAGTGCTTGTTAGGGAATGTTCCATGGTGAGATTGATTCTCTTGAAAGCCTTGATTTGCATGATCTGCCATGAAAAAACCAGAAGATGTCAGGCCTTGCAATGAAGAAACATTTGATGGAGGCATCAGGTGCTCGAATTTCGCTCCTCCGGCACTGCCTAGCCGCAACAAGTTAGTTGATGGATGGTTCTGGTCGTGCAATGAGGAACCCACATGAGATAGATTGAAACTTCCACCCACGCTGCTGTTGTTTCCAAAGAGATGATTGCTCATTGTGTTTAAGCTCGTAGGGTGTCTTGCACTCTCTTGAGCAAGTGCATCACAGAATGCCCTATGAGTTATGAAACTGTCACGCCTGCAGCAATTATGATAACAAGACAGTTGACATTAGAGTTTCTCGATGATCGCTAAGTTACTTGATATGCACAAATATTGGTGTTGAAAAACATAAAACGTCATCATGACAACAATAATGTTTCAACAGTTTTACTGTTGAATATTGTAACCACTTCAAATAGATAGTTGAAATCCTATATGTTTTTTTTTTTTTTTTTTAAAAAAAATTTCTTATTACATTTAATGTATATCAAATTCTCCAAACGCCATGTTAGCTAAACTCAAAAGTTTAACTTCTAGAATAATAGATATACATATTACCAACCAGGGTCAGAACCAAACATTTCAATTTGGGGGATCACAGCATATTTATCAAATCATCTAATGATCTAACCTATTTCAAATCATTAACATTTATTATAAATACTGCATGCAGTTCAAAATTTATATAAAATTTATAAATTATTGACTTCTATATATAAATTTTTTTTTTCAAAAAGTCTGGGGGGCCAAGGTCTCCCTCGACCTCCATGCAGTTCCGTCCCTTTTACCAACTCTTAATGATTAGTTAATATTTACAAAAGATATCAGTAAGTACTTGATAAGTCTATAACAAGTAGTAACAATTCAAAGAAAGCTGTAAAGACCTCATAATTAATATTTACAGTGGGGATGATATGGGGAAAAAAAACCTTGCTCTAAAAAATTATTAACAGTAGCGGGCGTAATTAGAGTCTGGTTATTAACCTCAGATCTTGAGATCTCAAATTTATATCCTCCTCATAAGTTATAAAAATAAAAAAAAATAAAAAAAAAATAAAAAAAAAATTTAAATAAATGTTTTCAAATTAACAAGAAAAATCGTAAAAAAATATTAATAAAAAGTTTTAAATTATATGGAAACCGTCTTTTACAAAACAAATAAAAGTGATTTTTTATTTTCTAAAGATTTAAATTGTTTTTAATGTTGTATTTCCTATGAAAACTAATTGGAACCAAAACAAAATTACAGGGTTTTCATATTACAAACTAAGCTGGTCCTAAATCGACACATTTTATGACACTCCCTTAATTAATAATATGGCTATCCTTTGGATCTCAAATGATTAAGTTGCTAAGTCATAATTCTATTAGCTGACATAATTATCAGCCGAAATTAACGACTGATAGTAATTATCAAGCTATGAGAGAGAGATGCTTTTCCAAGTTAAAAATATTTGATCATTTTAATTGACAAACAAGGATTGCCGACGTGAGCCTGAAACAAAGGAATCAAATTTCTAACTGCAATAATTTCACAACCAAAAATAGGACATGAATTTAATGAGCATAGATATATATGGTTTTCAATTATGAAAAAGAATACGTATATTTACTTCAAAAAAATATATATGTATATTAAAAACTCAATTTAATAAAAAAATTCAATCAAAATCTAACTGCCATTTGAAGATAATTTCAACCATAAATGAAGAAAAGAGCTCATTTGCTACTTCAATGAAAAACCAGAAACTAAGAAGCCTATCTTCAATTAATGCCAAACTCACCAACAGTCCATATATATGTATATTCTCCATTGAAGAATTTTCCCACAACTGTGAAAGTCACCCACTAAATGACTACATGTTCACACACATCTGACCAAAAAAATTCTCCAATAAGGTGACTGCTAACAACCTTTTTTCTTTTCTTTATGAAAAAATAAAAGGAAATTGAAAGGAGGAAAATTTACTTCAGAGAGAGAGAGAGCGAGAGAGAATCTTAGCCCCACAACCCTAACGTTTTCATGGGAAGAAGTACCTGCGAAGGCTAAGCCAACGCAGAAGAGAACAAAGCCAGTAAACACATATACAACTCACATGAGAGCAGACCCGGTCGAGTAATATCCTTCTTGACGCTAGTGCGTATAACAACAACACGTGAATAGCAATATATATCTATATAGAGGGCGGTCTTATCGAGGAAAAATGAGTTTTTTTTTTTTTTTTTTTTTTCACATAAAAAATAATAATCTCTATATCTTTCTCTCTTATCTATCTAGTTGATTTCGTGTCTCTTGAATCCTGAACACCACGGCAGTTGCACAGTTTTTTCACGTGTAAGCAGTCCTATAATTAGAGAGACTGTGAAGAAGAGGAAGAGAGAGAGAACTCAATTTATAGATAAATCCTAAAAACAGTAAAAGAAGGAGCAGAAAGTTTATTATCATCCTTTTAACTCTCAGCTGTCTATGATGATAGCTTTATCAACGTTCACCATTTTATGCGAGAAATATTTGAAAGCAATCAAACTGGCTATAGGCATACAAATTGAAGGGGAAAATATATAGCTAGAGACGATACCTTGAGAAGAGAGTGCCACAGTCACATCTGTATTCTCGGGTGCCACAAGTCTTAGAATGGGCTTTCCAATCAGATTGAACAGCATACCTCTTGGAGCATTTCTCACACTTCCATTTCTTCTCGCCGTGTTTTCGAGAGTAGTGTTTTTTTATGCCAGTAAGGTCGCCAAGAGCCCTAGAAGGGTCATGGTGGACGCATGTGGGCTCAGGGCACAGATACACCTTCCTCTTCACTTCTTTTGTAGTCTTCTGCTTTAGCTTCCAAGGCAGGTTGTGTCCTCTTCTGTGTAGCTGTAGGTTTTGCTCCCTTTGGAACCCTTTATTGCACACCTCACATATGAACCTGTTTGTTGCCATTAGTGTCTTGGGAGATAGTGCTATCACCTCCGCATCTGGATCTGTTTTAGTATTTGACATACAACAAATTATTAGAAATCCAAAAATAAAAAGAAAGAAGAAGAATATAGGAGGAATAGTTTAGCAGAGGAAATGAAAAAAAAAGAAGACTCATATCAATACAAACAACAACTCAAGTTATAAACAATGATGAAACCCTAATTATTTTTTTATATTAGGTTTCATTGTACAATTTTTTTTTTCTATTTTATTGAACAAAGATAATAAAAGGGAATTTGCTATTGAGTAGTTATTGATACATGAATATTCATGTAGTAATTATTAATCATGATATTAAATATAATAAGGAGGTACTTGCTTGGTTGGCCAGGTTGATTTCTTTTTTTCTTTGGAGGTGGTGCTGTGGACGGAGCAGCTGAGGAAGTGGTTGTGGATGACTGTTGTTGTAGTATAATCTGGTTTTGATTGTCTTCTCTTGCTCCGAAGAAACCTGTAGATGATGAGGCAGCCGCCATCTTCAACAGCCCTTGTTCTTGTTACTTCTCTATCTAGGCCTCTTCAAGACTAAATCTGAAGAACAATAAAATAAAATAAAATTCAAAATCAATCAAAGTTTCCAAAATTTCATCTATGTTTCATCAGAATATATAGCTCATAATAATTTGTGGATAACAGCAATATTTAATTTTTTTTTTTTTAAAAAGAGAGATATATAATTCATGTTGTTTGGGTACCTGGAAAATCTTGACCACAAAAGAACAAGAAGAACAAATTGAGATAGAACCCGGAAACAACCAAGAGAGAGGGATATATATAATTTCAGTTGAAACACAGAAAGAACAAAGAGGAAAGTGTATATATAAGGGGACAGCTACAACCCGGAGGTGATGAGAAGAAATCAAAATATTATAGACCTGTTTTTTTGCTTCTCCTCTTCTTCTCTCAGTACTTCTTGTTGTTTTTTGACAATATAAAATTGGAATTCATCTACTCACCATCACTCTTTCTCAATCATTTAAACACACACATACTATATGCATACCCCATCTCTCTTTCTCTTTCTCTCTCTTCCCATATATTTATCTCATTAATTACTTTGAGTTGTATATATAAAATTCAATTTAATCACATAAAATAAAAAATATATATATTGAGAATCAAATTGGAGGGGGGGTTGTAGTGATGGTGTCACTATTCTTCCAGTCCTCACGCAGTGTAATGTGTCCTTATGCGGCGATGGTTGGGGGCCACCGACGTGGAGCCCTTAGCTGCGCTCTCCAATCTCTTCTTTTTTCTCATATTTCGTATCTTTCTTTCCAAGCATCAAGACAAGCCTTCCTTTCGTCACTCTCTCACCACCCAACCTCTCCTATTAATTTTTACAGTACACCTAGAGCTGTAATAGACAATCTGAATGTCGACACATTTAACAGCTTCTTCTTCCAATGAAAATTCTTATTCGTCTTCTGGCTTAGTATGTAGGACCATTTTTTAATGTATATATATCAAACTTCACGAATGAAATATGTTTATTTGAATAATCAGTTACTTATTGACATGTTCACAATTGAAAAATACTTGGCTTTTCAATTTGGTTCAACCATTTGCTATATATAGAGACTTCATCAAATGAACATATTTGAACAAATTTTACTAACACAAAACAGTGTTCTTCTCTTCAATGGCTTTCTAACCATCCATTTTTATTCAATTTGAGCATAAATCTAAAAAGCGACTAGAATTTAAAATCTAATCGATTTTTTTTTTTTTTTTGTTTAATGTATAATTTCAGAATGTTTTTAAATATTTGTTTTAATTCTTTTTGTTTACATATGCATAACATATTTAATTTTTAATTAACCACATTAAGATTTGACGGTTTGTATTTTAAAAATTAAAACAAGTAGACATTACTTATTGTATTTATAAAAGAAGAAAGATAAATATTAAATATACAATTCATGAGTATACAATAAGAGAAGAGAAGTGCCCTTCATCTTCTTAGCAAGATGTTGGAGGCCAACTAGTAGAGGCGGCCGGAGGGAGAGTGATGGTTCTAGGGTCATAACACCCCCAACCAATGAAATTGATCATGTTCCAAGTGTATAAAAATAAAAATATACAATGTACAAAATATATAAAAGCCCATCGGTTACTCTTAACAATCTTTTCTATTTTGGGGGAGAGGAATTAAATTCAAAAACAATTATCCATACGTCGTGTTTCAAGACGAAATAAGACTTGAACCCTTGACTTTTTAAAATCAAGGGAAGTGCTCAATCACTCTTATTACAAAATATGTGGTGTGCAAAAAATCATGATGTACTCTCAACAACTTAATAATATAGTGATTGCATATATTTCTATACCACACTATAAACACCTTGTTTTTTTTTTTTTTTTTTGAAATATATACGCCTTGCTTGTTGAATGTATTGTTTACTGTTGTTTTGAGATTTTATTTGTTAAAGTGACAAGTTATAAAGTAAATATTAATATTCTTAAAGCAATTCTTTACTTTGCATTTTTGGCATTTTTATTCTCTTATGTTATATAGTCTGTCAAATCTTGATTCTTTGTATCAAATTATATTAGTCAGCCGTAGTTTCTTTAAAATCGGTGGTTGTATAATTTTTATTATTTTTAATTATTTGATTCTTAAAATTGGTATTTATTTATTAATTAATTCATATGATATTTGTTTCTAGATAACTTAATTTTTGAATATTAGTATATATGACTAGTGTTAACATTAACTTTGATAATCAGATTTTTGTTCTCACCTAGTATGAGTTAGTGGCATACAACTTTCATTCAGCTTAATAATGCCCTATATTTAAGTCGTCTTACTGTAGGTTTTTTAAATTAAAAAAAAAAAAAAGGATTTTTGTTTGGCCCCCTCAACCAAATTCTAGGCTCTGCTACTTCCAACTTCCTTTCATCTCTTTCAACTCCGTTCATCAACTGCCCCCAAAGAGGTATATTGACTTTCTTTTAGATTTTTTTTGCCCATTTTCTGATCTTAGATGACTTATAAAATCAAACAAAACGTCGTAAAAGTATTTCAGACTCCAAAGCACCATAAAAAAAGAAAAACAACAACAACAAACAGCTCTCACCCTTTTCATTCAATATTGACGTGGTATATACGTTTTTTGGTTTTCGCTAGAATGACTTCTTCAGTGCCCCCAAAGAGGTATATTGACTTTCTTAATTCTGGTCCGACAACTTAAAGAAGAAAAACCATGTGAGAAAAAAAAAAAAAAAAAACTGAAAGGTTAATAAAGAGCTAACATGGTTTTAAATTTTAATGAAGCCGTGAAATCTCATATTAATGATACAATTAGAGAAGGATTGAAGTCCCGTAATGATAGTGCTTCTTCAACAGTCTGTATGTACTCCTACAAGTTGTTAACTGCTATGATTCAGCTAGCCTTTGTCAAACAAGGTATATATTTTTCTTAAGAGAGAAATTAAATTTCAATATGAATTTACAAGTATCAATAGTTAACTATGAAAATAATTACTTTTAACATCCTTCATATTTTGTTCACGAGCTAAATATCAGTTACTAAACACATCAATTTCTTTTGTTTGCGATCTAATTAATATTAGTTTGTGGAAGGATATTGATATTAAAAAATTCACTAGTTTGGTGTTAATTTCAAATATCACACTAACTTTAATGCTAAAAAAAATATAAATCTTTTCTAATATGACCCAAATTCACTAAACAGATTTTATTCGTTTCTGTTTTATGTGTTTTTCATTCTGATGATTTTGTTGAATGCCCTAGGCTTCAAGATCAACATACTTCCTTTGAGGCTACAAGTCCCTTGTGTACGTTCTGTCCAATCTCTTACTAGTTTTACCTTGCGAGATAGATTTCACTCCAATATGTATGAATTTTTGTGAAGATCTGCATCCAAATAATTATAACACTATCAGTTTTACAGTTTGCTCAAACTTTACATTTTGATTTATTTTACCCTCACAAATTTGTTTAATTTCCAGAATGGGCTTGTAGAGAATTTCCAATCTTTGGTCAGACTTAAAGTCATCCTTTATATTTTCCCTATTAAATGAGTCCAAGTTGCACCTTTATTATAAAACATAAGGTGTATTTAGTTTTCTCTAAATTTAATCTATCATGTTCCACCATTAAAAAAAGTAAAAACACTCTTGTGACTAAAATAAATCCAAGTTTGGGGAGATTTATAAAAGCTCCCCTTGAGGTTTGATCCATCATAGAAAATAACCCTCTAGTTTTTAATTGAGATTAAATCCTTTATCATTAGTTGACCATCGGTGATTTCCGATAACCCTTAAAATATAGGCGTAATTAAGTTATTTTATATATAATTCAATTAAAAATTCAAAATAAACATAAAAATCTTTAAAAAATGAAAAAGGGGAAGATACTTGTTTTTTTCCTCAATTAAAATAATTCACCAAATGAATTTTATATCTATGTATAGGTCTCCTTGGGTGAACTTGGGCATGCATACACTTGACTAAAAAAAATACATGATTGCATTATAAAATGTGTTATTGTAATTTATTATATGTGATTACAACTAAACATATTTGATTACAATTAGTAAATATGATCACAATCAGTAAATTTATAAATGTGATCACATATACTAATTGTAATCCTATATGTTTACTTGTATCACATATAATAAATTGTAATCACATATTTTAGAATGCAATCACACAATTTTTTTGGTCAAATGTATGCATACTCAAATGTATGTTAAAATGTATCATATATATATATATATATATATATGATAATAATCATTTCACTTGTTTTTAATGTCACATTAGCACTTTTATTCAAACAAAATTTAAACGGTAGGGTAGTACGCACTTAAAGGGAAAACTAGAGGGTTATTATCATTATTATTATTATTATTATTATTTAATGTCAAACGTGGGGGTCGTTTTTATAAATCTCCCTCCAACTTTAATCTCTTCAATAGTATGCTTATATTCCATTAAATACTGTTTATATCACTTTATTACTTGCTTAACTTAATTGAGAAAATTTTAAGAATGTTGACTCCTGCTAAAGTTCACTAAAAATAGAATTCTTTTCATTTTATTTACAAGAATGAAATTTATTGACTCATGGTGTAGTAGAGATCGATATGACAAAATATTTTAGAAAGAGATGGAGAATATATATACATTAAAGATAGTAAACATGCATTTCTCATTTTGCAAATGTAAAATGCAAAATTTTTATAATTTAACTTAAATTGTATAGAAACTTGATATTTAACAAACTGTCAGGCTACAGTTGGATGTCTCAAGGAAACTGACTAAGAAATTTTCATACATTAATTTTTTAAGGAAAAGAAAAAGCACATTTTGGACTTTATATGCATACATATTTTTCACTTGGTGATATGAGAATGTTCTCATCCTCGAGGAACCTTCATTAAATTGCCTTTTATTATCGAGTACTAAAGGCAGAGTTTTCCGTCTTTTCATTTTCTTCACTGTTCATTGAAACTATTTGATGTTGTTTGTTTGTGATGGTCAAATTCTTCGGTATTTCCTTTGTCAACGTCATGGATTGAAAAAAAAAAGTGTATCAGAAGTGTACGCAATAGTAAACGGAATTCTGCTATTGATTGTAACATTTACTAGTACGGTTATGTTGTTATTATTTTTTTTGTTTGGGTTGTAGCTACTGCAATCAGGGCTAGTTACAATTTGACTGTAAGAATTATCCGAAAATATATTTTTAAAACAAAAAGGAATAATTCATATCAAATGAGGGGACTATCCACAATGAGTAAAAAAAAAATTGTCTATAAATGGAATGGATGAAAGTATAACTCACAACTTTGACCATCTAATCAAACATCCAATCTCAATATGGTTACGTTGTTATTGTCAATTTGTCATTGTTATTATATATTAAAATTATGTAATAAGAACTTATAGTCAAAGATCTTAGTTTATTGCTTTCTCTAAAACTTGTAAGAATAAAATATCCAACATGATTTGATGGTAAACAACCCTCATCTAATTTGATAATGTCTCCTATTTTGCAAGTTCAAAAATATTGGTCCTCTCTTTCAAAAATTATATAAATATTGATTCTTTTGAGATATAACTTTTTTTTTGGAAAAAAAGTTATTTTCATCCCTCAATTTTGGGAAAGTATTAAATTTTTAACTACATTTTTAAAAATGGCTAAATCTTTCCTAAAATTTTAAAAAATTACTAAATTAATCTTTTCTATCAATTAATTGACAGTCAAACTAAAATCGATTATGATTGACAAAGGTATTTTGAATATTATATAATTTGATTAATAGATAAAAAAATTTAAATAAAAAATAAGATAGGTGTCAACCAATGAATGGTGAAATAATAAAAATATAAAATAAGAAACTAAAAATTTTTAAAAATGACAAATTAAAAATAAAAATAAAAACAAAAGGAAAAAAAAAACTTAAAAAAAAAAAAAAAATCAAGAAGAACCCAGTTGCTTTGGTTCGTTGAAACCAGAAGAGAAACTCAGATATCTAGGTTGGTTCGTCTTCCTTGAACAACCCAGGTGTCTGGGTTCGTTGGACCTAGGTTCGTCTTCATCGAACCCATGAAGACGAACCCAGGTGCGATAGTTGAAAGCAGAAGACGATTTCGTTTGTCTTCTTCGTGGGTTCGTTCTTCACACCTGGGTTCATTGAAACCAGATGGGTTTATGGTGATTCTGTGGTTTTGGTGTGATGGAGCTGGTGATGTTGTGGTTATGGTGGTGACTATGGCTGGCGATGGAGGTGGCTAGAGGTTGAAGACGATCCGACCAGGTGCAACCTGGGTTCATTTCAACGAACCCATGTAGACGAACCTATGTGCAACCTGGGTTCGTTGAAACCAGAAGATGATTTCGTTCGTCTTCTTCACGGGTTCGTCCTTTGCACTTGGGTTCGTTGAAACCAGATGAGTTTGTGGTGATGTTGTGGTTGTGGTCCGGTGGAGGTGGTGATGTTGTAGTTGTGGTGGTGACTGTGGCCGACGATGGAGGTTGAAGAAGATTCGACTAGGTGCGAACTGGGTTCGTTGAAACCAGAAGACGATTTCGTTCCTCTTCTTCGTGAGTTCGTTCTTCGCACCTAAGTTCATTGAAACTAGATGGGTTTGTGGTGATGTTGTGGTTGTGATGGTGACGGTGGTCGACGATGGAGGTTGAAGACGATTTGATCTGGTTTTATTTTTTATTTTTATTTTTTATATTTATATTTATATTTTAAATTTATTTATGTTTGATTCAAAGTTTGATAATGAAGATTTTCTTTTTGTAGATTTTAAATATTATTTTAATTTTAATACTTTAAATATTTTGAATATTTTCCTTTTTTTTTGTTTGTGAATTTTTTTTTTCTCGATATCATCCTTGATTTTCATATACTTTTTTATTGAAGTGGTAAGATTAAATTAGATGTTAACAGGTAGCTGAACATGTTAGGGGTTAATTTAGTTAAGATTTTTAAATTCATTTTATTTTAGGATTTAGCATTAATTTTTATTTCATTAATTTTTTAACTAATTATAAATTTTAATTTTATTAAGAGCAAAACGGTCATTATATGCATTTTAAATAAGGTGAGCGGTAAAATAAAATTTTCATATTTTTCTGTTAGGTTTGACCGTTAGTCAATTGACGGGAGTGATTAATTTAATATTTTTTGAAACGTTAGGATTAATTTCATCATTTTTCAAAATATAATTAAAGATTTGATCTTTTCCTAAAATTTAAGGATAAAAATAATTTTTATCCTTCTTTTTCCAAGTGCCAAAAAATTAATGTAAATTTTAAAATCATTATTATAATTGCAATTAAAAATGGTACTTAGAAAATTTATCTTCATATTTTTATGTTATTCTAACCTTCACATTAAAATATATTTTTTGAGATTTTCTCTTAATATAACTAATTTGTTTTCTTCAGCTTGTAATTGCTGTATGTTTGAGAACTATTTTCATTTATCTCTCTTTTCAGTTTAATTCTCGTTGTTGAGAGTTTCTTTTAAAAATTAATTAGTAAATATATAGAATGTAAATTAAATAGAAGTGCGGGATAAAATCACACAGACACACACACACACACATATATATTACTCGTTAGGCTTTGATGAAGGGATTGTAATAAATGATATAAGATCGCCGATGGCGATGGGGATGGGGACATTTTATTTCTTTGATAGTCAAAGTGATATGTTCTTTAATAACTACCAGTAACCAGACAGAGCTTTGATGTGGCCTATGTAATTTCAGTTGATCATTGTGACCTAAAATAGGCAGTCGGTTGTGCTTATGGGTCCCCTCAAGATTGTGATTGTGTATGACATATAAATACGTGTCAAACACACAATCATCGTTATCTCATTTGTGATTGTATTTAACTATTGTATCAGTTTAGTCACATTTATTAACATTTCATAATTTTTATTTTTATTTTTTTAAAGTTAGAATAAATTGAGAAACTAATTAGAATTATACGAGATTTGACTCTGAGATATGATTCGGAGAACAACTCTCTCATATAAAAGGGAGGGAGGGAGGGAGGGAGAGCCCACACACAATTTGGTTGGAGGTACCACTCATAATTTTTAATTTTATACATTTTGAAAAATATATATGCATATATTTATATATATTGTTGGATAACTGTAACCCTACACTCCAGAAAAAATATATATATTTTTTGGATTGTGGTATCAACTTGTATATCTATACTTTTAATTTTTATCATTTCAATATGGAATTTGTCTCATCTTTTATGGTTTATATTTGAATTCTCTAATAAAATTTTGAAAAAAAAAAAATAATAGAAAATATGAGTTTTAGTTATAAGAAACTTTACAAGTTTTATTTTCCAAAAAATTTTGTTAAATGTTAAATATTTTCATATTAGGGTTAGGCTAGAATAACTTTAACAAAAAAAATGACTTCAATATTCATCCATCAATTTTCACTTCGTCCAAAGATTGTTATCAATTCATTCATTCACTTGTTTCAACCTTAGATTGAGTTAAAATTGGTGGGTGAATATTAAATCACTTTTTAAAGTTAAAATTTTAAGTTATTATAGTCTAATGTTTAATTTTAAGGATTAGTTTGGTATTGTTATAGTTTCTAAAATAACTATCAGTAGTTGTGCTGAAAAAAAAAAAATGTACTATATATACATATGATATCTTTTTGTTTTGTCGTGCTTTAACTTCAAATGTTAAAGTTATCATGGAGGCTTTTAAAATGTATGAAGATTTGTTTGGATAGCGGGTTCATTGATAGAAATCTTCCATCGATTTTGGAAATGGTATTCGCTCTTCCATCTTTAATGCTACTTTTTCGCTTAGTGCTATGAAAAGAGGGTGTTCCTTTATGACTTACCTTGGTGTCCCTCTATTTTGAGGTGCCCACCACAGATGGTGATTCTTGTCTTTGGCAAATAAAATTCATCTGAATCTTATTTCTTGGACGAGATCTACTTTTCTTATTGCCGGTAGACTATGTCTTATTTAGTCAATTATTTATGGTTCGTTCCTTCATTTATTTTAGATTTATCGATAGCCCTCATCTATATTACGTTCTCTCACTTCATCAATCAAGAATTTCTATTGGACAGACTCTGCTAATAAGAGAAAATCGATTCAAGTTTATTGGAAAATTTATTGTCGATCAAAGCTTAAAGGGGATCTTGGTTTGAAAGATTTACATGTTCTTAATGCTGCTTTACTTAAGAAATTTACTTGAAGATTCATGACTAAGGATTCAACTGTTTTCAAGTTTCTCCATGCTAGATGTCTTTCTCTTGTGTTTCTTCCCAGAGTGAGATATTTTCTTCCTCTATTTGGTCTGGTATTAAAACTCATTATCTATCTCTTGTGCAAGAGTCTAAGTGGTTGGTGGGCCATCATTCAAAAGTGCGTTTATGGTTAGACAAGTAGATGGATGGACCTCTTATGAAGTCAACTCTTTTGAAACTGCTTTTCTTAACTTGTATTGGGGATGTTTTCTATGATGATAGTTGCCATTTTCCTTTGACGGTAAGTCGGTCTCATCCGGATTTAGTTAACAACATTTAGCAGATGGTTACTATTTCTACCGATTCAAGAGTTTAAACCCTTTCTCTAGATAGAGATGTGACTACTGTTGGTGTTTATAATTCCTTGTCTTCGTTGCATCCCTACCTTCATTAGACAAGTTATAGTTAGACCACTTTTATTCCTCTTTCAAGATCTATGCTAGTTTGGCAAATTATGCATGATATATTGTCTGCTGATTTGTCTTTATAGCATTGTGCGTTTATATTGCCTTCCTATTGTCAGTTGTACCAGACTATGGAGAAGAGTTTGAAGCATTTGTTTCACAAATGCCCTTTCACAATAGGTCATTCGCATTTCTTGTCTTCAAGATTTGGTCATACTATCTTTTTATCTGAAATTGTTAGAGGTTTGTGGCATGCTACTATATCTACTACATTTTATTCTCAACTTCAAAATCTTTAGAAGGCTAACGACATTATAGTTTTTTGGATTATTTGAGTTACTCAAAATTTTGTTGCTTTTAAAGGTATCTTTCTTTCATAGGGCTCATTCTTTTGTCTAGAGTTCAATTCAAGTGGCATATTCTCTTAGTTCTAGAGTTATGCAGAATTCAATGGATGGTTTATTAGCTCTTAGTAAACTACATGTTTTAGCTCGGCCTTCTAAGGCTCCCCGTATTATAGAGATAGTTGTTGGAAACAATCAATCAATCAGTATTAAATAGAGATATAATACACGAAAATAATAATAATAAAAACAATAACAGTAGATAAATATAGAAGAAACAGAAGTTAATTAATTTTAAATTGACTTGAACACAAAGAAAATTCGATCAAAGATGATAGAGGCTTGCAGTGAATGTGCAATGTCCTAAGACAGTATTTCTCCCCTTCCGATTGCTTGAAGGACGAATGGAGACTGCCCCCAGGATTCAACTATCAATTCTTCCTTGTTGAAGCAATGCAACTCAGAAGTCAGGCAAACTACAGTGAACGTTGAAACAAACTCCAAAGATAATTCTTTTCACAACTGAAGAAAACTATTTATTAATAGAATTCTATAAGGACACAACTTTTCAGAATCAGTGTGATTTTTTTAGAATCAACATAATTTTTTGAATTTGATTTAAATTCAAATTGCAACTTTTGAATTTTTATTTAAATTCAATTTTTTTATTTTTTTTGAAAATAAAAAAAAAATAGTATATATAAATTAAATTAAAAACAAAAGGATTGGCTGATGGGCCAGGACTCAACTTAAAGGGAGCCCGAGCCCAAAGGCCCAAGGCCCATCTTTTGATAATTAAATATATATATATATAGTATATGTATGTAGGGAGCTCCAACAAGGCCCATATAAGCCTTGTTGACCATTCAACAACTTAACCATATTGTCCTTATTATATACTTAAAAAGTAGAGTATATCTTTTCCATGTGGGATTGTAACTTTCCATTTCAAACTTATTTTAAAAACTCAACAATAGTTTGGTCTCCCCCTCATTCGAGATGGATCAAATTTAATACTAACGATTCTACTTTTGGAGGTCATGGTTTAACTGATTATACTGGTATTTTTTGGACTTCTTGTGGGTTTTTTAAGAATGCCTTTGATGTTTTGGTAGGAGTTGGATATGTTTTTAACACAGAGTTAGCAACAGCTATTTATACCATTAATATTATTGGGATTATTAGTGGATGACGTTTCGGTTGGAAAGTGATTCTATAACGCCCTCTCCCGAGTTGTATTGTATCCATGTGCGGAATAAGATAATTTTTGTTTGTAAAATAATAAAAAAAAAAATTAAAGTGTTCAGTGGTGGAATTGTAATTTTAAGAAAGTTGAAGGGTAAAAAGCAAGCTTGACCCACGCCTATAAATAAGTGAGTGGGGTGAGTGTGTCGGCAGAAGAAAGAAAAATCTAGAAGAGAGAGAAAAAGAGAGAGAGAGAGCGGTCTGCAAAAAAGGGAAAGGCAAATTTTCAGCTGTTTAAGCCAAATCTCTGCCATTTTTTGGAGGAAATCAAGCTGCTGGAAGGTGAATGATTGAGTTAGGAACCAGATCTGGTAAAAGTAAAACAGTAAGATCAAGATTTCATGGTTTCCTTTTTGTAAGAAATCTGTCAAGTGCTGTCAGTAGTTTTGCATCTGTTCTAATGAGATTTCTATAAATAGATTTGATGATCTGAAGCAGTAGGTGAATGGGAAATCAAGGCAAGAGATTGAGGAAAAAAAAATTTGGTAGGTAATGTAGCTGAGAAATGATGATTTATTTATGGTAGTTTGATTGTGGTTTACGATGATTGAGTTCCGTCGCACAACCTACTGAAGTGTTTGATGCGACCCCCGTTGATTTATTTCACAATTGATACCTAAGACCATTCTAATCTCTGGTTTGAATGGAAACCGCGACCTAACACCTATAACGAGATGTGAACCTTGGTATAAGGATGACGCCACAATCAAGGATGGAATGCTCGATTGATAAGTCAAAGAGGAACGCCACAGAGAAATCTGATAAGTTCCAATTAGTTCTCAAAGAACTAAAGAGAAATTAAACTCTCAGTTTTCATTCAATTCAATCTATCTCTATTACATCTTTTGTTGTTCTTTATAAACTAAAAACTCTAAAAGAAAAGAGAGGCTACACGCCTTTTCCAAGAAGGGAACAAAATATTCGGCCATTAAATGCCTTACAAAATAGGAAACTAATTAAACTAAAACAAGCAACTAATTGTCTTGATCCCTGTTTGGAAGGCTGAAATTAAAGCAAATCAGCCTCTTAATTTGGGAAACAAATCAATTCATTATTCATTGAAAATCTAAAAAGGAAACAACTGAAATTGAATCTTCTCCAAACACCCAGCTTGTGCCACATGCCCAAGCTCAACTCCTATTCAGCCCAATCAATTGCCTTGATGATGTTAATTAGGCCTTGGTCTTCATATGGGCTCATCTTGGACTTTATTAATTCGGAATCAGCCAAAGTGTCTTGAATCAGTCCATTTAGTGCTTCCTTGAATCTCTTAGCCCTTGCCCTTGTTATTGGCCCAACCGGAACATGTAATAGATCACTTGGTGTAGCTCCCTTGTTCGTATCAATGTTGCGACCTGATTTGAGTGATTGAAGCTGATAAAATGTTGATTGAAGTAGTTTGATTATTGCTTAGGACGTTAAGTTTTCAGTTGTGAAATTGTTGAGGTCGTGACCTAGGTTGATGGGAAGAGTTTGGTGAAATATTGTTGAATAAATATATGTGAAGTGAGGTTGGGGTGTGTTAACGATTGTATAAGAATGTAAAAATCTGGAAAAAGAGAGTGTTAGAAATGAGTTCGCACGAATCTGGGCAGGAGCTCGCTAGGTGCAAGCTGGATGATGCCAGTAGCCCTAGTCAGTGCTAGTCGACTGGGGAGTGAGCTCGTAAAGAGTGAGCTGGGCAATGTCCGTTGCTCTTCATTGCACCAGTTCGAGCTGGGCTAAGGCTTTATGAGCTGAGCAAGGCCCGTGGGCTGGGCTGAGCTAGAAGAAGGGAGTAGCTTGCTGAAAGAGTGAGTTGAGCAAGCTCGCTGAGATAAATGTCCACAATTCGGGCTGAGCTGGTCGAAGAAAGAGCTCTCTGAAAGAGATGAGCTGGACGAGCTGAAATGCGAGCTTGCAACTCGAGTTAGACTAGTAGTGTAGTGCCATCCGTGATATTTTGGTTGAAATTGTAAGTCATGGAGATAATAGAGGTTGCAGTGTTCTGCGAGCTAAATGTATGTTTCATTTGTGATTAAGTATAGGTGATCAAGCGAACTGAGGAGGTCACTAAAGCAGACGTGAGTCAAGAAGATTTGGAAGCAAGCTGTGAGTATGAAATATTTTTATAAATTTTAATTTCTTTTTAGTTATTATACACATACTTTTATAGATTTTCATTTCTCATTTTAGCTCATAAATGTTTTCATACTTAGCATGAAAAAAAATAGTTCATAGTTCATTTCTATTAAATATATTTTATTTCTTTCAGCTTATTATACAAACGCTATTCCGATATTATTATTTATTCTAGCTTATGGATGTTTTTATATTCTTGCATGAAAAGAAATAGTTTACATATGAGATGGTATGCAATTTATTAATATATCTTATGAAAAAGAATTTGATTTGAACTATAAAGAGAGAATTTTTTTCAAAAGACTAGTGAATTACTCAGGATTTATAGAGACCCGATTTATAGCTTTATAGATTTAGACCTGGCCGGTATATCCCGCAGTGTATGGCAAGCGTTGGGAGGGCTAATCCTACTAATATTGGGGGGATAAAGTTTGTCGTGTCTATCTTGTCGCTCTTTATACTTGCGGGGTATTATCTCACTATGTGGTGAGCAATGGTAGTTCCGCCACGTAATAGCAAGATGTCTTTATAGCTTTGTCACGGTATGCGCTACTAGAATATACACCACATGACTAGTATCTCACATTGTGCGGTATTTTGGTCGGTCACCATGTGATTATAGCATTCCCTTAGGTTCCCCATTAGTATGTTTTAGAAAAAGAAAGCATATCAATACAAGTAAAGTTTTAGAAAGAAAATGTTTTAGAAATATTTTAAAAAATTATAAAATACTTTAGCACTTTATGAAACCAATTTAGTAAAAGCTTTTGAAACTTTCAAGTAAAAACTATGAAACCCCAGTTTTTAGAAATAAATGGTTTAAAAAAAAAAGTTTCCAAAAGCATTTTCGGGAGGTATTATACAAAACTTAGCTTAAATGAAAACCTTCACACTCACTAGGTTTTGTAGCTTATAAACTTTTTGGTTTTATGTTTCAAAAACCTCTTAGGTGCAGGAACGAAAGTCGAGGTACTAGTCCGTTGCATTCAGACTAGGCGGGACAAACTTTCGACGATGCTGTATAGTTACTTTTGTAAATATTATGATTTGAACATCAATCATGTGTTGCGCATATTTTTTATTCTTAATAAACTCTGTAGAACTTTTATTTTAAATGATGATGCCTACATGTGTTAGATATTTGAATGTTTGAGATAATGATGATTATGTTTTTAAAGAAATTGCTTTGAGTTGAACATGACCTTTTAAAATATATGATTTTTTAGTTACGGGTTCGCTTCACAATATCTTTTTAAGTCTTATTAATTAGACTTCAAAAGGGTCTCGTGGGGTGCCCGACGAGACTACTGGATTCATTAGAGAGAATCCGGGTCAGGTCCTGACAGATTCTTCTTATATGATTTCTCTTCTTCTTAGTTGTTATTCTAAAGTTATTTGGTGCTAGCAACCAGCTTGGGAGAAGTGTTTTCACTATTTGCAAAAAATGTATTTCATGGTGACACATATTTATCGTGAGGGAAATTTTGTTGTGGTTGCGCTAGTTTCTTCATCTTTCGTTTGTTCCACTTAATGGTGGACGACTCCAAACTTTTTGGGTCATTGTCTTTCTGATGATTTACGTAGCTCGATATCAGTTTTGTTAGTTTTAACTTTAGAGGGTAAGCACTCTTTTTTCCTGACCGGGTTTTTCTCATTGAGTTTTTCTTGTTAAATTTTTAATCCATTATAGGGATTGATTTGCAAATGTTTAGTTTTGGCTGAATCTTTTACTATCTTTCTCTTCCCATGGTCGATTTCTTATCTTCATAAAATGTTTCTTGTTTATGTATTGGTTTTCTACCTTCTTTATAAATACTTATATATATTTAATAATAAATTGGCTCTGACCAACAATCTTATATATTAAAAAAAAAAAAAAAGATGTTCACTTATTTCTACTATTAAAATTGTTATAAACTTCTAAAGTAGTCTATACATGTTTGGTAAATTTTATGTTGGTTGTTGTCAATTTATAATACCTTAGATAGATATAAAAAAATAAAAACACTTTATTTTATATTTGATATAAAATGTAATTAAGATTAGGATATAAATGTCTTTTTTTTTTTTTTTTTTAAATTAGTGAATATGATTTGATTATTTAAAAGATTCATTAAATCTCACTACATATACCAAATTCACTAAGATTATTAAATAATGACTTTTAGAAATTTTACAAATACTTTTTTCTCATTCAGCTTTTAACTTGTCAAAATAATAACAAATGGCCCTAAATTTATTCCATCTTATGACTTTACTTGTGGACATTCTAATAAAATTTTCGAAGCAAATATAATAGTAAATATGAGTTTTACTACTATTTTAGTTTAGATGACGGTAGTATGTGTTTGATATGACATTTCTGGTTTAGCTTTTATAAGTAGATTGTTTCATAAAATGGAACTTCTAGCAAAAAAGTTTATTGTTGTTTGGTTGGATATTATAAAATAATAGATAGTTTAAAAAAATGTATAAAGAGGTGTTTAAAAAAGTAAAATTAAGTTTTGTATTCAAATTTTAAAATTAAAGAATTATAATAATGATACTTGAGATAATTTATATGTTTTAAAAATGGTGATTCTATTGCCATTCAAAAAAAGTTCTCTAAACATAGCCGGTTGTTGGTGTCTTTGGTTAAAAGTCATAGACCTCATGCCACTTAGTGTGAGTTCTACACCTCATAACAATATCCCCTACCAATTTATGTGGATAGCTTCTCCACCCATATATAAACCACTCCTCCAGCTTCATGTGGGTTGATTTTTCTCATATGGGAGCAATTTTTTGACTCGTACTACAAGTGTTCCATCATAGTTAATCCTGGTAGTTCCTTAAGTTAGTCCTAAAAATTAGGAAAAAAAAAAGTTCTCTAAACACCCATATATTTTTATCTTCACTTTAAAAATTTTTAAATTAATAATTTACCTTTTTATACCATTTGGAATGTCAAAATTAGTCTTAAATATTAAAATATCTTAAATTAAAATGTTCTTTTTCTAATCCTGACACACAAATAAATCTAGATAGAACACACATCCATTACATTGCTTGTTCAATAGAAACTAGCAGGTGCCCAACAATTTGATGATATTGGGGATTCCACAATTCAAATTGGAAAGCGACGGGATTTAATGAACATGAAGCTTAGAAGAAAAAGTGCAGTTTAGCTGGGTAATTATAGAACAAGTCTGGATACTTGCATTCATAGGAGCTTGACTCAAGACTAGAACTGTATCAATGTTGTTCGGCTTTTGATTTTTTTTTTTTTTTTTTTTTTGAAACTGGCTTTTGATTTTTTGTTATTGCAATTTCATTTATATTGTGGAATTCATGTTGTTCCTCTCCTCCCAATTTCTTCTGACTTTTTGTTATTGCAATTTCAATTAGATATGTCAACGATGATTTTCAGTCGACTACAGTTCAAAGTCCAATACCTGCAATCAACAGAAAACAAAGCAAGAAAACAAGAGAAAAGTAGAAGGCAGAGAGGAAGAACAACGCATAAAAAAGGTTTTTTACATGGTTCAGTAAGTGTGCCTACGTCCACGACTGTTCCTCTGATAATTTCTGCAGAGAAACAGTATTATATTCTTGCTTCTATGTATGTATATATTACAATAAGTTTCAGCAGAGAAACGATATTATATTCTTTTAAAATGAACTTACATAAATGAGCTTTTTCTTCAGTTAAAAAAGCTTTTCTCAAGTTGATATTAAGCAACCAATTTTAAAAGAGCTTTTGACATTAGAAAGGTTGTAGAGAAGCTATAACAAATGCACTTGTAGTTATAAAAAAAACTTTATAAGTTTATTTTTTAAAAATATTTTGTTAATAAAATATTGATTTTTTTTAATCATTAGATGTCAATTTAAAGGATATTAATTATTCAATAAATGCTAAAACATGTATAGTAGTAAAACCCTTATGAATGTAAAATGATATATAGAATTAATGTAACTGCATTTCCCTTTCTCCCATTCTAACTAGCATCTTCGTGGGTCACTTTCATTTGCATGGCTTGTGAGGCAAGATGCCTCATAAATTTCGTTGGAAACTGACAGGCAACGGCAAACATTCCAATTAATAGAACATGAAACTGAAAGTAATATGAAGTAGCCTCCCCAAAATTGAATGTCTAGGAATAATTGTAAATTTATACATTGTCATTATCTAATGGAGCAAGAAAACTTAATAGTGGTCTGCAGACTTTTTTTCTCTTCATAAAAAGTAGCTTTTAGGTTTTATATGTGATTAAAAAAATACAAAATACTTATACACTTGCTTGTAATAATTACAGAATAGAACTTAAATTTACTATATTTATAAATATTAAAATTGTTAATGGCTTTGGATGGTAACGGATATTCATAGACTATAACCATCTTTATCCTTGTCGACGTTGATTTTCAGTCGACGAGTAATCAATAGCCAATACCTGCAATCAATGTGAGAAAATACAGAAAACAAGAACAAGGCAATAAAGAACTAGGAATCAAACAGGGAATCCACAGGATTTTTAACGTGGTTCAGCAAGTGTGTCTACGTCCACGGCTGTCTCTCTTAAATTCTGCAGAGTGACAGTATAATATTCAATCATCCCTTTTACAATGATTTTAACCCCTATCTATAGGGCAAGAGTTGTTACAGATTAGGAAGCTATAAAATAGGAAAAGAATCATGATTTAATTACACTTCCTAATTGGTTGAATATAATTAGGAAATATCCCCAAAAATCTTGAGATAAGGTTGACTCGAATTTGAATTTGAATTAACTTCCACATATAGAGGGAGAATCATTGTTTGATTAGGTAACTGTTTGTTCTGGAAGATATTGCATTAATTACGTTTTACGAGCGAGCTACTGTCTATGGCGGTCTCGAGCTGGAGCCCGTTGAGAAGCAGTCAGCGAGCTGTGCTTATTGTGAACGGTGGAACAAGTTGCAACCTGGCTGTGAGACGAGCTCGTTGCTGCGAGCTGAGAAGATTGCTGGGTGAGCTGAGGAACTCGCTGGGCTTAGAGTTGAAATATGGGCCTTGTCTGATGGGCCTTGGTTGGGTTGACTTTATTGGGCCTCCTATTGGGCCTAATGTTGGGCTTTTACGAGCCCAACTAGTGAGTCCAGAAAATACATATAACATTAGCCCCCCAGCTCTCAGTTCGTTCTGCGAAATGAGAGCTCGAGCTCGCTGGTAAAAGCTGACTTCTTTGGCACGCTAAATTGAATAATTGCTTTCGTGCCCTTTCAAATTTTGTCTTTTCAGTTTTGACACGTGGCGGTCATGCACGAGGTAACTGAAATGGCACTGGCACGTCCTTCACACGCGCATTTAATGTGCACGTCTTTCAACTGACGGTTGCATGATTACAAGGCCGTACCTCGCGCTACACCGTTGGATTAATGACGGTTATGCAGCACATAGATCCGACGGCTGGGGTTTGAGCCCATCTGTTTATATAAACTGGTGGAGCCTCATTCATTTTCTTTTTTACCTGTTATTTTCTTTCGAAGCAACCAAACAACCAAGCTCAAAAAACTCACTGCTCTTTCACAAGATCAACACCTCCAGTTGCTATTTTTACCATCACATCAAGGATTCAAGGTAAGCCTTTGGTTCCTTTCTTCAGACTTTTAGTTCTTTGATCTATTTTGTTGAGTTCATATCATATTATGCTTGCATTACGCCATTCTCGTGTATGTGATGGTATGGACATACCATGTTCTTGATATCAAACTGTTGCTATTCTCGGTTTCTTGTTGAATAAGGCTTTTCAATTTTTGTTGATTTGATCTTGTTTCATGCCTGTTTGCAAGCTGCTATGTTGAAATAGGCATCTATAGACCATTAGCTTGTTGGTCGTTTATTCATAGGTCGAGCCCCCCATTGCACAGATGATCCGTCAAATAGGAAACTTTAAACATTTTTAGTATTTTAGTAATCTGTTTCTGGCAAACTGACTATATCTCCTTTTGCATAGATGTCTTCAAGTGGAGCTCACAAGATCAGTAAATCAGCTCAAGGCGGAAAGCGAGCAAATACCCAGCAGCGAGCTGAAAAGAAAAAGGGAGCTGGCAAAACGTTTGCACATCATCCTTCAGAGTTAGAGTTTTTTGATGTGGTAGGGCTTTGCATTCAATTTCGTATCCCTATGGGTTGTTGCGCACTGATACCCATTCCTAAAAACCATGCATGCTATCCACCAAAGGGGTACGCTGCTGTCAATGCCCAACATCTCGAGCAGGGATTAGGGTTCCCCATTCATCCTTATTTGATCGCATTCCTCAACGCGGTTAAGCTCGCACCATTCCAATTGACACCGAACTCTTATGCACAGTTGACCTCGCTGGCTTTGGCCTTCCTCAGGAACGGCCTTTCTCCCCCAACCCCAAAGATCATACAACAATTTTACAGCTTCAAGGCTTTAAGCACAAAAGAGGGAGAAAAACCTGACGGCATCTATTACCTCACAGCTCGCCCATCAGAATACAATGACCTCTTGCCCCAAGGAGAAGCGAAGGGCAAGTCCAACGTTGGAAAGTATAAAACAAGCTGGTTTTATGTCTCCTGCCCCTCTCTCACGAGCCTTAATAATCGCAGCTTCGTCCTGGAACCAGGTGTGTAGAAAGAAATTTAGCAAACTGAATTTATTTATTTATTTATTTTTATTTTTATTTTTATATTTATTTTGCAGTGCTGAAAGCGGACGAGACTCCTCTCAGTAGCGAGGAGAAAGGGGCTCTTAGTACGCTTGCGAACTCGGAGGAAACGAGCATCAGCAGCAAGTTCAACAATGCTCTTCTTAGCGCTTATGGCCTTACCCCTCCCAAGGATTCTCCGCAATTGCGACCTGAAGAGGACATAGGGAGCATGGGTGATATCCCTATACTTCCTTTTGTTCTTGAAGTCCCAGTTCAGGAAGGGGATACATCTGCTCCTCGACCTTCAAAACCTGTTACTGCTTCGTGAGCAACGAGAGCAACTCGGGCACCTACTTCAGCTCGTAAAGCTTCTGCTAAAGGTGCTTCTACTCGCGCCCCAACTCGGGCAAAAGAAGCTCCAGCCCACGCAGCCCCTCTTGTACAAATGGATTCATCCCTTTCTCCCAATCTTCCAAATGTTTCAAAAGCTCATTTGTCTGCTTCAATAGTTCCAATACCCGCTGAAGCAATACCAGCTCCAGCTCGCACCCCAACAGTGGGTGCATCTCAAAAAACTACTTCTCCAGCCCCTCTCCTCCCATTGGGCGAACTCCAACCAACAAGAAGAAACTTGCTCTTTTGAAGTGTCCTTCTGATCAACCTGCCCAAGCTCTAGCCCCTCTGGTTGTTCCAGCGAATAAACCTGCTCAAACTCCGGCCTCCTCAGCAACTCCAACTAAGTGACCTGCTGAGGCTTCAACTTCGCCAGCTGCTTCATCAAAACGGCCGAAACAGACTGCTGCTAAGGCAAAAACTCCCTCGGCCACTGTCTTTAGCGAGGTGCCACTTTCAAACGTTTTTGCAGATCTTCAATTGGTTCCAGCTTCCAGTTCGCAGCCTGGAAAAGGGGATGCACCTCCTAAGGTTGTTTCTCAGGCAACCCGAGCTGGCACCAGCAAACATGTAACTAGGCGTACCGTCGCTTCGCAACGTAGTACCTATTCGGTCGATGTGCTTGATCTCCCGGAGTGTGAAAGGACTCCTTCCCCAACAAGACCAGAAACCGAGCTCGGACCTGGGGGGAGATATTTGACTTCTTTCATTGAAAATTGGACACCCATTATATATACTCATGCAAGGGTCTTGGAGAATAAGTCCCTTAAAGGCATAAAACTGAACGAGTTCGCAGCTCGTCATTCTATACTGGTAAGTAATTTTTCTTTGTCCACCGGTCTCTTTTACTTTATCGCATATTAACTCGTAGAATTTTCAGGGTGCCCTTACTGCAATGAAGCAATGGAGACTGACAAAAATTACTGAAGACCGAATAATGAAGCTGGAAAGCGAGCTGGAGGTCGCTAATGATGAGATAGCGTCTTTGGCTGAGCGAACCACAGAGAACTTCGAGGCTCAGATGGCTACGGCGAATAATGCTAAACAGGTTGCCGAGAAAGCTCTGCTGGAAATATAAAAAGAGCGCGACATGCTAAGAGAAGTGCTAAAGCAGTCTGATCAGCGGGCTGAGCTAGCCAAGAAGCAACCTGAGGACCATGAAGCACAGTTGGCTGCAGCGAACAACGCTAGACAAATCGCCGAAGAAGCTCTGCGAAGAATAGGAAATGAACGTGACACGTTCAGGAATGAGCTATACCAACTGAGAGAAAAGCTAAGGGACTCTTAGCAGCGGGCCGAGCTGGCCGAGCTGCGAGCTACAACCGCAAAGGATAAAATTGAAGTGCTCGATCGTCAGGTCGAGGCTGCAGCGAAGCGAGCTGAAACTGCTGAGAAACGGGCTGAGGAAGCTAAAAAGCGAGCTAATGAAATGGAAGCTGAAGCTAAACGCGCTGAGGAGGCTGAGCATTGAGCTGAGGTGCTTAGGCAACAAGTGGGGGAGGTCATACAGCGGGCTGAGGCTGCGGAGCAGCGAGTTGAAGCCATGAAGAAAGAAGCTGAGGTCGTTAATCGTCATGCTGATAATGCCTTCGAAGAGCTAATGGTCTTCAGAGAGCAGGCTACTCAAGAATTGGAAGTGTAGGTTACTCAAGCAAGGGATGAGGTTGAGGAAGAAATAGGCCGCAACTTCCTCTATACTCTGTGGATGTCTCATCCGGAAATAGATTTTTCTATCTTCAGAGATGTGGGACTCGAATTTGTAGAGGAGTTTAAAGCAAGGGCTACCTCGTCTTCATCTGATCTAATTCCTCCATCAGAGCAAGCTCCTGGTGCGACCTCTTAAACTGAGCTCGCTGGCGATCTCGGGCTTCCTAGCTTGTCTCCTCCCCGCGATCATCCGGTTCAGAGCACAGACCCCCCAGCTCAAAGTTCAAATCTTCCGGCTCAGAGCCTAGATCCTTCAGCTCAGAGCTAGCATTTTTATTTCTCTCTTTTATACTTGTACTCATTCTTCATTTGTAAGGAACCTTTGGATTTAATGAAATTTCCTTTATTATTTCTTTCGTGTTGAATGTATTTGTGTTATTATGTTCATTATATCATATCTTATGATCAACTTACAAGTTATCATGCTTTTTGCGAACTGATTGTTAACAGGCTTGAAACCTGATACAATAACTTAAACAACCGCTTCATTTAACAGCTAATAAAATCTTGTAAGTACGAACAGTTGATCAGTTGGAATATTGTCGAGCTATGCAGGGGTACTTAACCACACCTACTTTTTAGGCTCTTAATAATATAGCGAGCTATGCAGGAACACTTAGTCATTCTGCTTTTTAGGCTTTCTATTTTTTTAATGGCGAGCTATGCAGGGGTCGTCATCTCGCCTGCTTTTTAGGCTCTTTTTGGCGACCTATGCAGATACACTTAGCCATCTGCTTTTTAGGCTCTTTTTAATTTTAGGCGAGCTATGCAGGGGTCGTCACCTCGCCGGCTTTTTAGACTCTCAATAGTGAGCTATGCAGAGGCACTTAGCCATCTGTTTTTTAGGCTCTTTTTATTTTAGGCGAGTTATTGAGTTCGGAGCCCGTTAGCCTAATGGAATGAGTTGAATCATAAGCAGGGGGAAATGGAGTTTTCATTAACTAAAATGAGTTTGAATTATAACAAAATAGTTTATTGATAATAAGGACGGAGGTGCTCGACATTCCAAGCTCGAGGGACTTTAGCTCCATTCATGCTGGTTAAATGATAAGCTCCATTCCCTAGATTTGCTTTGACAACATAAGGTCCTTCCCAGTTCGGGCTTAAGGATCCATCACTTGGCTTACGGGCTCCAAGTAGAATGAGGCGTAATACCAAGTCTCATTCGTTAAACTTTCGGATCCGAGCACTCTTGTTGTAGTACCTCGCGATTCTTTGTTGGTAGACAGCTACTCTAATTCTGGCTGTTTCCCTGGCTTCTTCAAGTAGGTCTAAGTTTGCAGCAAGTAACTGCTCATTATTGTTTGGATTGAAGGTTGCTCTTCGCTGCGAGGCAACTTCTAGTTCAGCTGGGATCATGGCCTCGGATCCGTACACCATCGAGAAGGGCGTTTCGCTTGTGGAACCACGAGCTGTAGTTCTGTAAGACCATAATACTTTCTGAAGCTCGTCTACCCATGCTCCCTTCTTTGCTTCCAGTTTCATCTTCAGGGTCTGCTTGATAATCTTGTTCACAGCTTCAACTTGGCCATTGGCTTGTGGATGATCCACTGCCGAGAAGCTTTTAACGATCTTGAGGTCATTGCAGAACCTAAGGAACTGTTCACTGCTGAACTGAGTCCCATTATCTGTCACGATCTGCTGTGGAACCCTAAATCTACAAATGATATTACTTCACACAAACTTCTCAATTTTTGTTGTGGAGATTTTTGCCAATTCCTTTGCTTCTGCCCACTTGGTGAAGTAATCCACCGTGACCACGGCATATTTGCATCTTCCACGAGCTATTGGCAGGGGCCTGATCAGATCCATCCCCCAAATTGCAAAGGGCCACGGGCTCACCATCTGTTGGAGATAAGCTGGAGGAGCTCGTGGAACTTGGGAGAACCTTTGACACTTATCACACTTTTGAGCTAAGGAGAGCCCCCTAGCATGATTTCCACAATGGCCTTCGTGTATCTGCTTCATCACCATTTCACACTCTAGGCCATCAATGCATTTTAAAAGCAGAGCGGAGAATCTCTTCTTGTACAGTGCATCATCATAGATGCAATATCTGGCTGCTCGAGCTCGCAGACGGCATGCTTCCAGCTTGTTACTTGGCAGCTTCCCATCCTGCAAATAATTAAGAATTGGGCTCATCCAGGAATCAGGTCTCGCAATTATAGTCATCCTTGAATCCTTTTCATCGTTACTGGGAGCTGGCAGGAATTCTACTAGGATTGCCCCAAGGAAGTCTGCGTTTCGAGTGGTTGCCAAGCAAGCTAAAGCATCTGCATGTGCATTCTGAGCTCGCGGAATCTGTTTTACTTCAAATTTGGAAGGCATTTAGCAGCTCATGAACTTTCTGGAGGTAAAGAGTCATTTTTGGTCCTTTAGCTTGATATTCCCCCAGAATATGGCAGACAACGAGCTGTGAATCGTTGAAAACTTTTAACCGTTCAGCTCGCATTTCTCTAGCCAATCGCAGACCTGCGAGCAGAGCTTCATACTCAACCTCATTGTTTATTGCCTAGAAGCCAAACCTCAAAGCATAAAGGATTTTGTGGCCTTCAGGACTGATTAGTAGAATTCCAGCTCCAGCCCTCTGCTCGTTAGACGATCCATCAACATAGAGCTCCCAGGTTGGACCTTCAGAAGATTCAACCTCATCATCTACAAGTCCTGTAAACTCTGCAATGAAATCTGCCAGAGCTTGAGCTTTGATAGCCGTCCTTGGCTTAAACTGGATATCGAACTGTGCGAGCTCTACTGCCCGTTTCAACAAACGACCTGAGGTGTCCGCCTTCTGTAGAACTTATTTCAGCGGGTACTGGGTGAGGACTTCGATGGTATGAGCTTGAAAGTAAGACCGCAGCTTTCTTGATGCGATCACTAGGCAATAAGCGAGCTTCTCCATTTGTGAGTACCTAGTTTCAGCATCTTGTAGCCTTTTACTTACGTAGTACACCGAAAGCTGCGTCTTTTCTTCTTCTCTCACCAGTGCAGCACTTAGTGCTTGCTGAGACATCCCTAGGTACAGGATCAACTTTTCTCCTTCTTTGGGCTTAGAAAGGAGTGGAGCTCGCCCCATGTATTCCTTCAATTGCTGGAAGGCAACTTCACACTGCTCTGTCCACTCGAAGCTTTTGGCCTTCTTCAAAATATCAAAGAATGAGATGCATTTATCCGTAGCTTTCGAGATGAACGTGCTGAGTGCCGCGACCTGGCCATTAAGGCTCTGCACATCTTTCACCCTAGTAGGCGACCTCATGTCAATCAGTGCTTTAATCTTCTCGGGATTGGCTTCAATACCTCTACTGTTGACCATGAAGCCCAGAAACTTCTCAGAAGCTACCCCAAATGCACACTTGTGCGGATTCAACTTCATCTGATAGCTTCTCAGAATTTGAAACATCTCCCGCAGGTCGTGCACATGGTCACCTACCTGCTTAGATTTTACTAGCATGTCATCAACGTAGACCTCCATGGTCTTCCCAATCTGCTCTTCAAACATCATGTTCACCAAACGTTGGTAGGTCGCTCCAGCATTTTTTAATCCGAAAGGCATCACTTTATAGCAGTATAGGCCACGATCAGTCATAAACGAGGTGTGCTCTTTGTCCTCGGGGTTCATCGGGATTTAGTTATAACCCGAGTATGCATCCATAAAACTTAAGAGCTCGTGGCCAGCAATAGCATCCACGAGCTGGTCTATCCTTGGCAAGGGGAAACTATCCTTGGGGCACGCCTTGTTCAGATTAGTGAAGTCGATGCAAGTCCTTCACTTCCCATTCTTCTTCTTTACCAGAACCGGATTGGTGACCCAGGTCGGGTAGTAAGCTACTTGAATGAACTTATTTGCCAGCAGCTTATCTACCTCTTCCTTCAATGCAAGATATCGCTCCCCTGTCATTGCTCTTCTCTTCTGGCGAACCGGTTTGTATTGAGGATCAATGTTCAACCTGTGAGAGATCACTTTGAGATCTATTCCCACCATGTCCTCGTGATTCCATGCAAACACATCCAAGTTCGCCTTTAGGAAGTCAATTCTGGAGCTAAACCTCTCCCCAGCTTCAGGCATCTTTCTGGATCCGCCTCGCTGACTTGAATATCTTCCAATTCTTCCACTGGCCCTGTAGCTCGGTCTGCATCTACCTCGCAAGGGTCCAGGTCGTGACTGACTCCTTTCTCAGTCATAGTTCGTGGTTCGCCCCCGGAGACCACGTCACTTTCTTTCCTCTTACACTCATCTTCACAGCATCTTCATAGCAGCGCCGGGCTAAGTGCTACTCTCCTCGGACACATCCAATGCCATTGGGAGTTGGGAACTTAACTGTTAGAGTTCTGATCGAAGTAACCACATTCAACTCGTTCATGGCAGGTCTGCCCAAGACCACATTATAGGCTGATGGGCAGTCAATTATCAAGAAATTTGTCAAGGTTGTTGCCTGACGACCTGCCTCCCCAAGAGTTAATGACAATTTAATCTGGCCCACTGGTACTACAACATCTCCAGTGAAACCATATAAAGGCTTTGGGGACGGTCTCATTTGTTCTGCTCGTAGCCCCATCTGATCAAAACAGCTCATATACATCACGTTCACCGAGCTTCCAGTATCAATCATGATACGCCTAACTTCCATATTGCTGATTTTAGCTCGTATAACTAGCGCATCATTATGAGGCCAGATTACACCTCTAGCATCTTCATCAGTGAACACAATCTCATCCGAGGTCATCTTTGCTCTTTTTGATGATCCATCCGACCCATTGAGCTGAAAAGTATGATTCGCCTCTCGGATGTACCTCTCATGCGATCTGTTCGAAGTACCTGCGACATGGGGGCCACCATAGATTGTAAAAATGGTTCTTACCGCAGGCTTATGCTCTGGCTCGGGAGCTCGCTGGGGTTGTTGTGGTTGCTGCTGATGAGGTCGTTCTTGGTGAGGTTGCGAGTCAGCAGGTCTTGCCACATACTCTCTCAAACGACCTCTCCTGATCAGTTTCTCAATAGCGTCCTTCAACGCCCAACAATCTGAAGTATTGTGCCCGACCTCGTTATGGTAGGCACAAAACTTGTTCTGATTTTTGTGCTAAACTGGAGCCCTTATAGGAACAGGCCTTCCAAAATTTTCCTTGTTTCTCTCTGCTGCGAAAATCCTGTCTGGTGAAGCCGTCAGGACACTGTACCCTTCCTGACGATCCAGACGTCGAGGTCGCTCGTACCTTGGCTCTCTCCTCACCTTTTTAGCAATCTGATGGTTTGAGCCATTGTTTCTTCCTTCTTTGTTCCTACCATTGTTTCTCCTCTTTAGCTGGCTGGAACTGCCCGCTTCACTCTTCTGATTTTACTTCTTTGGGCTGAAGGTCTCTTCCCACCTGATCTCCTTCGCAGCTCGCTTATAAAACTCTCTCAGATCTTTCACTGGGGACTTGTAAATGCTTTCGTACAGTTTTCCATCCTTGCGCAACCCGGCTGAGATCGCTGTCAGTATACTCTCGTCTGACGGATGCTCCACATTCGCGACCTCGCGTCTAAACCTGATGATATACTCCTTCAAAGACTCACCTTGACGCTGGAATATGGTAGCTAGGTGACAGTATGGAGCGAGTTGCCTTCTCAGTGTTCTGTACTGTCCAACAAACTTTTGTTGGCATTGCTCCCAACTACCTATGCTGCTAGCTAGAAGATTCTTGAACCATGTTCTCGGAATGTCTCCCAAAGTGGCTGGGAATAAATGGAACTTTACCATTGGATTTCCTGTCTGTAGGTCCATCTGAACATTAAAGGCATCGAGATGGTCATAGGGGTCGCTCTCCCCTTTGTATTGCTGAATGCTTGGCATCTTGAATCTCGGAGGGAGAGGTTGTGTCTCAATCTCCCTCGTAAAGGGAGTCCTTTTCCCATAGTACCCACACTGCTCCGGGGCTCCAGGTCGTGCTTCCAACTGTTGGACCCTCTGAAGGAGCTCCTCTACTTGTGGATCTCAGAGCTCGTATCTTCTCCTGTGATCATGACTAGGGGCAGGATGCTCTGGATCATACCTTTCGTCCTCTTCGAACAGACCCTCAGGCTGATGGGATCTTCCCTGTCTCTGTTCATCATCAACTCGCCGAGCTATAGCTCTGGCTCTATCGTGCCCAACCTCTGCTCGCAGGTTTCCACCTTGGCTCAACCTTACTACCAGGCTAGCTGGTCGTGCGACCTCCCTTTCTTCCCGAACAGGGTATCCTCCAGCCCTAGAGCGCACATTGGAGGAGCGAACTGAGCCCGCAGGTCGCGGGACTTCCCTTGCTAGTCTTTCAGGTACTTGCATCGCTTCATGCTGCTGGGGCATATGCCTTGGTGCCTGAACCTCAACCCTGGGCATGTTCTGTACTTGAGCCTGCACCAACATATTGATGGCCTCTGTGAGTTGTCTGACCGTATCCTCCAGCGCTTCTTGCCTCTGAATCAGCACATTCTGCCCTTCGGCTAATGGGGCAATTGGAACTGGTTGACGATGAGGCAAAGGAGGGATGTCTGTTGCTGCGCCAATTGCCAGGCCATGGGACGTTCCTGCTACATGCATGGGTGTGTCCTGCATGGGCTGCATGTTCTGTTGGGACTGGTTTATGCGATTTTCTGCCTGATCATCATCTCCAAGATACCTGTTTGATCTGGTCTTTGCCATATTGGAAATCGATGAATTGGGATGAAAAAGATTGCAGTTTGGGTCCTCATTCTAGCGCCAAAATGTCGACGTTGATTTTCAATCGACGAGTAATCAATACCCAATACCTGCAATCAATGTGAGAAAACATAGAAAACAAGAACAAGGCAATAAAGAACCAGGAATCAAACAGGGAATCCACAATATTTTTAACGTGGTTCAGCAAGTGTGCCTACGTCCACGATTATCTCTCTTAAATTCTGCAGAGTGACAGTATAATATTCAATCGTTCCTTTTACAATGGTTTTAACCCCTATTTATAGGTGAAGAGTTGTTACATATTAGGAAGCTATAAAATAGGAAAAGAATCCTAATTTAATTACACTTCCTAACCGGTTGAATATAATCAGGAAATATCCCTAAAAATCTTGAGATAAGGTTGACTCGAATTTGAATTTGAATTAACTTCCATATCTGGAGGGAAAATCATTGTTTGATTAGGTAACTGCCTGTTTTGGAAGATATTGCATTAATTACGTTTTACGAGCGAGCTACTGTCTATGACGGTCTCGAGCTGGAGCCCGTTGAGAAGCAGTCAGCGAGCTGTGCTTATTATGAACGGTGGAACGAGTTGCAACCTGGCTGTAAGACGAGCTCCTTGCTGCGAGCTTAGAAGATTGTTGGGCGAGCTGAGAAACTCGCTGGGCTTAGAGTTGAAATATAGGCCTTGTCTGATGGGTTTTGGTTGGGTTAACTTTATTAGGCCTCCTATTGGGCTTAATGTTAGGCTTTTACCAGCCTAACTGGTGAGTCCAGAAAATACATATAACAATCCTTGAAAAATGAATATAGGATTATATTCATCCCCTCGTCAACTCCATTATAATAACATTTATCCTCATTCCAAATAAAGGAATACTTAAATATATCCATATCCATGGAAACATTTGGCCATCGTTACAGTTAGAACTATTTTTGGATAAAATATATATTAATAAATTTTTTTAATTACTAAAATATAAAGTTTAGAGGAGAGAGAAAAGACTCAACTTATAAATTCATTAATGTGGGTATGAGGGGTATATCATATTACCAACCTAACTTCGTTTTTTTAAGGAAATTTCTCTAAATATATATATTTTTACAAAATCAAAATTATTCAGTGCTTTTATAAAAATATTTCAAGTATTTTTTTGATAAAAAATACTTTTTCTTAATAGAAGTTCATGTTATGTATTTCACTTAAGAAAAAGAAAAACGAAGCATTTCAAAACCTTTCTAAATATCAAGAACTAATTTAATTTATTTTCAATCAAATATAAGAAAATAAAAACGGTTTGAGGCTTCAATATTTTATGCAATTTAGACCATATATTCTTTTTTTTTTTTTTTGAAATATCTAGGCCATATATTCAATTAATAATGATAAATATCTTACCTATCCCAACTTGATTGTAACTTATAATGTGACAATTAGTAAATTAATACATTTTTCAGTGCTTCTACACTGTGCTATTATTAATATGTATTAATTGTGAATGTTAAATTGTAATCTTAGCTACAGAAATATTAATCAAACGGTTAAAAAGGTGTATGTCATTGTATATGAATTCATGTTGTGTTCAAATTGGCCTTATCTAGTACATCACCTCCTAGGATAGGTTGTTATGCATGTTCTCATCCATCTTATTGGTTAGAGTTCAAATTTCATCAAACACATTTTACAAGCTTTTATATAAGTAGTTCTTCCCTTCATTGCAAGAGTAATTATTTCTCATTATAGGAGTATATGTCCAAGGGATAGCTAATTATGAAAGTAGATATTCGAACCACATAAATAATTGTTGATCTTAACAGTTGTCAATAGACTTATAATGTATTTGATGCAAGGTGTTTTATTTTTATTTTATTTTTTAAAGGCTTCCTTCATAGAACCATACTCAATATTTTAATTGGTGTAAAATATAAAAACCTAAAAATAATTGTTACTTTAATTAATAACCCAAATCCTATTTAACCTTTTTTTTGGGGGGGGGGGGGGGGGGGGGGGGGGGGGGGGGGGGGGTTGAGGATGGGTTCTCATTTACGTTATAATAACAAAGGCAAATTGCACACCTCTCCTTGAGGTTTAGTAAAATTATATGAGTATAACAGGTTTTGCAATAAATACACTAAAGCTACTTTAGCTTCCAAAAATGCAATACAAATACTCCTGCCTTTAGTCATCCATTAGAGAGTTATTGTTAAATCCACATTATCAAGAGTAAAATGGTCCTTACAGAAGTAATGCATATTTTTAATAATAAATTTATATGTTTTAAAAAATATTATTTTTTTAAAACAAAATTCAATTAAAAAAAAAACCAGTTAATCATCATCAATTTATCAATATCTCTAATCACATTATCTTCATCACCATTTGTTGGTCACCATCTATAATCAAATTGAATCAAATCCTTTATTAACCCATACCTTATCTTCTTCATCAGCCTAAACCCTTTATCTTTTCCCTCAAACCGAGTATCTTCATCAATCCAGATTTCAACACATCGCAAAATCTTCATCAAGACCAGATAATCAATCCAACCCAAAACTTCAAAAGAAAGATATATATATATATATATATATATATATATATATACCACACAATTAGTTTCAATTAATACATCAAAATGGAAAAACAAACACATTAAAAAATTTTCTTTTAAAAACTTCTATAGATCTCCTACAATCAAAGGAGATCTTGACGAATTTCCTCTAGTTGGGGAGATCGCTGAGTGACATATTGTTGCACAATGATCTCGTCCAAACCGAAAATATCGTCACACGATGATCTCTCCCTGATTGGAGGAACTCATCTAGATCTCTTCTATTAATCTCCTCCAATTAGAGGAGATTTACACAAGCTCTTTATATTTATTTTATTTTTTATTATTTTTAATGAAATTAAAAAAGTGTATATTTATTACATGTTTAGATTAAAATAATTAAAAATTTCATTTTTAAATTTGACACTTGAAAGGTTATTTCGATGGGTAACTAGCGATAGGTGGCATTTGTGTTGCATTTTTGAAAGCTCATGTAGCTTTCGTATAATTATGACAACACCTATCACATTCACGTAATTTAATTTACCAAACCTCCGGATAGGTTTGTGCAATTTATCCTAATAACAATCAAACAATTAACTATGATACTATATTAGTAAATAGTATATATTTAATATCCTGAAACTTATATAGTTCAAACATTTGACAATTCGAAGCAAAATTTTCATTTTGCAAGTCACAAGTTATCCTAATATGCTAACACAATTCTCAATTAAAACAATTACAGGGTAGTAATATAAGAGAATAATTAATGTCGTCTCAGAGTATGTAGTTATAATCAATTCATAGTTTACAAAAATCAGTCTTTACAAATTTAAACAAAATGAAAGAAAAATAGTTTTATCCACCTATTGTAGAAATTGTTATCTCTCGATCATGAGTAGGTTTTCAAGCTTCACAAATAATATTTAATCTCTATAGGTTTTGACAAATTTTAGATCTATTTGGTGTCACTTGTCAACTTTCAGTATACATATATATATATATATATATTTTACTCTTAATATCACAATACATTGTAACAAATTAACATTAGTAAAATAAGCCAATTTTTTTTTTTTTTTAACGTTAAAATGAATATGAGCTGTGAAACTATTAAAAAAATTGACTTTGTTTTTACACTTACTCCCAAAATGGATCAAAAGCTTATGTGAAAAATAATTTTTTTATTTTTTTATTCAAAACCTCACTACTTCTATTTTATTTATTTGGATTTTCACAAAACACAAAATTCCCTCATTATATCATTTGACGCATTCATTTTCAAATAAATAAATAAAGTTAACGGATTCAACCATTCCTAGCTGAATTTAATGAAGTTAGATTTGATTAAGTTATACCATCAAGTATGTTTTTTTTTTTTCCGAATAGTTTTGACCATCAACTAATTTTTTGTGAAAATATCAGTGGATAAAACTTTTGATTAGTGAGTTAATATTTGAGTCATTTCCTACTGTTTTTAACATTTGGTTATGATGTGACAAAATACCATTGGAAAAAAAAAAAGAAAAGAAAAGTTAAAATGTCATGAAATAGTAAATAAAAGGTCATATTTAAAGCATTCGCCATTGTTTGTAACATTTTGACCACAAAAGCCTATTGAATGGGCAGGATTGCCATTTGACTAACTTAAATAAAAGTTGACTAAATTACAAAAGAATCACTTGTCATGACAGTAATGATATCGCTTTTAAAACAACAAAACTACCATGATTGATGACTCGGCAATAGTCCAGTAAGTAACTCACTTGTAATGATAGTTATAATGTCGTTATTAGTAACAGTTAACTAATAGTTAGTGACTTGGTGATTTTCAGTAAGCAAATCACTTGTTATGGCAAATATGATGCCATGATTAGTGAAATTAAAGTGCCATGATTATGTGATTTCCCCATGGGCAAGTCATTTATTATGGTGGTTATGATCTCATGAGTAGAGATAAACTACCATTATTAGTGATTTGGTGATTTTCTCGTGAGTAAATCAATCATCATGGCTATTAGGATGCTGTGATTGGTGAGGATAAACTATCATGATTAGTCACTTGATGATTTCCAATGAGCAAATCACTTGTCAATTGATAGTTATGATGTTGTGATTAATGAGAATAAACTGTAATTAGCGACTTGGTGATTTTCTAATTATGTAACACCAGTCATGGTAGTTACGATATTATGATCAATTAGGGTAAACTATCATGATTAGTGATATGGTGATTTTCTAATCGCATTTTATTAGTCATGGTTGTTATGATATCGTGATTAGTAAAGATAAACTGTCACAAATACATTTATAACCCGTTTGACAAATTTTTGTTTTTGAAATATTTTATTGGTATTTTTGTCCATTCAGTAGGCTTTTATGACTCAAATCTCAAAACTAATGAGAAATGACTAAAATACTGATCCACTAATTATTTCTATCTTTTTCCCTTGAAAAAAAAATAAAACAACAACAACTAACTTTATCTTCACCAATCTTTTTCGCCATCAAAATCCCTCTTTGTCCGGTGACTTCTCCAGTAAACTTCCACCCTTCTTTGAGCAACATCTTGCTTCTTGTTCTTGTTCTTCTTCTTCCTTCTCTTTTCTTCTTTTTCTTCTTCCCTCTCTTTTCTTCTTCTTCCTTCACTTTCTTCTTCTTCTTTCTCTTTTCTTCTTTTTCCATCCTTCGAGACATATATCTGCAAATGTAGATCTACGAATTGCCTTGACTCATGACAAATAACCTGCTATAAGTTATTGCATCATCGAACATTAGTAATGACAACAAAAGCTGTCATGATTAGTAAAACACTCACTAGAAAAACTTGTTTTTGATCCAAGTGATTAGTTATGACAACATTGGTTGCTAATCATGGCAACAAAAGCTGCCACGACTAGTGAAACCTTTACTGAAAAAAAAAATATATATATATATATATGATTTTGCACTAAGTTACTAGTTTTGGTAACATTATGTCATTACTTTTGGCAATTAAAGCTATCATTACAAGTGAAACTATCACTTAAAAAACTTATTTTTGAACCAAGTAACTGTTATAACAGTATGTCATTAGTCATAAACAACTGTTATGACCAGTAAAATACTCACTATCAAAGGTGTTTTCAAAGTTGTGAATTTTTTCCTTTCGGACTAATCATCACATGCTTTTACAACTCAAATGTTTAAAACAAAGAGAGTGTGATTCTTTTTTAATACTTTTAAATCGTACAAACATATTATGTTAATTAATTTATTTATTTTAAATACCAACATAAGATATTGACGAATTGAATGAGTCTACCATAAAGTAACGTTTATCAGTTAAACGGTGGTCATGCGGTGTGAATTTATAATCACAATTATACGCACATTTTGAAAACGGAAAGGCACTGATGTGGGTATATAGTACCAAAAAGCACATTCAAACGGATGAAAAAAAAAAAAAATATATATATATATATATATGTTGTGTATAAATTTTTTTTTTTTTTTTAAATAATAATAGTGCGAAAGCTTGGAAGGAAAGCAAGGTGGGCCACCGTTATCTTGTAAGGAGAGGCTTTTGGGGCTTGTAGGGATTTCTCCGTGTCCCATGACATGAATTTGACACACGAAAGAGATGTGGGTCCCTTTATTGTTCTCTTGTTCTTGAACTTTTTATTTTAGGAAACATCTTGTACATTTACTTAATATATATATACACACACACATACATATATACATATATATACGGATCCCCTTAGGTACACTTAGAATATCGATACACTTGATAAAAAAAAGTAATTACATTTTAAAATTACTTATTATAATTTAGTATATCTAATTACAACTAAATACGTCTGATTATAATCGATAAATATGATTCTGTCTGTCGATTATTGTAAATATGATATAACTAAATGAATTATATTACATTTATAATAATTGATAGACAAAATCACATTTATTAATTGTAATCAAATGTATTTAGTTGTAATAAGATATAATAAATTACAATTAATAATTTTAGAATGCAATCACTTATTTTTTTATCAAGTGTATCGATATTCCAAGTATATTATAGAATGTGCCCCATATATATATATATAATTATATATATTTGCTTAATTTCCTCAAATTGAGTTAGCAATTTAACTAATTGTTTCCCTTTTATTGTTCATGCAAATAAGACAGGAGGAATAATTTGGTCCTTAATTACCTAATTACAGTTCAAAGCTTTGGATTAATGATTACCAAAACCTCAAAAAAAAAAAAAAAAAAAAAAAAAAAGCTTTAATTTGTTAATCCAAACTTCCCAATTAGGAACGAAAATAATACTCTATGGTTGAATTTTTTTTTTTTTTTTTTTTTTTTTTTTTTTTTTTTTTTTTTTTTTACATATGGCTGAAAATCTTGTGTGAAGAAAAGTAGTTGTTCTTTTATTTTTACTAGCTGTAGCCTCAAATAATTACATAATATTTTACATAATTTATTGACCATCAAATTATGTTGGTTTGAATGGATAAGATGCTCATACAATTAATTACAACATTTACACACCTAAAATAAATCTTTATCAGCTTTTTTTCCTACCGGCTCCCCCCTTTCTTTTAATCTTATTTATTAAAAGATAAAGGTGAGACTTTGTACCTTAAAAAACAGAAAAAACAAAAAAAAAGAAAAGGTGAGGCTTGAATTCCTTAAGGTCAATGGAGATATTCGATCACTTCTAATAAGAGGTTGTGTGTATATGTGAGCATGAATTATGTGGTTGAAAAATATTATAATGGTGACTATGGAGGTCTGATGGTTGTAATTCTAGAAGTAACTATGGTAACGCTAAGGGATCGTTTGTTTTTTTGTTTGAAGACTGAACAGTACTATTGAAGTCTGAAAATTAAATAATGATTGAAACCTAAAATCTGAATAACATGTTTGTTTTTTATTATTATTATTTTTTTTACCTCTGAATATATAGTAATCTTGTTTGTTTTTTATAATTAAAATTGTCTGAAAACTTATAATTTGACATTTATGTCATTCTACTATTAGTTGTTATATAACTTCATTTAATATAATACAAACAATTATAATAAATTATTTAGCAAATACTAAAACACTTTTATGTATATATTAATAATATTTTTATTTATAATTAAGATATGATTAATTATTATAATAAAGTTTTTTAAAAAACTGATATATACATCTATAAATTATTATAGCAAAGTAAATTAAATTTATATATTTAAATAAAATAAAACAAAATGGTTTGAAATTGTATTATTATTGTTATATATTTAAATAAAATTAAAATTAAAAGAAATATCATTAAAAGGAATCTGTATAATATAAAATTATGATAAATTTGAAAATATGTTATTTTGAGAATAAAAAATTTGGAATAATATATTTAAAAAATCATTAAGTGAGTTGACATTTAGTTAAAAGTAATAAGAAAAAATAGCTTTTTGTTTTCCATGATTTTTGGATTATTTTAAATGGTTTGATCACTTAAGAAAACAAATAAAAACCACTTAATATGTGTAATTTAAACTCATTAAGTGAAAGTGATAAAAATAAACGACTCCTAAATCTCCAATTTAATCAAAGGAATTGAAAGCAACTTTTAAAAAATTTATTTCTATATGAAATTTCATATCACTATATATCCATTATTGAAATATGGTGTTAAAGAGAAAAGGCAATGCATGAAGGTAGAGAAAAGATAGAAAACGTGAAGGAAGAAAAAGTACTGGGAAGATAATAGAGAATTGAAAAATCTAATAAAGGGAGCAAGAAATTTTACTACGGGAGGTACTTACTGTGTTTTGAATTGATAATCAGCCCTGGTTAATTATATTACTTAAATCTAAAGGTCATAAATTTATATAAGATATCTTATTAAATTTCGAGGTCATATGTATATAATTTAAAAATTACTATTTGATAGTTAGTTGACATATTTTCATTTAATATAAAAATATTATTTTAATGTTAATGGATTATATAATATAAATTTCATATAAGCACAATAGTGATGTACTCTAGCTCATTCAATACACATTAATATTAATGAAAGATTGAAATTTAAAATTATATAATTATGCTTCTAAAAGCGTCTTTATAAAAGTTGAAAAAAATAAAAAATAAAAAATAAAGCCACCATTTTGTCTTGATCTAATAGGGTGTGTTGTAAATTTTCCGTCTTGAATTGTGTTGGAGGGAATTATGCCTCCTCCAAAAACGTGGACGAACTGCCTCCTAGATTAGAGGAGGCCACCATAACCCATAGTGTGAGGAGACTGAGAAACTTTTCAAATTTTATTGTACATAACAAATAATTTTTTTTTTTTTTAATGATATTGAAATGTACGTTGTGGGATCTTCTAGATGAACAATACTCACTCTCGTAATAAAGGGAGAAACTATTTACATAAGGTTTATAAAATACATTTGAAAGAATTTAAATCTCTACCACTAAGGGTGAATATAGAGATGCACCACTTTATATACTAAAAAGGGATGTGCATAACAAACTTTTTTGTTACATGATTTCAAGACAAAGATAATAAATCCTTTTATAAAATATAGCACATTTTAGCCCAGAATTCTTTTACCCCATAATTTATCCCATATGACTTTGCAAATGTTTTATTACAAGGACAAATTATAATTTCACCACAAATCCCATAACCTATATAGCAATGTTTTAAAAATAATGCTAGGCGCCTAGCACCTAGGCGATTTGACTATCAATCAATAGATCGCCAGTCAAACCTGAAAAAGAAGAAAATTGAAGATGAAGGTTGAAGGCTTGAAGACTGACGTTGAATTGTTAGTGGTGACTAGTGCTCTATTTGGTGGTGGTGGTGACTAACTAGTGCTTTGTTTTGGGGTTTGTTGGGTGTGAAGAAGAAAATTTGAAGATGAATTGTTGAAACTGTTGAAGAAAACATTTTGGGTTTCTTTATAATAAACACCAAACGGCGACTTTTTGGTTTTTCTAAAAACTAAAAAACAAAAACCAAAAATAAAACGGCATTGTTAAAACGTTTTGGATTCATTATAATAAACATCAAACGATGTTGTTTTGGTTTATTTGAAAACTTTAAAAAAAGAAAAAAAGAAAAAAAAAATCAACAAAATAACGTCGTGTTGGATAATCCAAAATGACGTCGTTTGAACATTTATTAGTTGAAGAAAAAACAATGCAATAGTCAAACTCAAACCTTCATCTTCATTCTCCAATTTCACACATTACTAGTGCACTAATCTCACTGACACACTCACACTAATCCTCAGCCCTAATCAAACCCCACTCACCACTCACCAATTACCACTTACCAAACCACAACGCCTAGGTTGAGATATTCAAATCTATTCCGATTTCAAAACAAAGTAAACAACTCAATAGAAATTTTGTTAATTTCGATTTCAATTTCTATAATTGAAGTAAACAATTTATTCTGATTCGTATACATCATTCTAATTTCATATCATTCCGATTTTTATAATTAAAGTAAACGCACGATTAATGTTATGTTAGGATCGAAAAAATAGCAAAATGTTTATTGTGGACTTCAAACCAACACAAAACACATCACAATTATGTAATGCTAACTGAATATGAAAATGTATTGCTAACTCTCATTAAAATAAACTAAAATAATACAACCCTATACATAGATAGGAGAACTAATTTGATTCCCGCCTTGTTACGATTAAAAATAAATTTTGACACCAAATATAGTAGAAATGAAAACAAATATTGTTTTGATATAATTAGTTTTTCAAACTTTATTTCTTTTAATTGTTGTTGGTCTTTTGAATTTAGTCATTGCCTACGTTTTGACTTTACATTCTTTAATTAGGCTTTTTGTCCTAATCAATATTTCCTTTTTATTCATTTTGATTGTTCAACTTGACAAACCTATTTGCAGAGAACTAATTACATTTTTTAAATCCCATTCGGTTCAAACGTTCTATTCTAACTTGAATTAGGAAATCTAACTTGATTAACATTACAAATTATTATCCTATTATTTATAAAGAATTGATTGCATTTTTAAATCTCATTTGGATTCAAACATTCTATTATAATTTGAACTAGGAAATTTAACTTGATTAACATTATAAATTATCATCTTCCTCAAATTAGGCTTGGTTTAATTCCAACATGTCAAAGCTAACTGTTAAAACGACACCTAACGAAGTTGATTTGGCCAAATAAGAAATCATTTATCAATGAGGTTGCAGGTTCTAATCAAATTCAGTTTAACTCCTAAACTGTGTATATATGTGCAACATTTTATATGAGGACGTCGCTGCTTGTGGAGTTAAATCAAGACCTTCAATTAGCCGTGGGTCCAGCTTTTGCATATTCTTCCTTCACCTTCTTAATGGCTCGTTCCATGACAACGTTGGTTGACTAAAATGGGCTTGAATAGGCCTAGTGATCTCATTCTCATGCAATAATGGTAGCAGGGCACAGAAACGTTAGGCATTTCAATATGTAGTGACTGTGAAGTCAATCTCATAAAAGGATCTTTCTCCATTTCTTTATGGTTATTTTTATTAACTCTTTTAATGGCTCAAATACATATAATATGTTTATGAAGGAGAGATAATAAATGAAAATACAACAAAGAAACAGATTTCAATCACTCATAATAATACATAATCAAATTTGTACGAGATTTTTCATAAGTTTTTAACTCAAAATCATCCAAGATTCTTCTTGCATAGGCAATAGACAAACATACATACATACATGCATTTATATAGATATATATGTAAGTAAGTGTTCATGCATGCATGGAGAAGTCACAACTCTCAAGAAAGTAGGGAAGAGATAACAAAACACAAAAACATGTGATTTGCCTGCTGGTTGTGCATGTGAGTGATGGAGACATTGGAAGGACACTTGGTGCCGGGTCCCTATTGTATGTTATTTTCTTTTGGAAGCAAGCATAAAAGAACAGACAAGGTTCGATAAGTACTACTGTGAGCCCTAGTGCGAGAGAGAATTGAGAACGAGCATTTTTCTCTTTTTATGGATTGATGAAACTGTAATTAAATACCATCCTTTTTTCAAATTTTGTAGTGTTCTCAAGGAAGGTGAGGTGTGTTTAAAGAGCAAAATAACAAGATTGCTAAATTTCTCTGTGTAGGTACATCAGAAAGTAAGGTTTTTTAAGAACAAACTAACAAGAAACTTCCTCTTCTTTGTATGGTTTATAGAAGGGCGGTTGTTTCCTAGTTGTTGAGAGAGAATTCACGGGCTAATATGAGAGAGGAGAAAATCTCAAGTGGAAAGATTGTTGCGTGTTCGTCCACTCAAAACATACAACATTAAACTTTTAAATTTTACTTTTATTTTGGGTCCAATCATATACAATGGTTTAGACAAGTAACCCTTTTTTTTAAGTGGATAAGCATATTGATGACCCGATACACCGTTTATGCTAGATTTTATTGTAAAAGGGAATTCTCCATAAAAAAGGAAAGGAAAAGATTCCCCTCTACAGAGTGAGAGAGAAAGAAAAAGACTGGTGCTGATGCAAGAAATATCTTAGAAATAGAATTGTGACACCAACATGACATACCAACTAACAACTTTTACCTGTCATCCTTTTCTTTTCATGGAATTTTTGTATATGCTGTGACAACTCACGGAAAAAACTTTATCTTGGTCTATGAAGTATTGAAAACTATTTGGTTTTTAAAAGCCTTTTGAAAACAATCTTTTTTATCCTTAACGTTTTGAAAATACATTAACTCGATCCTTTTGACTAGATTTTAAACGGTTGACCATAACAGAAATTGTAAAATGACTATTTTATCCTTAATAAATTTAAAGGTGATAAAAGTACCATTTTATTCTCTAACATTTGAAATTTAACCATTAAAGTGATCAATAATGAACATATCACCGTCATCATTCATCAACTCACCACAATTGTCAACTGACCACCATCAAACAGGCCACCATCAAACCACCAAGGATAAATCCGCCGAACAACACCTCATCAAAACCACCAAAACCACCTTCATGGACGAATGAACCTAGGCTATTTGGGTTTGTTCAACAAATTGGATTTCAAAACCCAAATCTAGTTATCTAAGTTTTGAAACCCAAATGACAATCTGGTTTTTGAAACCAGATTGTCATCAAATCCAAATTGTTTGAACGAAGTAGGTTCTTGAACCCATGATCTTAGTTCCTTTTTTTTGTGTTCTTTTATTTTTATTTTTATTTTTTAAATTGATTTCTTATTTAAGTTTATTAATCCATTGAGGAGCATATCTGTTCTTTCAATGATTTTTTTTTTTAAATTTTTTTAATCTTGACCATACATGTGTCACAATCATACTTCTCCTTGCAAAAAGTCAATAATACCCTTCCCATTCAAAATTTTCATCTCACTTAACCATCAATTGACAAACAATTTAGATTTTTTGAAGAGTTTTTAATAATGTAAAGATAAAAAAGGATATTTCTAAAAGATCTTTAAAAATATTATAGTTTCCGACTAAAATTAAGTTTTCCCGACAACTTACTAATATCCGGTTGACGTGTACACATGTACACAGTACTCTATCAAGCAATCTATTTTTTTATGTGCATATATTTCACACTCGAATCATATATATATATATATATAAGCCAGTCCTAAAAATTTTATTTAAGGCCGGTCCTATCATTATGGTGAGAGAAATTGAGTGATTTGAATTGGTGGTCCTCAAATTTTATCTAAAGACCATTTTTACTTTATTATTATTATTATTGTTTGTTTATGTAACTCTACTCCGTGTGTACTAATGTAACAAATTCCTCAACTATAATTTGGTATTATCAGGGCAGTGTTGACTGATGCTGCTTTTTGTTTTTTCCAAAACCATTCATTTTGCGATGTTGTAATATCAGTTTTGTAATATTACGAAGCTTGTTTTGCACGTTTCAAAACAAATGGTCTCAAAAAAATATTTCCGAACAATCCGGTAGTGGACCCAGATATTTATTTTAGGGAGGTGTTTTATAAAAAAGTAAAATAAAATAAAAATTAAATATAAAAATAATTATAATTCATATGAGTTTTTTTATTTATAAGTTTTATCATATAAAAGAAAAAAAATTTGCAGTGCATTTTTATCATCTCTTCTTATGGTTTGAACCATGCATAGGTGCAAAAAAATACTATTTGCTATGGTAGAGGTTTGAACTGTACACAGCACATTTTTTTGAAAAAAAAAAAACTATATTATAGTGGTTTTGAGGGGAAAAAAAAGAGCTGTGTTATGGCTTAGGAAAAAATATATATATATATATTTGTTATGGTGGGGGTTTGAAATGTACACGATACATTTTTTCTGAAAAATAAAAATATGTTGTGTTATGGTGGTTTTGGGTGTGTGTATATATATATATATATATATATATATATATTATAGTGGAGTATTGAACCATGGTGACAAAGGGAAGGCCAAACCGCTTGCCATCAACACCATTTTATGTTTGTTATCTAGTTTACATTTATATATAACATAAAACGAAACCTACTTTTGGGAATAAAAAAGAGAGAACATTTTTTGTTGTGGTGGTGGATCCAACGCGTGACAAGGTGAAAAGAATGCAAGACTTAAGCCAAAAGCAGTATTTAATGTGATTGACCTCCAAATGTTATTTATTACATTTATTTAAATATTAAAATATTTGATAACTAATATCATGAATTTAATTAATTTTTAAAAAATTTCATGGGAACCACATGCGCTCTCTGCCCTAAGCTAAGTTCACCCCTCTGCCCCTGGAACAACCTTACCGTAGATAATTTTCTAGTAAGGATTGGTCTTGTAGTTTTTTAGGCACCTATAATTATACATAGAACATATTGATTTGGACAAGTGCACAACATGTTACACAAAAAAAAAGAAATTCACACACACCAATAATAATAATAATAAATTACACTAAGTTCCCCAGACTATAGATGAAACTGTATCCATATGCAAAAGATCCATCAACTACGCAAGCTCCCCTACATTTTATTGACCAAACAGTAGACAAACTGAGACCTAATGGTGTGAAAGGTAAAAATGGGCGGCTTTTCAAGTATAATATTGAATAAATTAGAAAATCTAACCCCAGTCAAATCATGATAGGAAACATAACATCCCACGATAAAATAAAATAAAATAATTAAAAATATATATTTTTAAAAATTACAAAAAATAGAAATAGAAGAGATTTGGTTAAACTAGATCTTTTTTTGTATTTTTATTTTTTTATAATTTTGGAGTGAATTGATCTTCTTAAAACAATGGAGGTGACAAGATCCTTCCAGATTTCTATCTTGAATCCAGAAGAATCCTGTGATATTCTATAAAACTGCATATGGTTCTAAAATTTTCTCATTTAAAATAATCTTTAACATATAAAAATACACAGGGTGGTTTAATAAAATTTTCGGCAATATAATGGCTATATATTGAACAAATTCACCTTGAAATAAAATAAATGTGCACTTCCTAGAAAATTCCAATCTCAACCATTGAGGACCTTCGGTCCCTTTCCTAAATCATATTTCAAATATAAGCAATATCAGGTAAAAATAAGTTTGCCTTCATATAATATATATAGTTATATGCATATTTATATCCTTTGTAAACCAAACGTAAAAACAGAAGTGAAACTAATGAAAAATTTAAATTTTTACAAGGTTAAAGTGTAAGCGAGCATATGCGTGCCTATATGCCTTAGAATATATGAAATACTTATACAATATCAAAATGTGCTTTCTATGTATCGATTGGTCGATTAGCCCACCTTCTCCTGTTCAGAGACTTGTTTGAGACTCGACGATTTCCTAGAAATGGGTTTTAAAAAAAATAAAATGATGAACGCTAACTCTCATTGAGTGGATAAAATTTTCGAAAACTAAATATGTGAAGCTCGAAATTTTATCTATTTAAAAGAAATAAAATTTTTCGGATTAATAGTATTTTCGGATGAACAGTATTTTCGAGTGAATAGTGATTTTCGGATTCATAAAACCTAGAATTTCCTCTCCATAGGAGAAAAAAAGGTTTTTTCGGTGAATAGTTTTTTCGTGTGAATAATGATTTTCGGAAAGCGGGCCACACGAATCAAAAGTTTTGGAAAATTAGTATTAGTGTTAAACGAAATTGAGACGAATAAAATATAAGTCAATTTGAAGAGATTTTAAGTGAGCCGAAATTTATAGGACAAAAATACTCTATTCGATTTTAGTATCGTATATAGTATTTATGAAGAAATAAAATAAATTAAAGTGCCTAGATGAGAAATTAAATTTCCAAAATAATTTCCTAATAGAACGGAAATGATTGATAAATTCCCGGATAGATCCGGATGAGTAAATTGAGTTTCAATAAAATCTCCGGATAATCCCGTAATAATTAATAAAATTCTCAGGAAAGTCTGGATGAGTAAATTGAGTTTTGATGAAATTCTCGGGCAGACTGGATATGGTTCGAATGATAAATTGAATTATAGTATATTTGTCGAGAAGTCTGGGGATGATTTTTAATTTCGAAATCATAAAATAATTTAAAACAGACGGATCCGGATAAGTAACTGAATACTAATAAAGTTTTCGAATGTGAAATTGAGTTATAATAAAATTTATAAATGGACCCAAGATGGTTTTGAATACGAAAAAGAGCATTTTAGGAAATAAGAAAGCTTAAAAATGATGCATGAAGTGGACACTTGTCATGAGATGAATGGAAGAGTGAATGCATACAAGACAAATGTTACAAGAAAATCATGCATGGCTTGACAAATGGGTGGTAGTTAAGAGGAGTTAGATGACAAGTGGCTAACATCCATCAATCATATATATATAAGTGAAGTCAAACAAACAAAATGAAAAATAAAAGTTATTCTCGATCACAAAACAAAAATCGAGAGGGAGAGAGCAAACAAACAAGAAAAGTATTTTCATTTTTCACAAACCTCCCATTCGGTCAACAACAACACAACTCTCCCTCTCTCACAATCACAAACACTCTCTCAATTATTTGAAGAAAAACAAACAAGAGAGACCAACAAGAAGCACATTTGGTCCATCAAGAGACAAAAGCCGAAATCACTTGAAGAGAAAATGAGACTCTCGGCCAAACAAAGAAGCTCATGACAGCAGCTTGTTGGAAGGATTTTACAGTTGTTTTAGGTGAGTTTTATCACATGCAAGAAGAACTCACACTCAATCTTGAAGGAGGGAGAGAACTATACTCCATTCTACCGAGTTGTTTGCTGTCAAGAAGAACAAAGGGGACAACAACCTGTTGGAACAATTTTGAAGTTGTTTTGGGTGAGTTTCAACACATGCAAGAGTTGTAAACAAAGCTAGAAGCAAGATTCAACCAATCCAAGAGATAAACTTTAAGTTTTCATGAATTTTTTATGAAGAAATGGATGGATTTTGTGATATTATGCTTGGGTTTTAGGATTTGAAACTTCATTAGTGTGGAGGTTGATTTGTATATGGATTTAGTGTAGAATCAAGTGAGAAAAATGACATGCATGTTGATAATGTTCTCGACTAAAGGATGAAATAGTGAGTTGAATGGAATTTGGTTGCTTTGCCTTGTGATTTGGTGTGATTTGGATGTGTAAAAATGCTTTGAAAGGTTGAAATGGGGTTGCATGTTACATTCGGTCAAGAGGGGTTTGATTTGGTTCCTTTTTAGTTTGAATTATTTGAGTAGCTTTCATGCTTGGAAATGTATTGAGAGGATGGATTTTGATGTTGAAATGAAAAACAAAAGTTAACATATTTATAGAATGTATATTTGGCCAAGGCCTTGCTTTGTTGATGGAAAATTATTTTTGATTCGTTTGTGTGATTTTATGAAATATTTGGATGATGGAATTGACATGGAAATTGAAAGCAAACTCGTTGAATGTTAAATAATCATTTCACGATTAAACGTTTTGCAATCGTTCGAAAATGATACTTGGTGAATTTAAATGGAATTTACATTATTCGTCAACGTGTTTGAATGTGAAATTGATGAGAAAACGTAATAAGATTGATGGTATTAATATGAGCTAGGTTTGGCCAACACAGGAAGTTATTAATTCTAAAATGTCACTTGATCCGTTAATATGAATTAAGACTTCGTACGATGTCATTTGCGTGTTTAAATAATTAGAATTTCAAACGGAAGATAAACACGAATAATCGACGTTGAAACAACTTTAAAAAGAATGTTTTAAATTGTTGATATATTAATATGTGATTATGAAATTATTCAAACGAATTACGTTGGTTGTGACGTAATCTAAAAATAGAATACAAAAATGTGTAAGTTACGTGGAGGCGAGAAAACTTTCCCGTTGATTTTGAATTTAATAGCGAGCTAGGGAATAAGGTGAGTGTCCTAATAAAAATGTTTTGAAATGTTTATATTTCTATTCATGCTGATTTTACATGATGAAAATTAAATTCATACTGTTTATGAATAAAAATAAACTTTTATGAATTATGAATTGTTGTATGAGAACCTTGTTGCATGAATATTGGGAATTTTGCATGCAATGTAAATTATAAGATGAAAAGCGAAATGTTTGGAAATAAATTGCAAGTCTGTGGTACGCCCTATAGGTATATAATGGCTAGCTTCTACGTAAGTGATGCAGGATTCTGTTACGTAGAACCAGATATATGTCCTAAGCGATGCAAGGTTTTGCTTGTAGCGATATGGGATTCCACTACCATACAGGGTATATTCTACTATCGTAGCGATGTTGGATTCCACTACTTAGTTACTAGACATATTATCTAACCAATGTGGGATTTCGCTTGAGAGCAATGCTGGATTCCGCTTTGTCATATACCAGGATACCATATGGAAATGAATTATCAGTGGATGACTTATTTAATTTAAAGGTTCTTCAAAAACTTTATTTGCCATCGCTGTTTACAATTTATAGTATAAAAAAAATTAAAAAAAAATGAGAACATGATTTATGGCAGAAAAATGAAATCAGGCAAAATATTATTTTACGCATAGTTCGATATCTGAAAAACATTTTATAATTGTTTTCCGAAATAAAAAAAGTATGCTTTTCAATACCTTATTGAATCTCAGTTTATGATGTATGGCTTATGTTGTTTATAAATGATTATTCATGCATTTAATTTATATATGGTTATCATAATATTTATTTCAATTTTGCAGTATGAACATAGTTTTAGAAATTGTGCTTTAAAGTTTTACGGAGGATATTTTGAAAGTAGATTAAATGGAAATATATCTATGACACTAACTGAGCTTATGTAGCTCACTCTAGTTTTGTTGTTTTATAAATAAAACCTCCAAAGGATAGGTACAGGTGCAGATACTACTATAGCAGGGACTTTAGTCCCAGAGTAGCTCGTCGTTGTTGAGTGCAATGCTGCTATAAAACTTTTAAAAATACATGTATGATATTTACGATTTTGACAACTTATGAAACATATTTTGTATATATCTATATATATCATTGTAGAAAACCTGTTTATGCATGAGTCGTTTATAATTTCTTGTTATCTTTTAAATAAACGCATGATTGTGGTTGTTTGTGATTTTGAAATGAGGACTTGAGGCCGGTAATGGAGATTTGTTTGGATATTGAAATGCACAGGTTTTTAGTGAAATTTTATAGGGTGAAATTTTTAGAAAAATAGTTGTTGTGCTGCCAAAATTTTTATAAATTCTATTTTGTAAAAGTATATTTTAAAATGAAAAAGTTCTCACACCATTTTCATTAATTGAAAAAATCTTAAAAGTTTTATAAAGACTTAGTTTTACATGAACCTTTCAGCCGGAGTAGTTCTCTATTGGAAAGCTACCGTGAGGTTGTCAGGTGGGTTGGCTTGAGTATAAGAGTCAAGGCCCGTTAAAATAAGTCATTTAGGATCCTACTTAACGTAACATAAAATTTGAAAAAAAAAAAAAAAACCTAAATCTCAATGATCCATATTTAGTTATTCTGAAATCCAAACTGAATTTACATCTATATCATTTTATTATCATAATAAACTGAAAACATTTATATGGATCATTTCTACATAATTATAAATTTAGCAATCTACACCAGTTTAGTACCCAAGAGAAACCTATCATACGTGACGAAGATACTCGACACACACGCAGAGCGAGAAATAACATCTGCCATATATGTGCCAGGTGACTCAATGACTATAAACATCTACTATACACGTGCTAGGTGACTCTCTAGGTCTTACACACATGATGTGTACCAATCATTAGAGGGAAGGATAAAATTCTGGTGTTCTAAAAATCTCAATTCAATCGTTTTCAAATCTCAAGGTAACTTTCATATATAAATTACAAATTCTATGTTTTTGATATATATACAAACATAATAATTATCATTTTAAAACATATAAACCACACTTAACTAATTCTTGAAACTTTTTACATAGTAACTCAAACTAAAAAAAAAAATAATTTCTTACAGGAATTTTCGAACACTAAAAAATACATGTGTATTCAATTAAATTCTAATTTCAAACATGTATCAAGATTTATAACTCAAGGAATCAATCAACTAAACAAATCGTTTACTGGAAATAAATATGAAAATTTGAAATTTAATTAAACATTTTCAATCAATCAAATTAAAATAAAACTATCAACTCACTAGTTGATTTTCAAGCTTTACTTGAAACCACTAGCAACCTTGTCCTCCTTGAGCTCTTCTCTACCTAAAAAAGTCAGCTTGGTGGTAGGAGTTGTGCATCCAAAAACACCTATGAGATTGAGGGTTCAACTTCGGACATGACCCTCAAAGGCCAAAAGCGGTTGCCCGGCGTGGTCTTCACCCCCGGCCCGGCACGATCTTCACCGCCGACCCTATACAAATCGTTTCGTTGGCGAGGTTTCGACCCCCAACCGAGTGTTGACTGTCCCCGGATGTCAACATTAGAAACGCGCGTTTTTAATGTTGATGATCGGAATCGATCAACACCAGGTTGGGGGTCGGAACATTTTCAACGGAACGATTTGTACGGGGCTGGCGGTGAAGACCATGCCGAGTCGGGGGTGAAGACCACGCTCGGCAACCCCTTTTGGCCCCTGAGGGTCGAGTCCGGAGTTGAACTCGTAACCTTTATAAGGTTTTTGAGTGCACAACTCCAACCACCAAGCTGACGGTTGGGGCTCGAGCTCGGCCCCTTTCGTTGCTCTTTTCACTTGTCATTTTCTTCAGCCACCCAATTTCTTTTGCTGCGTTTCTCACCGGCTCTTCTCAAATTTTTCACCCTCAGTCGCCCTTTTTCACGTTTTCAACAAAGATTCACGATAAGTTTTTGTTCAACTTCAAGCTTTCAGTTCTTGGTTTATTTTTGTTGTGTTGATGTTGTATTATACTTGCGTTTTTTTTTTTTTTTTTTTTTTTTTTTCCATTGCTGTCGTTCTAAACGCTTTGCATTCTTGATGTTGAATCTTTGTGATTCTGTGTTTCTTGTTGATCACGATTCTTCATTTTCTGTTAGTTTGATCTTGTTGCCTGTTTATTTGCGACCTGTTTACTGTTTGTGGCCTATCATGCATGCGAATTGTAAGATTAAGCACTTGTAAGTAGCTCATGGGTCGTTTCTTCATAGGTAGAGTCCCCTACTGTATTAGTGATTTGTAGAGTAGGGAAATAAATCATGTGTCTGCTTGCTGCGACCTGATTATACTTTTGTATAGATGTCTTCAAGCGGAGTCCGTAATGTTAGTGAGGCAACCTAAAGCGAGGAGGTTCCCGAGCAATTTGCAGCTTGGGCTAATCTTGAAATGATTCATCGTCTTGAAGCGGAACAGCGAGCTCGCGAGGAAAGGGAAGCTCGCTAAGTGTTTGTGCATCATTCTTCTACAGTTGATTCTGTCGAGCTGGAAGAGGTCGCTCTTCAATATCATATCCCTAGGGGTTGCCGTGCGATGTCACCCGCTCATGACGACCATGCATGTTATCCTCCAGGAGGGTACATCGCTATCAGCACCCAACATCTTGAGCTCGGATTCAGATTCCCAGTTCCTCCTTACCTGATCGAGTTCCTAAAAGCGGTTAAGCTTTCACCATTCCAGTTGACCCTGAACTTGTATTCACAGCTGACCTCATTGACTTTGGCTTTCCTAAAAAACGGTCTTCCTCCTCCAACTCCAAAAATCATCACTCACCTTTACAGTATCAAAGCTGGCAGCAGTTCAAAAGATGGGAAGCGAGAGGGAATTTATTACCTCGCAGCTCATAAATTGGAGTACAAGAGCCTCCTGCCCCGAGGAGATGCAAAGAGTAAATCCAATATAGGGGCTTATAAGACGAGCTGGTTCTTTGTTTCTTGCCTGTCCCTTAGGGATCTCAATAACTTCAGTTTCGTTCTAAGTCTAGGTACAGAGGAAATACATTGCGAGCTATGTTTTTTTAATTTTTAATTTTATTTTTTAATTTTTTTTACACTTCGTTTTGTAGAACTGAAAGCGGATAGGTTTCCTCTCAGCAACGAAGAGAATAGGGTTCTCAGGGTGCTCGTAAGTTCTGAAGTGAGCATCAGTGACAAATTCGACAACGACCTCCTCCGAACTTACGGTCTTGCTCCTTCTAATAATTATTCGTTTATTGACTGTAATAGGGACATAGGGAGCAGGGGAGAATTCGAGCTCCTTTCTATCGTTGAAGTACCCATCGAAGAAATAGCCATTCCACCAGTTGAAGAAGAGGCTACTCCTGCTGTTCAATCAGCTCCAGCTCTTGCCTTCACCTCGCAAGTAGATCAGATTCCTTCCCAAACAGTCCAAATAGATTCATCTCCCTTTCCTGTTCAAACAACTATTCCAGCAACCCCATCTTCATCTACTCAAGCAGATCCAGCTTCCACTTTAAGAGTTCCAGCTTATACTAAAACGGTTTTGGCTCCGGCTCTAGCTCCTACCTCGTCAACATATACATCTCAACCAGCTATTCCTCCAACTTTAGTTTCCTCCTCTGAGCGAGCTCCAACTAGGAGAAAGCTCACTCTTTTGTAGTTCCTCAGAAGCGACCTGCTGAAGCTCTAGCTCATTCAACTGCTCCCTTAAAGTGGCCTGCTAAAGCAAAAGCTCCTTCAGTTGCTGTTCCTAGCGAAGTGCCACCTTCAGCAATAGCAGATCCATCACCGGCCCCAGCCCCAGCCCCCAGCTCGTAGCCCGAAGTAGGGGAGGTTCAAACAACCGAAGTCTCACTCCAAGGGACTCAAGCTGATGCTAGCAGGGGTGGAAAGAGAAAGAGCCAAAGTAGACACATTTCCACCATACGACACGTATATAAAGGTAAGGAACCTAAGGTCGCACCTGAGGTTGCATAGGCTGAGGAGACTGCTTCACCAACTAGGTCACACCCTGAAAAGGAACAAGGGGGAAGATATCTAGAATCTTTCCTCGACAACTGGTCAGATATCATGATGACCCATGCGAAGGCCTTGGAAAATAGGTCTCTTAAGGGCTTGGATCTGGACGAATATGTAGGTCAACATGCAATGCTAGTAACTTCTCTTTTTTAACTCTTTTACTTCCCATGCTTTATTAAATATTAACTTGTAAAGTTTCAGACCGCACTCGGGTCAATAAAGCAGATAAGAGGGATAAGGTTTGCTGAAGACCACATAATGAGGCTGGAGAACGAGCAGGAGAAGGCCAATGAGGAGATCAAGTCCTGGGCGGAGAAGGCTCAGAACACTAAAAGGTATGAGGAGGGTCACGAGGTGATGCTGGCAGCAGCTAACATAGCTAAACAGACAGCTGAAGAGGCTCTAATGCGTGTAGAAAACGATTATGAGGCTACAAGGTCTCATCTTACCGTCTTGCTTCGCAATCGTGAAGATGAACTGAACAAAGTGAAGGATGAGCTAAGACAATCAGAGCAGCAAGCTGAACTTGCCGAAAAGCGAGCTGAGCGAGTGGAAACTGTAGCGCAGCGAACCGAGGAGGTCGAACAGCGAGCTGAGATTGTAGAGAAACAAGTTGAGGTGCTCGGGGCAACAAGTAGAGGCTGTATTGCAGCGGACTGAGATGGCTGAACAGCAAGTGGAGGCTACACAGCGAGAAGCTAAGGTTGCTAATCGCCGTGCACATGACACTTGCGTAGAGTTCATGGTCTTCAGAGAGAGATCCATTAAGGAAGCAGAAATGCGAGTCACTGAAGCCAAAGATTAGATAGAGGAGGAAACAGGTATAATTTCCTCTACACACTATGGATGTCCCATCCTGAATTGAATTTTTCTATCTTTGGTGATGAGGGACTCCGAGCTGTAGAGAGGTTCAAAGCAGAAGCTACCTCATCTCCAGTTGTAACTGATGCAGTTCCTTTGGCAATAGAGATATCCGACACAACCTCTCAGGCTAAGCCCGTTGATGTCACCGAACTCTCTAGCTCGTCTTCCAGCGAAGACTCCCTTTTAGGATCAGATCCTCCTCAAGATCTATAGCTTGCCTTGTTTTTTGCTCTTTTTGAACTTAATTTCTACTTTTGTAATTCATTTGTTAACTTGTAATGGATTTTCGAGCTTAATGAAAATTTTTTCATTACATCTTTTCTGTTGAATGTGCTTGAATTATTGTGTTTGCTGTAACACATTTTATATCTTTTTGTAAGCTGTGAGAGTTCTTGCGAGCTAAGTATATAAACTGGCTCGAAATCTGATATAATAACTCAAGTAATTGCTTGATTCGATAGTTAATAAAATCTTCTGACATAGGCAGCAGGTCGGAACCTTATCTGTCATATTGAAATGTTGACGAGCTATGCAGAGGGTCATGACTTCGCCTGCCTTGGCTTTATTTTTCTGAGCTGTGCAGGGGTACATAATCGCACCTGCTTTTTAGGCTCTATTTTGGCAAGCTATACAGGGGTACGTAACTGCTCCTACTTTTTAACCTCTATTTTGGCGAGCCATGCAGGGGTACTTAACCACGCTTTTTTTTTTTTTGCTCTATTTTGGTGAGCTATGCAGGGGTACATAACCGCGCTTGCTTTTTTGGCTCTATTTTGGCGCTATGCAGGGGTACGTAACCACGCCTGCTTTTTTGGCTCTATTTTGGCGAGCTATGTAGGAGTACGTAACCACGCCTGCTTTTTAGGCTTTATTTTGGCGAGTTATGTAAAGGTACTTAACCGCGCCTATTTTTTTTGCTCTATTTTGATGAGCTATGTAGGGGTATGTAACCGCGCCTGCTTTTTTTGTTCTATTTTAGCGAGCTATACAGAGGGTCGTAACCGTGCCTGCTTTTTTGGCTTTATTTTAGGGAGTTGTGGGCATGACAACGAACTAATAAGATGGAGCCCACTGGCTTGATAACTTGTAAATTTTTAAACTCATGAATAATTAAAATTAATCACTCAATAACACAAATAATATGAGGAAACTGAAACTTTCATTAATCTTGATAAGATTGGATTACAAATTAAATACATGTAATAAAAATGGTTACCGATGATATGGACGAAGATGCTCAACGTTCCAAGCTCGAGGGACTTCAGCTTCATTCATATTGGCTAATCGTTAAGCTCCATTTCCCAAGTTCGCTTTGATAATGTAGGGGTCTTCCCAATTTGGGCCAAAGGATCCATTGTTGGCTTTGCGAGCTCCAGACAGAATGAGATGAAGTACTAGATCTCCCACGTTGAAACTCCAAACTCGAGCTTTCCTGTTGTAGTACCTCACGATCATTTGCTGATAGATGACTACCTTCAACCGGGCTGCTTCCCTTGCCTCTTTAAGTAGGTCAAGGTTCGTGGCTATCAGCTGGTCATTGTCATTTAGATTGAAGGTCGTTTACACTGCGAGGTTACTTCTAGCTATGCTGGGATCATGGCCTCAGATCCGTACACCATAAAAAAGGGCGTTTCGCCTGTGGTGCTGCGACCTGTGGTTCTGTAAGCCCATAACATCTTCTGAAGCTCGTCTACCCACGCTCCTTTCTTTGCTTCCAGCTTAATCTTCAAGGTCTGCTTTATAATCTTATTCACAGCTTCAACTTGGTCATTGGCTTGTGGATGATCAACTGCTGAGAAGCTTTTGACGATCTTGAGGTCATTGCAGAACCTAAGAAACTGGTCACTGCTGAACTGAGTCCCATTATTTGTCATGATCTACTATGGAACCCCAAACCTGCAAATAATATAATCCCACACGAACTTTTCAATCTTTGTTGTGGAAATTTCTGTCAACTTTTTTTCTTCTGCCTACTTGGTGAAATAATCAACTGCGACCACGACATGCTTGCACCTCCCACGAGCAGTAGGTAATGGCCCAATCAGATCCATCCCCCAGATCGCAAAGGGTCACGAGCTCACCATTTGTTGCAGATAGGCTGGTGGAGCTCGTGGAACCTGAGCAAACCTTTGGCACTTGTCGCACATCTTGACCAGGTCGATAGCGTCTTGCTTCATGGTGGGCCAATAGAACCCTTGTCCGAGTGTCTTATGTGCTAGAGATAGGCCCCCAGCATGATTTCCACAATGACCCTCATGTATTTCCTTCATGACGGTCTTGCAGTCGTGGCCATCTATACATCTTAAAAGTGGGGCTGAAAACCCTTTCTTGTACAACACGTTGTTATAGATACAATACCAGGCTGCTCTAGCTCGCAAACGCCGTTCTTCTAATTTATCACTTGGCAGCTTTCCATCCTGCAAATAACTCAAGATTGGATTCATCCAAGAGTTAGGCCGTACAATTATGGCCATCACTGAATCTCTCTCATCTGTGCTCAAAGCTGGCAGGAACTCTACTAGGATCGCCCCAAGAAAATTTACATCTCGGGTGGTCGCCAGACGAGCTAGTGTGTTTGCATGCGAGTTCTGAGCTTGTGGAATCTGCTTCACCTCGTACTTCTGAAAGGTACTTAGCATTTCATGGACCTTTTGGAGGTACATAGCCATCTTGGGTCATCTAGTCTGATACTCCCCCAGAATATGACAAACTACGAGCTGTGAGTCGCTGAAGACCTTTAATCGCTCAGCTTGTATCTCCTTAGCCAAGCGTAGACCTGTGAGCAGTGCTTTATATTCAGCTTCATTATTTGTGGCCTGGAAACCAAACCATAAAGCGCAAAAGATTTTATAACCTTCAGGACTGATCAACAAAATTCCAACTTCAGCCTTCTGCTCGTTAGATGACCCATCAACGTATAGCTCTCAGGTCAGACCTTCAGAAGATTCAGCTTCATCGTCTACTGGCCTAGTAAATTCTGCAATAAAATCTACTAGAGCTTGGGCTTTGATGGTTGTTCTTGGCTTGAACTAAATGTAAAACTGTGCGAGCTCTACTGCTTATTTGAGCAAGCGACCTAAGGTATCTGCCTTTTATAGAACCTGCTTTAGCGGATATTGGGTGAGGACTTCAATTGTATGAGCTTGGAAATAAGGTTGCAGCTTCCTCGATGCAACTACCAGGCAATAGGCAAACTTTTCCATCTACGAGTATTTGGTTTTAGCATCTTGCAGCCTTTTACTTACATAATACACGAGAAGCTGCGTCTTCTCCTTTTCTCTCACCAAGGCAGCACTTAAAGCTTGCTGAGATACCCCCAAGTATAAAATGAGCTTTTCTCCTTCTCTAAGCTTGGAAAGTAGTGGAGCTCGCCCTATATATTCCTTCAGCTGCTGGAAAGCCACCTCACATTGTTCAGTCCATTCGAAGTTCTTTGCCTTCTTCAAAATATTAAAGAACGGGATGCACTTATCTGTAGCATTCGAGATGAACCTGTTAAGTGCTGCGACCTGGCCATTAGGGCTCTGCACATCTTTAACCTGAGTAGGAGACCTCATATTAATTAATGCTCTGATCTTCTCTGGATTAGCTTGGATACCTCTACTATTCACCATGAAACCTAGAAATTTCCCAAAGGCTACCCCGAATACGCACTTGTGCGGGTTCAGCTTCATCTGATAGTTCCTTAGAATCTTAAACATCTCTTTTAGGTCGCGCATATGATCGCCCATCTGCTTGGATTTTACCAACATATCATCAACGTAGACCTCTATGGTCTTCCCAATCTGCTCTTCAAACATCATGTTCACCAAGCACTGATAGGTTGCTCCTGTATTCTTCAGCCCGAAGGGCATCACCTTATATTAGTCAAGGCTGTAATCTGTTACAAATGAGGTGTGCTCTTTATTCTCGGGATTCATTAGAATCTAATTATAGTCCGAGTACGAATCCATGAAGCTCAGAAGCTGATGTCCAACTGTTGCATCCACAAGCTGGTATATTCTCGGTAGGGGGAAGCTATTTTTTAGGCACGCCTTGTTCAAATAAGTGAAGTCGATGCAAGTTCTCCACTTCCCATTTTTCTTCTTTACCAGCACAGGGTTGGCAATCCAAGTTGGGTAGTAAGCTTTGCAGGTAAACTTGTTGGCCAGCAACTTGTCTACCTCTTCCTTTAATGCAAAGTAACGCTCCTCCGTCATTAGTCTCCTCTTATGGCGATCTGGCTTATGGTGGGGATCGATGTTCAACCTGTGTGACATGACCTTAGGGTCAATCCCCACCATGTCTTCATTATTCCATTCGAATACATCTAAGTTCGCCTTTAGGAAGACGATGAGCTGGGCTTTTAGTTATAGAGCTAAACTTCTTCCCAGCTTCAGGCATCTTTCAGGATCTACCTCGCTGACTTGAACGTCTTCCAATTCCTCAACTGGCCTAGTAGCTCGCTCTGCATCCACTTTGCGAGGGTCAAGATCATGACTAACCCCCTTTTGAGTCATAACTCGTGGCTCGCCCCCCGAAACCATGTTCACTTTTTTTCCCCTTACGCTCATCTTTACAGCATCCTCATAACAGCGTCTGGCTAAGTGCTGCTCTCCCTGAACACATCTGATGCTGTTGGGAGTTGGAAACTTAACTATGAGGGTCCTAGTTGAAGTAACCACGTCCAGGTCGTTCATTGAAGGTCTTCCCAAGACCACATTATAGGTTGATGGACAATTAATGATTAAAAAATCTGCCAATGCAGTAGCTTGATGATCTGCTTCCCCGAGTGTAGATGGCAGTTTAATCTGACCCACTGGTACAACAGCATCTCCAGTGAAACCATAAAGAGGCTCCGGGGAAGGTCTCAGTTGTTCCGCACCCAGCCCTATCTGGTTAAAACAACTTTTGTACGTTACATTCACCGAGCTCCCAGTGTCAATCATGATGCGTTGTACTTCCATGTTATTGATTTTAGCTTGGATGACCAGTGCATCATTGTGAGGCCAGACCACACCTCTAGCATCTTCTTGAGTGAACACAATTTCATCCGAGGTCATCCTCCCCTTATTTGCAGGTCTCTCCAACCCACTGACCTGTAAGGTATGATTTGCTTCCTGAACATACCTCTCATGTGACCTGTTTGAGGCACCTGCGATATGGGGGCCACCATGAATTGTAAAGATAGTTCTTACCACATACTCATGCTCTGGCTCGAGAGCTCGCTGGGGCTGCTGCTATGTTGGCTGTTGTTGCTGCTGAGGTCGTTATTGCGGAGGTCGCGAGTCTGTAGGTCTCACCACGTAATCTCTCAAGCGATCTCTTTTGATTAATCTTTCAATGGCGTCATTCAACGACCAACAATCAGAAGTATTCTGCCCGACCTCATTATGATAGGTACAAAACTTACTCTTATCTCTGTGCTGAACAAGGGCTCTCAAAAGGTTGGGTTTTCCAAAGTCTTCCATGTTTCTTTCTACTGCAAAGATCCTGTCATGCGAGTCTGACAGGATGCTATAACTGTCATAACGACCTTGACGTTGAGGTCGCTCATTCCTGGGCTCTCTCCGAGCCTTCTTAGCAATCTGGTTGCTCAATTCGCTGGTTCGGCTGTCACTTTCGTTCCTGCCATTATTTCTCTTTTTCGACTGGCTGGAACTGCTTGCTTCGTTCTTCTGATTAGATTTCTTCGGGCTGAAGGTTTCTTCCCATTTGATCTCCTTTATAGCTCGCTCGTAAAATTCTCCCAGGTTCTTCACCGAGGACTGGTAAATGCTCTCTTATAATTTCTCATCCTTGTGCAGCCCGGCTGAAATCGCAGTCAAAATACTTTCATCTGACGAATTCTCCACACTTGCGACCTCGTATCTGAACCTGGTGATATAATCTTTCAATGATTCACCCTGACGTTGAAAGATGGTGGCCAAGTGGCAGGATGGTGTGAGCTGTCTTCTCAAAACCATGTATTGGCTAACAAACTTCTGCTGATATTCTTCCCAACTTCCTATGCTACGAGCTAGTAGATTCTTGAACTAAGTCCGCAGAATATCCCCCAAAGTAGTTGGGAAGACGCGATACTTAACCATTGGATTGTTCATTTGCAAATCCATCTGGACATTAAAGACGTCAAGGTGATCATAGGGATTACTGTCCCGTTGTACTACTGAATGTTTGGCACCTTGAATCTTGGAGGGAGAGGCTACGCCTCAATCTCCCTGGTAAATGGAGTCCTTTCACCGTAATGCTCGCGTTGGTCCGGGGTGCCAAGTCGCGCCTCAAGCTGTTGGACCCTCTGGAGAAGTTCCTTTATTTGCGGATCTCGAGCCCTATGTCTCCTGTGGTCACGACCTGGAAAGCGATGCTCTAGTTCGTACCTCTGGCTTTCTCTGAACAAGTCACCAACCTGATGTGACCTTGCATGTCACTCATCCATCTCGTCCTCATGTCGAGATACATCTCGAACTCTTTCATGACTAGCTTCCACCTGCCTGCTTCCATCCTAACTTACCCTTATCACTAGGCTTGCAGAGCGCACGACTTCCTTATTCTCGCGAACCAGACGACCTCCAGCTCCAGAACATGAGTTGAAAGAGTGAGTTGAGCCAGCAGGTCGCTGCACCTCTCTAACTGGCCTCTCTACCCCCTGCATTCCATGCTACGATAGTACTTGCCTTGGAGCCTTAACCTCAGTCCTGGGTGCGTTCTGCGCCTGAGCCTGCACCAACACATTGACAACATCTACGAGTTGTCGAACTGTAAGCTCCAACGCTTTCTGTCTTTGGTACCATGCTTGCAGCCCCTCGGTTGGGGCGACTGGAACGGGTTGGCGAGGGGACGAGGGGGCAAGGGCGGCATACCTGCTGCAGCACCAACTACCTGACCATAAGACATGCCTGCTACATGCACGGGTGCGTCTTCTATTTGTTGTGTATCGCGCTGATGCTAACTAGTCTGGCTCTCTGCTTGGTCAGCATGTGAGCCCACGTACCTAGTTGTCTTTGTTCTTGCCATGTCTGTTAAAGATTGGGAAATTACAGCAAAACCGATTGCAGTCTGGACCCTCATTCTAGCGCAAAAATATCGACATTGGTTTATGGTCAACGAGAATTCACAGCCCAATACCTGTAATCAATATAAAGCAACACAAAAAACAAAGAAACACAAAAAACAAAGAGAAAGTAGGAAGGTAGAGAACAAAAACAACACAAAAGACACAGGGTTTTTAACATGGTTCAGCGAGTGTGCCTACATCCACGACCGTCTCTCAATATTTTGGCAGAGTGACAGTATATTATTTCTAGGGTATCTGTTACAATGAATTCAGCTTTTATTTATAGAGAAAGAGGCGTTACAGTTTAGGTAGTAATAAAACAGGAAAAGAATTTCACATTGAATGCACTTCCTAATAAGTTAGAGTCAAATCAGGAAACTGCTTCGTAAAGGTCGGGATCACGTTGACTGAATTCAAATTTGAATTAACTTCCAATTCTAATGAGAGAATCACGATCAAATCGGGTCATTGCCTTTTCTGGAAGATTTCCTTGTTTAACTGATCGTTAAGCAAGCTGTATGTTGTATTGAGCGATCTTGAGCTGTGCCTTGCGAAGTAGCGAGTAATGCATAGTGCGAACTGCATGATACCAGCAGCAATCTATGATCAGTGATTGTGACGCGAGCTCGCTGGTGCAAGCTGTAGAGCTCGCAGGGGTTTGGCATTGATAAATCGGGCCTTGTCTAATGGACCGCTTCATTGGATCGACTTGTTGGGCTTTTATTAGGCTTTTACCAGCCCATTTGGTGAGTCCAGAAAATACACATAATAATAAATATTTCTATATTTTTGAAAACACATATTTCATAAATTTGATAAACGATTTCAAAAGCTATTACTTTGAATGAAATCAAAACATTCTATTATTTTTCATAAACTTTCGTCAAACGACTAAAATGCTATTTTCTAAATCTCACATATAATAGTTTTGCTTTTCTTTCTAAAACGTACTAATGGAAACTCGAGAAGCTACAATCACATAGCAACTAGACTAGCACTGCACAATGTGACATCATGTGGTGAAATTGCTAGCGGTGCTCACTGTAACAAACTGTAAAGACATCTCAGCTACCACGCAGCAAAAACTACTATTGCATACGTGGAGCAAGATAATATCTCACACGTGCAAAAGGTGATGCTACTAACTCAACCCCTACACATAGATGTTAGTAACACGCCCTCCCAATACTAGTCATACGTGTATAGGGTATTCCGGTCGGGTCTGAATCTATAAATAGTCTATAAGGTTGGGTAAGCCGTTAGTCGTTTAAAACTTCATGTATATATTTCAAACTTGTATTATTCATTCTATAAGCATGTAAATACTAAAACACATTTCATAAAATCTCACTAAAACATAAAAGCTCAATATTTCTACAATTTCATGCTTAGAATACTTTCTTTTAATCTAATACATAAAAGCATTTCATAAATCAACATACTTAATAAAAATTCATTTAGAAATAATAATTAGCTAATAATGCATTTGACATTCGTAAAATAAATTTAGACTCATAGTTTCCTAGCTCACAAAATGTTCGCGATTTCTTAGCTCGCAATAATTTATAACTTCGAATAACTTCGTCTCCACGTTACTTACATATTTTAGCATTCTATTTTTAAGCAATGTTGAAACTAAATTTATTTGCATCTTTCCATCGTAACCACATTTAAACATATGGTTAAGGGTGTAATTGCAAGCTCAATTCATAAAACATCACACTTTTGTAATTACACAAAGTTTTGTCGCAAAGTATTCATTTACATCATAATGCATTCATTTTTAATCTCCATGCTATTTTCAACATCCAAAAATAGCCCCTAACATCATTCAAAACATCCAAAATAATTTTTCATCACACTAACCACAATATGATAGCTTATAATAGAAAGTTTTGCCTCCAATTTCAACATCAAATTTTCAACATTTTGACACATCTATAAGCATGAAATTCACTCAAATCATTCAAGTCTTAAATTGGTCCATTTCTACACTTCTTGGCCGAATTGCATGCACTCTCATTTCCAACATTCCATTAAGATTTTACACATAAAAACTCATAACAACACACTCAAACTATATTTGAATCATTTACCACCACTTGGTCGTGACATATCATGCATCAAACACAAAATTTCTTTTTAAATTCCATACCAAAGCTACATGCACATCCATACTCATCCTTTTAAGATTACAACACATTGAACCTAAACATAATTTCACCACAAAACTATCAAAGACCACAACCCAAAGTTACACAAACTAATTCATGAAAAACTCAAATTTTATCTTTAAAACTAACCTCAAATGGATAGATTTCCCTTCTAGATTGATGTATACCTCTTGCATGTGTAAGAAAGCTGCAGAAATGGCTTCCAAAACTCACAAAACAGCTACTGTCTTTTATGGTGTCTCACAGCATAACAACCTTCACTCTTTCTACTCTCTCGGCCAAAAGAACACCCCTTTGTTGACTGAGCAATGTTAGTGCTCTTCTTGTTTTCATTTTGTTTGATTTTCAACTTATTATTTCATATATATATGATTCATATGACCCTTACACTTGTCACATTTTCATCCATAATCACCATACACTTGTCTCACCTTATACAAACATTTATGACACCTGTCAAGTGCACAATATTTCACACTTTTTTTTATCTTCTAAAATACCCTTCTCGTATTCGGAATCGTCTCGAGTCCATCTGGAAAGTTTGTTATAACTCAATTTCACATCCGAAAATTTTATTATTGTTCGATTACTTATCCAGATCCAACCGCTTAAAATTATTTTATTATTTTGCAAATAAAAATCATCTACGGACCTATCCAGAAATTCTACAAAAATTCAATTTCACTTCTAGGCACTTGATTTCATTTTTATTTCTCTATAAATATGTCACATTTAATACAATTCATGTATAGTACAATGAGTCGGAATGGTGTGTTACAAATTCTCCTCACCCCTCCCTAAAAATTTTGTCTCCAAAATTTAAAAGATCTACCTATTGAAAAACGTGAGGGTATTAATGGTGCATCTAGTCTTCATGCTCCCATGTAGCCTCCTCATTCTCATGATTCCTCTGCAAAACCTTCACCAGTGGGATAACCTTATTGCGCAAGACTTGCTCCCTATGGTCGAGGATTTGAACCGGCTCCTCCTTGTAAGTTAAATTTTCCTTTAGTTCTACTGGTTGCTCACTCAGTACATGTAAGGGATCTGTTATATACTTGTGAAGCATAGAAATACGAAAGACATTGTGAAGTCTCACAAGTTCAGGTGGTAATTCAACACGATATACTACTTCTCTAACTTTGCCAATGATTTTATATGACCCAATGTACCGTGAGCTTAACTCTCACATTTTTCAAATCTTAGTACACCTTTTCAAGGTGATATTCTCAGCAAAACCATATCTCCCACCTGAAATTTTAAGTCCCTTCGACGATTGTCCGCATAGCTCTTTTGTCTGTCTTGAGCTATCTTTAGTCGATCTCTGATAATTTTTACCTTCTCTGAAGTGATCTGGACAATCTCCGGATCTATTAACTTCCTCTTGCCTATCTCGTCCCAACAAACTGGAGTTCTATATTTTCTTCCATAGAGAGCTTCATATGGCTGTCATACCTATATTGGCCTGATAGCTATTTTTGTATGCAAACTCTATCAATGGTAGACGGGTGTCCTAGCTTCCTTTAAATTCTAGAACACAAGCTCTAAGCATTTCTTCCAAAATCTGTATAGTTCGTTCAGATTGGCCATCCGTTTGTGGGTAAAAGGCTGTACTAAAACTCAATCTTGTACCTAGAGTTTTCTGTAGACTTAGCCAGAATATGGAAGTAAACCTTGGATCCCTATATGACATAATAGAGATAGGCGTACCATGCAACCGTACAATCTCATCAATATACAATTGGGCAAACTTCTCCGCGGAATAATTACTTTGAATTGGTAGGAAATGGGATGATTTAGTCAACCTGTCAACAATCACCTATATCATGTCATGACCATTTCGACTATGTGGAAGTCCTATCATGAAATCCATCGTGACCCTCTCCCATTTCCACTCAGGGATAGAAAGTGGTTATAACAACCCTACTGGTTTCTAGTGTTTTGCTTTTACTTGTTGGCAAGTTAGACATCGAGAGACATACTCGGCTATTTGTCTCTTCATGTCATTCCACCAATAATGCTCTTTTAAAATATGGTACATTTTAATACTTCCCGGATGCATAAGGTAAGCTGAGGAACGTGCCTTATCCATAATCTCTTTCTTCAATTCGCTAACATTCGGCACGCATAATCTCCAACCCAACATTAGTGTACCATTATCTCTTAGCAAGAAATCCTTCCGTTGCTTACATTCCACCTCACTTTTGAGCTTGACTAAATGAGGGTCTTGTGACTGTAACTCCCATATACGATCTACCAAAATAGGACGAATATGGAAAGTAGCCAATAGTGCTCTAAATCCGTCATCTCTAGTTGCACCCTTAGCGACCTTAATTCCACCAATAACGGAAGGTATATAATCTTTAATTGTGCAATTGAACTTGTGGGCTTCTTACTTAAGGCAACTGCGACCATGTTCGCCTTCTTCAAGTGATGTTCAATGGTGCAGTCGTAATCTTTGATAAGCTCGATCCACCTCCTCTACCTCATATTCAACTCTTTCTGAGTAAACAGATACTGCAGACTCTTGTGGTCGATAAAAATTCGAGAAGGGACTCCATAGAAATAATGCCTCCAAATTCTCAAGGCAAACACTATAGCTGCAAGCTCCAAGTCATGAGTCGGATAGTTCAGTTCATGCTTCTTCAACTGCCTAGAGCCATAAGCTATCACCCTGTCATGCTGCATTAACACACACCCCAAGCCTTGTCTAGAAGCGTCACTGTACACCGCAAAACTATCTTCCCCTAATGGAAGTGTAAGTACCGGAGCTGAGGTTGGTCTCTTCTTTAATTCATCAAAACTCTGTTGTCGTGCATCTAACCATACAAACTTCTCTTCCTTTTGTGTCAACTTAGTTAATGGCGTAGCTATTTTAGAAAATCTCTCTACAAACTTCCTATAATAACCTGCCAAACACAAGAAACTTTTGACCTCATTTACGTTGGTGGGTTGTCTCCAATTTACTATAGCTTCAATTTTTTGGGGATCTACTGAGATTCCTTCCACAGAGATTACATGTCCCAAAAACGCAACTCTATCTAGTCAAAATTGACACTTGTTAAGCTTAGCATGGAGTCGTTGTTCCCTTAAAGTCTCCAAAACCATATTAAGATGCTCCGCATGTTCCTCTTTACTATATTAATACACCAATATATCATCAATGAACATTATGAAAAACTTATCTAGATAGCATGAAACACTTTGTTCATTAAATCCATAAAAGCTACGGAAGCGTTCGCCAACCCAAAATACATGATTAAGAACTCATAGTGTCCATATCGAGTCCTAAACCCAGTCTTAGGAACATCCTTATTGTGGATATTCAGCTGATGATAACCAGATCTCAGATCTATTTTAGAGAATGCCCTAGCCCCTTGAAGCTAATCAAACAAATCGTAGATTCTAGTGAGTGGATACTGATTACATACCATTACTTTATTCAATTGTCTGTAATCGATGCATAATCTCATCCTTCCATCTTTCTTCTTGACAAACAGAATCGGTGCTCCCCATAGTGACATACTCGGCTTGACAAACCCCTTATCAACTAATTCTCCCATCTATACCTTCAGTTCTTTAAATTCTATAGGAGCCATCTTGTAAGGTGCCATAGATATAGGTGCTATTCCCGAAACTAATTCTATTTTAAATTTAATCTCCCTCTCCGATGGCAAACCAAGAAGATCCTCCAGGAACACATCTGGAAAATCCCTAACAATCGGGATATCCTCCAACCTTACTCCATCATCTCTCGCTTCCATAGCATAGGCTAAATACCCTTGATATGACTTTCTAAGCATTTTGCTAGCCATCATGTGACACCCTCCACCCAACTCCCATTAGAATGAAAGTCGAGTTGAATGATTCTACCTTACTTAACTTCCTTATTATTATACATGTATGTACTATAATTTTTTTTTAAATAAAAATTCGAAAATCTTGCAGAGTTTTGCCTGTTTTTTGAAAAACCCAAAATTTTAAAACCTGCAAATTTTCAAAAGAAACACTTCTAAAATATATATATTTTTTTCTCAACTACCATTCAAATAAACATTCCTAAATATCATATCTTTTAAAAAATCACATCAAATGAAATTGAACACAATTTTTAAAAGAAAAGTAATAATTATTTTCCAAAACCACTATACAATACCAAATATTTTCATGATTTATATCAGCTATCATTTTCAAGACTTTATATGTACACACATATATATACATGCTTACATGTCTATGCATTTTAATATAAATATATACAATATCAAAAGAATAACTATCAAAATGGGAATGGATGTGACTTGCTGGAAGTGCTGTCGATATCTCCTTCAGTCTTTATCTACAATACCCATTTCAACTACCTGTGCGTTATAAATCCAACGCACTAAGTATTTCTGCTTAGTGGATGTATGCTAAATTTAAATTTCATCATTTCATAAAAATATAAGATTGTAAAGCCAGATTTCTCGGTTCACAATATTTTATAATAAATTATAAAGAAATCGATTTACTAGTAAACAAATACCCATAAAACGCATAAAAATCATTTTTTAAAGTATGCCCTTACAAAACCAATTTTTTTTTTTTTTTTCCATTTTCAAATAATTGTAATAAAATTTAATAACTAACCAATACATACAAGCATTTGTACCAAACCACTTTTTCTCACACAAATACACAATTTTCTCATAACATTTTCTCAAAATACAAGTTATAAATCATTATTTCATAATTTTTAAACTTTTACACATAAATTTACAAGGAAATCAAATTACTATTCAATGCACACATAAAACACAAATATTTTCATTTTTAAACATATCAACACGATTTTCTTTAATAATGTTCAGCACCATTTGTAAACACTAACACGATACCATGGATTGGAAAATAGGTTTCTCCGGCATCGGACACTCGATGACTATCTGCTGGATCGTATTCTCATATAATACATAAATTCGGGGATCGGACACTCGGTGCCTCTTAAGGTCCACGAATTCAGTATCAATATATATAGGTAAATCGGTGCAGTATTGCTATAATCACCCTATTGACATGCCAAGTTCTCTGGCATTAGATACACGGTGACTACCCGCCGGATCATATTTTACATAATACATGAATTCTAGGATCGGACATTTGGTGCCTCTCAAGGTCCAAAATTCACAATCTTTATATCAACAACGCGGCGCAGTACTACTAATATTTTCCCATTGGCATACTAATTTCCAATCTCCACCTATCCATGTTCAGGTTTACTAAAGTCCTTATAAATTTTTGTTTATTACCAATAATTTTACAAATGAACAAGTTCTGTTTCTAAATAAAAATTTCATTTGGAAAGTGACAAACAAAACTTCAACCACAATTTTTTTTTTCCAATTATTCAAAATATCTATTTAAGCATCACCAACATCGTTTCGTACTCAATTAGCTCATCAATAACTTATCAAACTTTTTCCAAATCTTTGTGTCCTTCAATCAATATATTCGGTCAAGACACTAAACTCGTCAATTTCTTTTCGATTCTTTTCCATTTTCATTCGAAAGTCATTAAAATCACCTTAAAACGGCATTTAATCAAATTTTTTCAAAGAAATTTCACAATACCCCTTAAATACCATTTTCAGCCAAGCAGGTATTTTTCACCAACTTTTCAACTTTCTTATTACAAAATGTCACAAAATCATTCTTACTATGATTCACACATAATTATGAAATCAATTGGATAAAATTTTTAAAAAAAATCACATACAAATAATATTTTTGTCACAATTTATTAAAATAATTTCATAAAACCCTCTATATACATATTCGGCCAACAGATATAAATGGTTTAAAATTTATCAAACTTTCACCATTTCACACATCAAATTAATCCGCAAATCATTCCAAAATGGAAATCAAACTCATTCCATCAAAAACATAAATAATAAAAATTTCAAACATTCTAAAAATCCTTCTGATAATAAATCAAACAGTAAATATAAAAATTCTTCCTGAAGTTCCTTATATAACTTCATAATAAACTTTTATTTCAATCATCAAACATATTTGATTATTTGTAAAATCAACTAATTCAATAAATCTATTTATTTGAAATAAATAATAAAATCGGAGATATAAATAACTATAACTCAATCAGTTTGATTAAAAATAAAACTATCAACTAACCTAACTCTTTTACTTATTTATGGATCTAAAATGAGTTCTCCTTTGATTTTCTTATCATCCCAGATCCATCCTAAAACCACACAAAACTTAATTTATAACTCATAGAAAAAATAAATTAATTTTCTAGAATCCAAATCCTATCAAAATAAACTGACTTATCTGAATAATCGGGCACCCAAAATATTTTATTTTCTTTTCTTCTCCACTTCCTCCTTCTCAACATCTTCTTTTTCCTTCTTTCTTTTTTTATTTCTTTCTTTTTCTGCTAGCCGAATGGCCGCTCTGTTTTTGTTTTGCTTCTAGGAAACTATATATATATATATATATATATATATACACACACACACCCCACGACCAGATTTTTTTCTCTACCGCCTCAGGTCACATTCTCTTCTTCTTTTTTTTTTATTTCATTATTTTATTTTATTCCATCACAATCCATTAACAATTATATATATATATATTTTTCCAGTGGGTCCCACCACTAATTTATGTATATTATTATTATATTGATTATTATTATTATTAAAAATCTCAACCACCATTTGATTTTTTTTCTTTTTTAACACATGTAAATTTTCATTTTAACCCCTATGACATTTTTCCTTTCAATCCTATTTTCTTAACTTCTTTTAAAAAATATCTTCCAATAAGATATTTATCCACAAACTTTTGTACTTCCAAGACTTAAACCAGACTAAACTAATAACTTTAAATTAGATTTCAATTAATCTTTTGGGTCCAGTCAAATTGGGGTGTTACAAAAATACACTTGTACATATTCTTTACAATTAAATATAATCATGCCCTTTCTAATCTCTCATTCTTGATCTTTTTTTCTTGAGAAAATGCTTAAACTGACCCATTTCAGTAGCCCCTCTCCAAAAGTAACCTTTTAGTTTTTGATCGTACAAAATTGACCATGAATAGACTGAAATGCCCTTAATGAGCCATGGGGTTAATTGACAAATGCTTAAAGTGTTGGGTTGGGAACAAACCTATCCTCTCAACTGATCCTCTCACCTGTGCGTCCTCTCTTGCGTTAAGCAGGGTCTCCCGCCCAAGAGCTGTGCAGCAGTCTCCTCCTCGCGAACGACCTGCCATTCTGTCGCAGCTCATCATCTCTCCCTTTGATCCTCTCACCTGTGCGTCCTCTCTTACGTTAAGTAGGGTCTCCCGCCCAGGAGCTGTGCAGCAGTCTCCTCCTCGCGAACGACTTGCCATTCTGTCGCAGCTCGTCATCTCTCCCTTTGAGCAGTCTCTCCCGCCTAGTAGGTGTGCAGCAATCTCCTCCTACCGAACGACCTGCCTTTTTGTCGCAGTAACGACGACTAACATGTTTTAACATTTTCGACAGCCCAGCTGTTTGGTCAGCTACTAACGTCGTCTTTTCGTAACTATGCAGCAATCTCTGGCAACTAGGAGATTAAATAGCAAAAGGAAAAGTTTCAGGTTGATATAAAGAGAGAAATGTCATTGTTGAACAAGGCAAGGGCTACTGTTGCAGTGAAGAAGGCAGATGTTATCAATTTTTTGACACAAAGTGCGTCATATGCAAGTCAGGTAATGTGTTGATTTTCTTTCCTGAAGTAACTTACTTTAGCATTTAAAATGGTAAACACTGAAGCATTTAATTTCAGTCATACTAGTGGTATAGATGCTAGTTGCACTTGAGGAGATGAAGAGATAATTTTAATCATCATTGTGTTTCCATAACTACCTTGTGTTTACTTCTTTGAACTTCGTTTTTCTAAGTCGTTATAATTACAAAATGGCAGAGCCAGATGCAGGCTGGACAAGATAGGTTGACCCGAAGATGATTTTGACAATAAACAAAGTCGTTGCAGTGAACAAGAGATTTTGGGGGAGGTTTATGATTTGTGAGCTGCGTACAATAATTTAATAGAAAGGTGAAGGAATAGAGGTAGGTTTTTCTGAAGATGTTGGTAGAATGGGATTTTAGATCTTTGTGTTTGCATATTTACTGATATGGAAATCTTGAATGCATGATTGTCCAACGACGGTAGCTTTGCTTTGAGGAAGACTGCAACTGGGCACATTAATTAGTGAAGCATGTGTTACTCGGTTCTCTGTGCAGTAGTGGGTGTTAGTGTTTTGCATGATGTATTATGCCAAATTTGTTGTGGAATGTCCTTTTCTTCTTTAAAGTATTTGTCTTATTTGAAAAATATTAGAACTGTTTTATGAAGAAAACGTATGGCCATGTGGTGTCCTTTTGAAACGGAAACTACCAAAATATTAGAAAAATTTTAGGGCCTGCACTCGAATTCTATTGCACTGAGTTAGACTGCAGTTTGAATGCTTTTGTTGTCTGGTTGTTCCTTGAGTTATGGCTTGGCAATGTATTGGCATGGTGCCAACATTTCTGTAAAAAAGAGTTTATAATCCTTGTTGGAGAATTTAATATCTTTTCTGTATGGTACAAGGTTTGAAATTAAAATTTAATTTTGAGTAGGGAAGAAGGGGATGGGGGTGAGGTGTAGGGTAATGCATTTAATGGGCCATGTGATGATAGGTCGTGTTTAGATGAAATAAGAAACAGGAAGTTGGAGATTTATGATAGAAGCTTTTGGAGAGCGGAAGGAAATTCTTGCTATTAGACTTATTATGTGATGTTTAGCATTGTAGGATATATTTTTAAACTGCTGTTGTTATAATTTCAGCTTTGTCCAATCTCATGAATCAAGTGTAGGTGATTCTTTTTTCCATGCATGTTGTTGACTTGATATGTTGTCCTTGGTTGATGCAGGCTGCTTGTTGTTCTGCGAGAGAAAACATACATATATGATGTAAATACTTTGACAATTTTGAATACTATTGATATAGTGCCAAATTTAAAAGGTGAAGTCCGAAAATCCTTATTTTGCACTTATAAAAGTATATACAGCTTGATGGAATTTGAAATTTCCAAGAAATGTAGACAGTTTGGTCTCTTACCAGAAATGGATATCCTATTTCGTATAGGGTAGTTGAAAAGTAATGGTTGTTTTGCTTGTGAATGTGAGATTCTTTCACCCTGCATTTTCTTAAATTAACAAAATCAAGGTGCGAATGAACTGCCTTTCATGCTGATTTGTTGGATGAATCCTTGTCTTTAAGGAAGGGGAAAAAAAAATCACATAGAAGTTTGAGAATTCCATAGTGGATTAGAAATATGAAAACACAACATCTATAATAATATGCTTTTGGTAGAACATATTTGTTTTTTTTTTTATGATTGTATTTTCTGTTGTTATCTCTTCTGGCTGTATTAGTGAATAGTTCGTTACCCTATGACTGTATTAGTGAATGGTTAGTTCATATTCTTTATGGATATTTTTTCGTCATTGATAGATTATTGTTCTGAAAAAATGAAAAATTAGAACCAATTTGAACTGCAACAAGAGAACAGTAGTGGTGTCACATGCTTTTGAAAGTGATAAGCTTTGGGAATATGTTGAATTAATTAATTGTATATATTTTACCTCGGGACTTTGTGCATTCTCCCCTAGTTTGGATGCTTGCTACTTGGCTCTACCTGGAACAACAACGAAAGGAACTATTTTGGTGTGCAATGTCATGGAGCTGCATTAACATTGTGAGGTTGTGGCGTAAAGACTTCTTATCGTAATGGAATGCAACTTCACCGTGTTTTGTTATTGTAAAATGTAACCTTGTTTTTTTGCAAGAATTTTTTCAAGTACAAAGCAGAAAGCTGTCAAAGTTTTTTGCTTTCTTTGTAGGGATGATAATAATCTAGCATGTTTGGTCTTCACTTGAATACATTGATGACAGTGCTAAAGTTTGATTCTGTTACATAACTGCAACATGTTATGCAATAGAATAGTAATCAAGCTTATTGCGCTTTCCATTTGTTGGATACTGTTAATCTGTGTAGGAATTCTTTTTATCTACCATCGTGGATGCATATTTTTCTTATTGCATTTTATAATGAATACAATTATACACTAAGCATTGTGAAGTCAACCTTTAAGGTTTGATTAGATTGATTACTTAATATGAATTGATTTGAAGTTAGCTTTTCCTACTTTGCTTTACCATGATGTGAGGATTTCAATATAAGTGACAATATAATGCAATTAAGAAAATAGGCTAATGAAGGCATCAATGAAAATATGAACATGAAATGGAAAATAGAAAGAGAAGGAAGAGGAAAATGATTACCCCAACCTGCAGTATAAGTTTATAAAATGCATTTGTTGATAATCAAATCCTCAATACCTTAGCGAGAATGAATAAACTTATTTTGTTCACAAATCTTCACTTGATGCAATAGTCACAAAATAAAAAGAATGAACATATCAAATAATAACAGATGGAGTGATTTACATAAGCAATTGTAGAGTTCATCTACATTATAATATTACAGTAATTAATGTCATGCCATTAAACATTAAATAATTTATTTTGTGTCCATTCCAATACTACAACAAAAAGACAAAAAAACCATTACTCTTGGTGGAGATCAATTTCATTTACACGAAATACATCATACGTTCCATTCAGTCATTTAGTAATAGCACATGTAAGCTAAAGCAGTAATGTTAAAGGGTGATTTGTCTCATGTCAATCATGCATGTACAATTCTTCAATAAGGCACAGGAACACCTGCTCCAGCCAGAAGGTATAAAGGAAACCATACGAACCTTAAATTCTGTTTTCACTTTCATTGCTGCTCGGTGATTTCCCAGCACAATACATGTACGTATAGTATCACTTAAACTAGAATCAACAAAAATTGCTAGTTTGGTGCTCACTTCTAACTCATGTTGAATTATGTCAAAAATAGATTGTAAGTAGAGGTGCAACTATCTAGGGAGAATCCCATAATCAAGTACGCAATAAAGTATAAGCAACCGTACTGCTATGTTGTAAAAACCAGATTCAACATACAAAATGGGAACAAAATCACAAACACAAACGTTGGGACTTAGAGGGGCCTCCAAACCTAGAGGTAGTGATCCCTACCTCCCGGTTGTGATCCCAACCTGGAGGTAGGGATCCCTACTTTAACGTTGGGATCATCCCTTGATGTTGAGAACAAAGCTCCAAATTGGATCCCAACCTGAAAGTTGGGATCCCTACTTAAAGGTTTTGATCCCAACCTAGAGGCAGGGATCTTTACTTTAACATTGGGATCAATTCTTGATGTAAGATGCAACCTTCAGGTTGGATCCCAACCTACAGGTTGGGACCTTTACCGGTTGGTTTTAATCCCAACCTCGAGGTAGGGATCCATCCTTTAACGTTGGGAGCATCTCTTTTGCTGGCATCCATATGCTTAAGTTTGATCCCAACCTGGACGTTGGGATCCCTACCAAACCGTTTTGATCACAACCTGGAGGTAGGTTTCCCTACTTGGAGGTACAGATCACCCCTTGATGGTTTCAAATCTTGGAGGTGGGATCAACACCTAGAGGTTGGGATCCCTACCTCCAAGTATTGATCCCAACCATTTAAGTTGGGATCCCCACTTTAAGGTTGGGATAACATTTCATGTTGGGATCCATCCGGGTCTGATACCAACCTTCCAGTTGGGATCCCTACCTCCAGGATTTGATCCCAACCTATGGGTTATGATCTCAACTTTTAGGTTGGGATCAATAACTCTACTTGGATAATGGAGATTGAGGTCATCATTTTCCTTTTCCTTTTCTTTTTATTTTCCGTTTCATGTTCATATTTTCATTGTTTAATTCATTAGCCTAATTTCCCAACTAAATTATATTGTGAATGTGACATTAGCCTAATCACAACTCAAATAATAGGAATACCAAAGCAACAACACACATGAAATCTTTTACAATAAAACATAACCTGATGACATTCTGAGATAATATTTGCACAATAATAATAACGTAGTTGCACAATAATAATAATAATAATAATAATAATAATATGACAGTGTACTGAGTACACTATTTACATGAGCAAGAATAATAATAATAATAATAATAATAATAATGTGTCACTTTCTTTTTACAAGACATCAACACTAGAAGACCTTTTCATCATTCACAAAATATTAGAAAATAAATACTTTCCAGAAGATACCTAAAAGTCCAAACCTTGCACAACATGACAACATTGCTCAAGGAAGAAACCCCCAAAACATTCAATGTTTGCGAAAACAAACCACTCATCTGGTTATTAGATGAGTGGGCAGAGGAAACGTTCCTCTTAAGGTTTTGACGCTGTAAGAGACTAGTCCTACATTCTTCCAACTTTGTCACCTGCCAGACTTGGTTTTAATTTCCATATCAGAACAAATAGAGAATCATGTGTGTTGTTTTGCCTATTTTATTTCACTTCACATGCAATTTGCTAGATTCTAATATGGGAAACGAAATGATAATAAATTGAATTTAATTACCCTATCTACCTGCACGTATAGTCGTGCGATATCATTACTCAGGCTAGTAATAGTTTCTTCCGATATACTCTGTCAAAGTTAAAATATCCAAAAATAGACACACGTAAGGAAGGCCTTTATATTTGAATACTCATAATAAAAACAGATGAAAATAAAAATTGATTGAAAATAACAAAATATGATTTGAATGGAAGTTGTTACAAGATGTGTCAATATGAGACTCAGAACACAGTATAAATAAGAAATTTAAACATCTTTGACTCAGTACCTCTCCAGGATGACGTGTATTCATTGCTTGAACATCAAGTTTGTAGTTTTGCTACCGAATTAACTGTGAAGCATACAAAGACTCTGCTTCAATATGCTGCAATAGCAAAATGATGGTATTAAGAGTTAAGTAATAGAAGATACTTTATTAAAGTAAAAGCAATTTAGAGAAAACATTAATTTAAGAGTCACCTCACTTTTTCTGCTCCATTGAAGTGCCCCATTTCAACCACCAAATGCATAAAATGCAAAATGTCGTAAATTCACAGTTCCAAAGTTATCAGCAGCCTACACATACTGTACTGGCATTTTTCAGTTCATTCATCAAAAGTTCATTTTCATACAGGAGCTTAAATAAGGAAAGAAAAACAAAACAGCAGTCATCTCATAATTTCACCGAAGTGGTAATCATCTTAAACTTTTGCAGAGAACATTGTAGTTTGTTATATACTCCAAAAGTTGTAGTTGAGGCTCTATTTCCATTAGAAGGAACAAACTTATCAAAGAGGATTATTTAATTTTTTAATAGCTTTCGTAAGAGCTTGCATGCAAAGGTTATTTTTGTGAACAAGATATTAATACAGTAATCATATCATGTAGCTATTCTGGTCCTCTGAGAATATGATAAAAAATCCACTCACTTTGTTTAAGGCTCATTGCAGATATGAAATCAAATGCAAAGGCAACCTAGATCTATGCTATTCCAATGACAGAAGCTATAGTATAGCTTACCTCATATTTTGCAGGCCTCACCACAAACAATAAAAGAATTTAGAGACGAAGTCCCTGGATGTAACAATGCCAGACTCAATAGCCTATCTGTAGAGTCCAAAATTGAATCCTGCACCATTATCTTCAATAGCAGAAAACTTACTACCTAGGATGTCCTGACTGACGCATTGCCACTCCTTGTAAGCATCAGTATTCGCAGTTCCACAGTATAATAAACTCGTATCGCATTTGCCACTGTTTGTTCAAGCTATTTGCCAACATGTTGCGTTACGTTCAACAGCTAGTAAGTACCACAAAGCCCCTGCTATCTGTTAAGTTTTATCCAACAGTTAGCTTCAATGCAGCTGTATAATTCGTACGTGTCTTGTTTAAGGGAAAAAATTGTAAGAGAAATTGAGATATAAACAAATGTTTCTTGTGTTGCAAATTTGTAAGCTAAGCCTTAATTTTAAACTAATTATGCACCGTCTTTTATTCAAGACTAGGAAGCAATAATCTTTAATTACCAAATATGAAAAGTAAAGTCAGTGGTGAGTGAAATTCGATTTTGCCATAGCAACGTACATGACTAGCAAGCAGGTACCAAAGCAGATAGTATGTGGCACCAACCACGGTACTTTAAGCAAAAACACTCGCAGACTTCTTCAGATAAAAAATTATAGGCAAATGGCGAACGAACCTAGAAATAAATTGAAAAAACTTAATATTTTGCAGTGCCTCATTTGTGGACAATACTTCTGCACCTTATCTCTGAAGAAATATCCAAACCTCAATCTGCAGACAGTTAAAGAAGAGTTAATAGTTTTATATTATAAAAAAAAAAATTGGAATGGACAAAAATGCCCTAAAGGAAAATGGGCGCCATAAATTGCAGCTTAACCCGCCAGGCTTGGAAATACATGCATAACTCTTTTGTCTCTCCATCCAATTTGTCCAGCTACTGAAATGCATGCATAACCCATATTTCTCTTCTTCCATTTGCCTGTTCTTAGTATGTTTTGAGGCTCCAAGCCTGCTAACCCGCGAGCAGCTGAAATGCATGCAGTTAACTTGGCTCTTCTTCCATTTGCCTCTTATTACTATGTTGTGAGCTTCCATAACTCATTTGTCTCTTCATCCAGTTTGCCCAGCTGCTGAAATACATGCATAACCCATATTTCTCTTCTTCTATTTGCCAGTTCGTAGTGTGTTGTGAGCTTCCAAGCCTGCTTTGCCGCGAGCTGCTGAAAGGCATGCAGTAAACTTGGCTTTTCTTCCATTTGCCTCTTGTTACTGTGTTGTGAGCTTCCATGCATGCTAACCCGACAACTTCTGAAATGCATGGACAAGCCATTTGGTTCATTTTCCATTTGCGTCTACTTAGTGTGATGTTACCCTCCCACCGAATGTAGCCTTCCATTTTGGCTCTTCCCACGCCTCAGTCGATCTTCTTAGTTTCCACATGCGAGTGTCTTCTCAGTTCGACACCCAAATTCTAGTTCTCTCTTTCGATGGCGGCCAGAAGGAGTGAGTGATTTTTTGGACGACATTGTACTATGCCATAGCTGTTGGACATCTTGGTTGCTGTAGCGACTTCTTATCTGCGGGTGGTAAGTTTAATAGACCAGTTTTACTTGCTATGGATATCCGAATGTAGTAAGTTTATTTGAGCGGTTCTTTTGTGGGTATGTTTTGTGTATTCTGTGTGTGGTGGTATGAGTATTGATAGAATGAGTAAGTTAGATTTAATTGGTAGTCGTTAATGTTGAATGTTTAGTTGGAATGTTGTAGACGATTTCATCCGTGGTGTTTGATATTGTAATGTCAGGCGTTGGTTGGGAATCCCAACCTTCAGGTATCATTGCAGATTGAGAATCCATAATGAAAAAGAATCTCAGCTTGAATATGAAAAGAAATTCAGGGGAGAATCTATACAAATGTTTGTGTTGTTGACATAAATGCAATTTGTTTGGAGGAAAAAAAAAAAATACAACTTGCACATATGCGGGAGATTGTGAGAATTGTAGTTTTTGTTTGGCACAAACCAGGAGGAATCAATGTTTGGATATAAGTACTGACCATAATATTGCCTTCATTTGATAGGTTGAAGGACATGGATAAAGTTCGGGTTGCATTGCAATACAATGGTGAGTGGAAGAATAAGGGAGGAAACATTATGTACGAAGGTGGGAAGACAAAAGGAATTTTGTTGTCGAGGACAGCAGTGTATCAAGAATTACACGATGCAGTATGTAATGCACTTGATATAAGCGCATCTGAATTTGCAATTATGATGAAGTTCAAGTATAAAATGTGTGATGTCGCCCCACCAATTGATGTGTTGAATGATAGTGATGTTGAGTTCTTTATCGCTGAAGTGAGTGATGTCATGACGAGGAATACATTATGCATTACAATGGAACGTAAAGGTGACTCCACAGCAGCGGCAGTAGTAGGTGAGGCAGAATGGGGCGCAAAAGATGGAGTAAAAGATGGTGCAAAAAACAGTTTGGGCAGTGAAGTACTGGATACTGCAGAGCTGATAATGAACGATGAAGATATGATAGAGGTTGATAACAATGGAGACCTTAGATTTGTTGATTTAGGAACCGAAGCTGCAGATGTGTGTACATCTCCATTGACACCTACGGAACTATCACCAATTGATAGGGTTGACAGTTCGAAAGAGAAGATGCTGAAATCAGAACAAGTTGAATGGGATGGTCATGTTGCAACGACATCTTCGATTCCTAAGGCAATAGATGGTGGCCATATTGATAGTATGTCCAACTGTGTTAAAGAAGTTCGGGCCGGTGATATATTCTCCAATAAAGAGGAGCTACAACTGAATATAAGAATGTTAGCCGTGGGTAGACAGGTTAATGTCAGAGTGAAGAAATCCACGAAAGGGTTATTGGTTATGGGGTGTGTGGAGAAAAGTTGCAAGTGGTGGCTGCGTGCAACAAAACTTGCTGGGTCAGAAGCGTTTCGTGTGCGGAAGTACAATCCGGACCATAGTTGTTCTCTTGATGCGCTTGTTTTTCACCGTCCGCAAGCAACAAGTAAATTGATTGGGCATTGCATAAAATGGAAGTATGAGGGTGCTTCTCAGTGTTACCGTCCGAACGACATAGTTGAGGACATGAAGAAAAGGTATGGGCTGAGTTGTAATTATAATAAAGCATGGAGGGCTAGAGAGGTTGCAATGACAATAGCAAGGGGATCACCGGAGCAGTCTTATAGTGTGCTTCCGTTGTATTGTGCGATGTTGGAAATGAAAAATCCAGGGACTGTCACCCACATTGAATGTGATGATTCCAATCGATTCAAGTACTTTTTCATGGCATTAGGAGGTTCGATTGATGGATTTAAAACTTCCATTCGGCCCGTTATAGCTGTTGATGGAACATTCCTAAAATCAAAGTATAAAGGAACCCTATTTATTGCGACTTGCATGGATGGAAATAACCAAGTGTACCCATTAGCTTTTGGCATTGGAGATTCAGAAAATGATAATGCATGGATTTGGTTTATGACAAAGTTGCATGGGTGTATTGGAGAAGTTGCAGATCTTGTGTTCATTTCAGATCGAAACACAAGTATAGCAACAACTATTGAACATTCGTTTCCAGGGGCATTGCACGGAATATGTATGTATCACTTGGGGCAAAACATGAAGGCCAATTGTAAAGGCGGTGATGTGCAGCAATTGTTTTACAAGGCTGCCAAAGCATACCGGGTTGCAGTGTTTAGTGCGCGTATGTCCCAAATCGCAGGAGTTAATAACAAGGCAGCTAAGTATTTGATCTTAAGTGAACCAACAAAATGGGCTAGATGTGAGTTTGATGGTAGAAGATATTCCATAATGACAACAAACATTGCAGAGTGTTTGAATGCCATTTTGAAGAAGGCACGAGAGCTACCGATCACGAAGTTAATCGAGCATATACGTGGTGTACTTCAAAGATGGTTTTATGAAAGGCGTGAGGAAGCTGCGAAAATGTCTACGCCAATGACCAGATGGGTTGAAGCGAAGCTGCGAGAAAGGATGAAGAAAGCATGTACTTATCCTGTGCGACCTATTGATTCGGAAAAGTATCTTGTTATAGATGAATATTTGAACCCAGTTGTGAACCTGCAAAATAGAACGTGTGACTGCAAGAAATTTCAACTAGACCAACTGCCATGTGCACATGCACTAGCAGCCTGTACTAGTCGCCACATATCTTGTTATAGCTACTGTGCTCTGTACTATAGCGTGGAAACTTTACTAGAAGCATATGCAGCTTCAATTCATCCGGTTAGGCATGAAGATGATTGGATTTGGCCTGAGCATGTTGAAGTTCCTATTATCCTACCACCTGAAGGTCGTATCCCGTGTGGACGACCTACCACAAAAAGAAAACCTTCGAAAGGTGAAGCCAAGAAGCAAACAAAGTGCAGTAGATGTGGTGGCTTAGGACACAATAGACAAAAGTGTAGGACACATATTCTAGTATGATCAGCAACTGCACGCAAATGGCCTGCAGAATTGTCAGTGTTACATAGCAACTCTTTAATGCTAATGTCACGTGTATTGCAAGTGATTTAAACTAGTTGTTTTGTCTATAATGTAATTGGTTTGTACTTTTTTGGTAACCAGAAATGCTGCAGCTGGATGTCATCATTTTAGCCTCATCGTTGTAGGTTGGCGTTTTGTAGACAGTCTGATAGTTGTACGCGTTTGGTTACGCAGGCTGAATCTGTCCGAAAATTGTTAAAGTCAGGGTCAAGAGCGTCAAGAGGAAGCTAATGGTTTCACTAGAAACAGGTGAAATGATAGAGATGGAGCAGACTGCAGCAGTATGATGCATCTTGCAGAAAAGTTGTGCATTGCATCAATGATGTTTGCAACTTAAAAGCTGGAGAGATGATGTAGATGGTGGAGATAAGTCAGTGTGATGCTGTGGAGGTCTATGTGGAGGCTGTGTTGTTGATGTATTGTGAAGACATCAAAATGAGGTTGCTTGGTGAGAATCTTGACAAGGTCTTCGCTCTTCGCTCTTTTGATCCCATATATAGTTATGTATAAATATATATACATCATCAGATGTTGCTATTATTCATGTATTTGTATAATGAGTGCTTATATGTTGATGTTGGTGTTTGATTGATCTTAGTAAAGTAAATGGACTTGGAAATTTTGTCTTTATTTGTGGGGTTTATTGAATTGGGTGTTTTGGGTAGTGGTTTTTAGTTTTGGCTAATGAGGCGTGATGAGTATGTTTTGTTTGCTTTGATATTGCAGTCTGTGATGGTAAGTGAGTTGTTGTCGAAAAAGGAAAGAAAATGGGATGTTTGAGGAATCCTCACAAGTCACAATGTTTGGTTTGTTTTGTTGAAATTATTTATACATTTTTTTGTATGCAAGTAGTTAATTTCTGTCCTGCTATCATAACAGAGCTACATCGTTAGTTGTCTAAATTCTATGACTTCGATGGTAGTTGATAACAGTGATAGTTCTGTTATGAGGAATGTATCTGGTGTAAGTTATGCTTTGCAAGTTGTTATGGCTAAACAGTTTTCTCTTGTAGATAATGTGAACATGTAACGGAAAAATCAGAATTTACAAGTGAACTGTTATTTTATCATTAAACGTAGCTTCTACTTGAAGAAAAATTAATCTTGTTCGGTTTGTTGGCTTAGTTAGACTTAATCGTTAGAATTTCAGAACCCACTAAGACAAATTTAAACATAGTATAAATATTGTGATGAGTAAATAATGTCTTGTAACCACATGAAATAATAGTTTTGCTCTAGCTGGAAGTTTAAATCAGTTTCTTGTCCGGCATATTTTGTTCAAACCTGAATAATATCAGCAGAAACGGAAGAAACCAGTGCTAAGTATGTTGATGCTATTGCTTTATTCCTCATTTATTGGATAAGAACATCCACCTTTCGTCAGTTCTGCTGTAGTGGAACTTTTGTAATATAAGTGCTCCATTGTAGGTGTCTGCAGCTATCGTTTTTGATTTGGGTATGCTGTCGTGGTTGGAGTGCCTAACAGCCTTTCCATGGTCCAATGAGGAAGAGAAGAAAGTCATATCTCTACTTGTTGAACTTCACCGTCATGACTCAGCTACTGAGGTTCTGCACAGAGTAACATGTCAACCATCTACTTGTACAAGAGCTGATGACATCTTCTTGAAACTACTGAGTGGAGTTCTACAAGCCAGAGATGATACAGCTCGTCGAGATATAAAAACTTTAATCGCCCGTTTACTTATATAACATGCATCTGGTTAGGACAATAGGCTTTTTTTGGTTAGGACACCCTTTATAATCTCTGATATTTGCTTGGTGAGAAAAAATTGTGTGATGCATTTGTGAAACTATGGGCAGATGAAAAGGAGCTTGCGATACTCCATTCAAAGATTGCCTCCATGTATCAGCATGAAATCAACAGAATCACTACACAATATTTTGAAAATTTTATGTTTTGGATGCAAATGCGTTGTAATTGTATGTGACAAAAGCTATTGGGAAGTAATAACGTTAAAAATGTTTGTGATTCAAATGTTGTTTTGCATATTACCAAGTGATGTACAGGAGGCAAGAAAGGTTGTTAAGTACATTACTGGTGGGTTATGTCAGATAGCAGAATGAGTCTTATTGGTAATGTTGTAATGGTAAGTATAATTTATGTCAGTTGAGTATTATGGCTATATGGCGCACTTCATCTGGGAAAATTGGTTTAGAAAGTGCTATTGTTGAATCTATTTAAGGAGCCTGAATCGCAAGCTGGCATTTCGTGTATCCAAATGTTAGAAATGCCTTGGCAGTGACCTATCGCCTAAACTTCATTTAGAAACAAACTAGTAGCCAACCTTAATATATGCATATATTTATTTGTGTATATATCTATATATGCATACTTATGTACATTTGATGTAGCGTATAAACCTATCTAGAGTGATGCATTATCCGTCTGATGGACTTCATGATTGGCTCCACAACTGAGAGAATGTCTTGCTCTTCTGATGCGGACACGTCTAATCGCTACCTAGTTACTGTAAACATGGAATTAACAATAGAATCATCATTTGTACCTCTAGATGACCTAGGAGAACAATTATTCCTAACAAATAAATGTACGCTCTTAAAAAGTCGGTGCAATGGTAACTAACAATAATACAATCTTTCATGTTTTCTAGTAAAGTAAAAGATAAATAAATTAATAACATAATACAGTACTAACCTGACAAATAAATGCAACACTCTTACAAAGTTGGGAGTCTATATTAAATTACCCAATACAAATGCCTTTAAAATAAAATATAAGTTCTGGCACTCTCACATGTCGAATGTAGTGCTCCAGTTGCAAGTCCACCAGCTCATTTTGTGTTGATCTCAAGTGATGAAGCAAAGAAGAAACAACATTAATATCCTTTGAAATCCTTCGTAGACCAACCTTTGCCATGGAAAAAGTCTTCCAAACCAACTCTAAACGCTTCAGCAATCAAGTTTTCTATACGTAAAGACAGTAAAGAATCAAAGAATTTTAAATCCTCTTCAGGCCCCTTTGCGAAGAAAATAGAAGTTACCAAATCATTAATCAAGGACCGTATAATGTCCCTGTCAGAATCAATTTTTAATACTTCACTTTTAATAATCAAGTATTTGTCGTCGTAGCAATCAAAGGAAGCGGGCAAGACCTGAAGTAGAATCTACAAAAGCAGTCCAAGGCGGGTTGGAACAGTTAGACTACAACAAAGCGGGTTGTGTAAGAAATTTCAAAAACCATCAGGTAGTCTGAACGTAGATGGAAGCTTAATCTTTAAATAACAAGCACCATCTGTCGTGTTGGCATCTTTAACCGAAACTAGTGTCGCATCCCAATCACAAACGGGAAGATTAGGAGGGAGTTTGGAAATAAATATAAACCTTGTAGTTAAATTTATGAAGAAAGAGTAGCATAAAAGATTATTCCAAGATATGCAACAGAGAAGCAAAACCTGAAATCAAGTGGGTAATAGCCAAACATTAGCCAAAAAAAAAAACATGGAGTAAAAATCTCACTTCAAAAGGATCCCAAGAAAACAAAAGACCCACCATCATTTACATTACTACAGATGCTTCCTAACTGTTGGTAATAAAAAGAAATCAAATTGGACAGCATGTTATAATCTAGTTCTATTATTCCATTAAATTCGTGCATATATATTTCCAATTTCAACATCAAAAGCTGAACTACTTTGTCATGACTAAAAGAGCACCCACCGATATTCAGTAACTAATAACATTGAAATTTTAGCAATGACACCTATCATTAGGCACACCACATCAGTTCGTTCATCATTGTATCTAAGTTCCAATTATCCCAAAAAGCATAGTTGAATACAATAAGCCCCTGCATCAACCAGTTGTTACAGTTGATGTCACTGCTCAGGGAACATTATCTTCAATCGTATCTGTCTTGTTAAAGAAGCCATCGAACCACTAACCTGTTCAGCACAGTAATAAGGAACAGATTTTCAGTAAGGTGGACTGTTGCAACTTGATGGCACAGTAACCATTTAAAACCTCTATAGATCACCGGTAAGCATTCAAATATTATTACCTCCGTACAATTGACGAGACTATTTCCATAAATCAAGAGCTAGCTGCAACCGGAAATTTGGTATGTGGGATTTGTCGAATGAGTTCACCGACAGACCGTGAGCCATGTGTTCAGCCAACTTGATAACGAATATCCCACAATCACCATTACTACATAAACGTGGCAGCAAACTGAATTAGTTAGCACATAACGTACATGTAGGTAGAAATACTATAAATACACAATGTTCGGGTACAGCTCTTACGTTGCTTCTTGCTGTGGCGTGTCGTCGCATCGAGACTGTAAACTCCTAGCTTTGACTTCTAAAGTCCCAACGTTAGAAATTAAGTTAGAGAGATAATATATAACTCTCTACATTTAATTGATTTAATTTCATAGCCTCCGAAATTTATTCATTTAGAATACGACGAAATTCGTCGTATTAAAAAGTTTAGTAGCGTCCCAATGAAAATCCAAGTTAGGAAATCCAAGATTTTAGTAAAGGATAATCGAATTAAAATTCGATTAAAAGAGAGAGTCAAGGTAAATGAAATAAGCTTAGCGTTTGTAAGATAAATTCTAACGAAACGAGAAATAAATTAAACGATGAAAGCTAACTTGGAAACAATTATGGATGGGCTAATATGAGAATCAAGAGAAAGAGATGAGATTTAGATAAAATTTAAGAGAGTTGGGCCAAGTTGTAATTAAGAGAAATTGATGACTATATATATCACACTTAAGCTGAAATTTTTCAGCAAACACACAGCACCTTTCAGTCATTAGTCGAGAGAGTTCGAGAGAGAGAGAGAATAGCTGCTGCCGTGACCAAGGAAGAGAGAACCAAAAGAAAGAAGAAGAAGGAAGTGATCAGCAGCAGAAACCGTCCAGAACAGCAAAGGAGTAGAGCAGGACGGCAGCAGAACGCGAGCTGGTCGCGAGCAGAACCAGTCGCGCGAGGAACTGACGCGAGCTCGAGCAGGACAGCTCGCGTGAGGGCGATCCAAGGCAGTAAAACTGCAGTATCTGGGCAGCAAAGGAAGAGGACGAGCAGAAGAAGGAGAGGTGCAGGTCTGGTCGAGCAGAAACAGAGCAGAAACGGACCAGAACGCGAGCTGAATCGCGAGCGCATCCGCGAGCAGAATCGCGACGAGCTGGTCGACCAGGGAAGAAAGAACCTCCCAACCAGCCTTCCATCCCCTCAATCCACCTCTTAGGGTCCCTAGTAAGTCATCTAAACTCTCCAAGCAAGCTCTAAGTGAGATTACAATCTATTTTCTTCAATTTGCTGCTGAAACAGAACAGAAATTGTGACAGCTCTTGTTGTTGTTGTTGTGTTGTTGATTTGGTTGATTAAATTGCTTTTAAATCTTGTTAGAACCTCATGAGATTGTTATAGAATCATCAAGGATGAGTTTTGAGTGTAATAGCTGCCTTAAATTGATGTAAATGGGCTGTTACACCCTCCCTCAAAATAGAAACCGAAAATGGTGTTTTATGCACACCAAGTGATTGAGAAAAGTTTTGAGTGAATTTTGAGCACTCTAATGACTAAGTTAGATTTATGTATGTATTAGAGACTTGAAGGGCAGTAGTTAGACCTTGAAATTAGATGGTTTTGAAATCAATTTCAAGCCTTAAAGAGGCTGGAAAAGTTAGAGGAGATTTAGAGTTGCAAAAAGGGGAAAATTTGACAATATTGGTGAACCCGAGCTCAAATTTGAGCTAGAGGAGACCTGACCGTATTTGGCTTATTTGGGGGTGTTCTACACCTCAAATGATGCCTAGGAACCATAGAAAACCATAGGTTTTGGAACGGATCGAATCCGATAAAAATTGTGCAAGTTATGCATAATATAGTGCCGTTAGAGCTCTGAGAAGTGAAACGGCTAGCTTAATGCAATTTTTATGGCTTGAAATGAGTTTGGTTAGTCATTATTAGTTAAATGAAGTTTAGTTATGGAAGAAAATCTAGCGTCGCTAACCCGAAACCAAGAGTTTGCAAAACGTGCATTAAATTGCGCCCGAAAGTGTCCAAAACGGACGTTTTCCTTAGATTTGACATAGCAAACAATAATATTTCTCAACGAAATTTGACGTGTGACTAGAATGGGATATAAGTGAGGCATAGGAAAAAGAACGAAGGAAAACGGAGCCCCGGGCAGCAGGTTATCGTCTGTTCTGTCAAGGGCTGTCCATTTTAAATAAAATTGTGATTTTTCGTTTTAAGCCTCTGACAAGTAAACGGACCGTGTGGAGATATCCCTAGGGGTCCAAAACTAAAAATCTTCCACAAGAATCGGGATTAGAGAGTCTCGATTGAGTAGAAACAAGTTAGGAGGATATATAGAGAAAAATGGTCTTAGTTGAGATTCTTGACCTTATAGTTGAGAATTGAGTTTTGTTATTAATAATGATGAGAAAATATTGTGTAGGTGACGAGCCTCGTCGAGACGCTTGACACGGAGTGACGCGGCTTCGAGGTAAGTGGTTCGCCACTTATGAGTGTTTAAATTCTATATCAATTCATGATTATTTGTAATGGATATTGTAACTAAGTAATAAATGAAAATGAAAAGGATTTTCAATGTTAATGTTCAAGTTAAGCATATAGATTCCTATGGAATCTATATTGTACTAGAAACTAATACTAAGTTGTTATAGAAAGAGTAAAATGAGAAAGTTTTCAGAAGATGTAAAACTAGTGAATTTTGTGCTTTTGCACTTGAAGAAATTGACTATAAAACCCATGTATATGCCTTAAAAGTTTATGAGAGTTAGCGCTACGTGACGACGCAGAAAATTCCGTCCGTAGTCGCTCAGAGTATAGAGAAATTAGCACTACGAGACGACGCAGAAAATTCCGTCCGTAGTTGCTCAGTTTCCTAGAAAATATAAGCGCTACGTTGCGATGCAGAAAATTCCGCACGTAGTTGGTTAATTAACAGTTAGCGCTACGAAGCGATGCAGTAAATTCCGCTCGTAGTTGCCTAGAGTTTTTAGCACTACATTTGCGATGCAGAAAATCCCGTATTGTAGTTGCTCAGTGATAAGATTTAGCGCCCTACGTACGATGCAGTAAATTCCGTAACGTAGTGGTTGAGATGTATTAGTAAGCTTCACGTTGGCGTTAGTTAAAATCGCCCGTGATGGTTAGAACGAGTCAAGGGTATACATGGAGAGTTTTAAAGAAAATTTTAAGACTTATAAATTGTATGTTAGTATGTGTGATATGATATCCTATGATGTTATCGCACTAACTTGTTGTTCGTTTTGTAGCTTGTTTGTTTTCATTTCGTGCCACCGCCGGACGAGACCGACTTTTGCTTATATATATATATCTATAGGTGGGCAATCGCGCAAGACGCTGGGATATATTTTGTATATGTATTTAATCGCGTATATTTTGAATTTGAATGTTGTAGGGCTTGTAAAAGTGATAAGTATTCTTGCATTTATACATTTGGTGCACTTGTGTATCTTATGAATTGTTTATGTTTATGAAACTGTGATGAATGATGCATGATTGAGAATAAAGAAGTTGGGAGGTTTACAGAAATAGTTGAAGTGTTGTTTCTTGACAGGTAAATTTTGGTTTATCAAAAATACAGCCGTTATGCTGTTGAAAATTTTATAAAATGAGTTTGAAATAGAATCGAGAAAAATTATATCACTCCCAACTAGTTTAAAAGAAAACTGAATTTTTGAGTTTAAACGAGTAAACTGGTTGAAGAAAGTTAGGGTTCGCTTCTCGGATTTCTTCGATCCGACAAGTCGGTTTCGATAAGTTCGTTGAAGTGCCCGGCAGGATCCTCCAGACAAGAGCATAGATAAGGTCTGGGAAGGGTCCTGTCAGAGACAGTGTCCATCCGTTCTTGGTATACCAGTCTGCAGTCATGCGCGTATCTGTCCTATAGTGATTAGTCTTCTGAAGGAGCAGTGGCAATAGTGTTTGTATGGGTTGCAAAAACTGTTTGTAATTGCGTACGTATGAGCCAAGTGAGTCAAACAGGGTTATAGTGCGCTCATTGAAGTTTACTTTGACGAGGACCCAGTGTACACCCCTATAATTGAATGGCATGTACAGCTACAGACAGTTCAGGCAGAACAGAACCACAAATCAGTTTGCGTATGTTACGTGACAGTAAACTTGACAACTACAATGTAAGAAAACAAGTGACGTATCGTCGACAGTCCAGTCCAAGGACGACAGGCTACCTCCCATGATGCATCTTTGCTGCCAGACACCTCCCCCATTGCGTATTTGATGCACATGTCATCGTCTTCCTATTTAAGTTTTTTCTTGGTATAACACTCCCACTTACTTTGCAAATGTTGCTACATATATCGAAGTTGCAAATTCAATTAGTAAGGGATAAAGGTAGGAAAATGATGCTGCAGCAGCGGACCTTGAGCGAACAATACACTTACCCCAAACAAAATATCTGTTGTTGTGAATGCTTCCATCTTGGTCGAAGGACACCTCATCGACTTCCATCGAATAAAGCAGAAAGCGGCATCCATATGCTGTCAAACACGAGGAAAATGTCAATGTTCCGATTTTAGTTATATAAGTATGACATACCTACTTGCGCTATTCATTTGACGCACCGAATCAGCCAACTAGACATCGGGTTTGGACAAGGCCTGAAACCACTGCTGGCTGCAGTCCCCAGTTGGCAACCGAACCAAAGGTCTGTAGTCACATTCAAGTGGTTGACATCTTGTTATCCAAGCAGCGCATACCACAGTAAAATATAATAAGGAAAAAGTAAGAAGGTGGTAAACATACAACGTGTTCGAGACATCTTCGTCCCGCCATGATTTAAAAGCTTCCACTTCCAAAGCGGAGAGAACTGGAAAAGGTTTGAATTTGGTGCGCTTTCTAGGAACAACTTCAATTTCCTGAAATGGAGACGAAATTTGTGGACCCTTTTTGCGCTTTCTCCTAATAAATTTGGATTGTTCTATGATCTTCATACTTACGTCCGAACCCACCGAAGGTGACCCTACTATATTCATATCGATATGTTTGGTTTGTGGTATGATCTTCACACTTACATCCGAACCAATGGAAGGCGACGCCTGGCATGCTTTAGCTGCCACATCCGGGTTCACTGTCATTTTCTCACCAAATCTGTCAACTTCCCCATGGTGACGTCCGTCTTTACTCCTTTCGATCGGATCTGGCAGATCTGCTTCAACCCCAATAGTGTCTTCGGGGGTTTCACCCGTTAGCTCATCGTTCTCCTGTACAGCAAAAGCCAAACAACATGTTTAGATGGCATCCGACATTACTTACTTGCAGATCTTCTGGCCATGATATTAATTGTAAGTGTACCTTTCCTGCAGGTGGGTTATGTTTTTTTGGAATAGCTGTGTTTGAAAATAAATATTCCACAATCTTGTCAACCTTCTTGTTTGTTTCCTGTACCAGCACATTGTCTCTTCTAGGTGCTTGTTTGTGTGTTGTAGTGCTTTCCGTGTTTCTTGTTGAATCTGCTGCAACTGCTTATGGACGGTATGTAGTTGGTCATCCTTCGTATGACTGCTATCCTTGCCAGCCTGCCAGCAAATCAGTTTATGTCATGGTGATGGATTTTAGTCGTAGTACATGCCATAAAAAAAAAAAACTAAAAGCTAACAACTATTGTACCTGATCAGATGGTCCTCTTCCACAACGCTGGGCTTTCAGAAATCCAGGTAGGCCAATGTTGTCATGCTGCCCATTGCCATCACTATCAGAGGCGATGGTATGTGAACACCCCTCACTGGACGCTGCTCCGTCACAAAATACTGGAAGTAATCCTCCTTTTCCTCTACAGTCGTCGCCTCCAACGTAGGGTGCGCTTGTAGCTGCCATGACATGGAAACAAATATGATTCTAAACATCATCTACAGTGAACGGCATCAACATCAACACAGTACTATGTGTACATACATCAGAGCGATGCAATAATGTAACTATTTCCCCTGATTTTGGGATAGCAGTAGAACTCCAACTCAGGAAGCGCGGCACCAAATTTGTGGATTTAAGGGCAATATGATGGCTAATAGTCGGAATTGCTTCACATACCCATACCTACGAGTCCAGAAAATACATTAAACGTGGTTCTCAAGCGCACCAAACTTAACAAACCAAAATAATTTACAAAAAGATATGAGATGTACCTGAAATGCATATGGGAAACCCGACAAAGAATAGAATGCACCATCTCCCTTGTTCTTTAGCCTTTTATGACGTTTTTCGACGTTAGCAGCCATTTTGTTAAAATCTTTTTTCAGGCCACTCAATGTCATGTCATAGGAACAACGACCCCATGGGTATTTGTTGAATGCATTCATATCATCCAATAGGCGGATATGCTCCCATCGAATCTGGTTCTTGGGATCCTTCCTAAGTAACACCGTTTCTAAGAAGTACAGCAATGCAAGTTTGACGATATCATCGTCATTGTCCGAAGATGCACACCTAAAAGTGGCATCCAGACTTTTGTTCGTAACTTTGCTGCATGACCCAAACATTTTCTGGCTAAACGGCTCAGCGGATGCACCTTCCTCAACTGACCCATCTATCGGGTATGCCCCACAATCAAGCCTTATCACAATTGCAAATTCTTGCATGGAGAATCGAATCAGATTGTCATTCGGAAGTGCAAACCACAGCTCCTCCGAATCATCACATTTCACTTGTCGGAGCAGCAAGTTATGCACTAATTGACCGACAAACTTTCGCTCCTTCATGTCAAACAGTTTATCGAAGCAAGACCTCTTGAAGATTTCTAGCTGGACGTCACTTAACTTGTCAGCTATAACTTTGATGGCTCCCAGCTTAGAGAAACATGTAATTTTGGAAGAAAAATGCTGCACATCAGTGATCTTGCACGTAATAGCAATATCCACCTTGTTGGTAACCTGCAAGTTTAAAAAAACCCATTGGAAATCCCTCACCACATTTTCTGAATAAACTATAACATATATCATATATTACACCGGTCCTATGTAAGTGTATATGGTGGAAATATACATAAATGTCAAGCAAATTTCTGTCAGCGTCAACAAGGTCACAACCTTATATTCTCATGATCACCAGACATTCATGCAGCCATTTTTGTATTTAGCAATATTGTTGCATAAATCCATTCCACCAAGTGAGAATCACATTGTTGCATGCAAAGACAACTGAGCAACTCTATTAATAAATAAGGTCTGAGCCTAAAACTGGATGTGCGTGGATATCAACCAGTAGATAGATGTCATATTGTGAAGATAGATATATTGGTAAAGGTTAAATAATAAATAGCACTTGAAAGAAAAATCCTCGTAACAAAATATACTTGTTTTCCCTTTTTACTTGAATACTTAAAAAGATTAGGAAAAGATGGCAAAAGAGGACAGAAGGTTTTGCAGCTAAAATTCCCGGCATACAGCATTACCAACTCTTGTTGGAGCATTCTAATTTCCTACATATTGATTTCCAGCTGGAGGCTGCCAATGTAATCAAGAAAATAATCTGTCCTATCATAAGGGAAAAATAAATTATGCGGGTTTGGACAAGCAAACATGACACTTTAGTACAACTAAATTGGAATCTTAACTAACCCTTCTCACTAGGCAAAGACAGACATAGATAAAGAGATAAATTATAAGTTGCCATCACAATAATGATCATCTTAAATATGAATGAAATAATGAAGTGCCAAAATATTAGTACTCAACGCTTGGTTCTATCACAGGTCATGTTCAATATAGCTGAAAGCTTGTACTAACAATTTAATTACAAGATCTCATAATTCTTTAAATAATAAAAACACACACAGGTTATCAAATACATAAGAACCGAATGTATAATAGACGTTAAAGAAGACAATAAAACGCATGGAAATGCCCAAGTTTTTTGGTTAGAAGTGTGATGGGTTTTGTGGGTGGGGGTTCAGAAAGTGCAGAAGGTTAACTATTTTTTTTTAAACCAAATGGCTTTTCTCAGAAGAAGAAGCAGAAACCTATCGAAATAACCGACTCGTATTTCTTTTCAATTTGTACGATTAAAGCAAATTGAATCTCTGACAAAGAAAATCCTAACTTCATTTTTTGCACCTAATTGCCCTTTGTTTAGTACACACACAAAAACAGATGGAAAAGAATATATAATCTGAAATCAGTATACATATGGTACTAGCACTTAACAACTAGAACTGTGAACATTATCTCCAACCAGGTACAAATGCAACAGTAACGATATAACTTTACCATTTGGAGGTCTTTTTTCCTTTGAAAACTTCTCTACGGCATCCCAATCTCTGATTGTAGCCAAAGCAAAAACTTTAAGCCAATACCATCTCTTCTCAAAAACCTGAGGCAAATAACAAAATTGCAAGAATAAAGATGCAAATTTCTTTTACCAATACCACATCTCAGCATGAGCAATAATGTCAAATGATGATTTGTCTCATGTCATTCATGCATGTACAAGCTAACAATAAGGCACAAGAACATGAAATCATGTTGGGAAACCCAAAATCAAATCGGTAAAAAGTCACAACTGTGCCAACCTGTAACTTGGCATTGCCCACCTGCAAGTGGGGGATCCCACAATAAAGTAAGGAAAAGTGTAGTGGACCAAAACCCATACACCCATGTTGCAAAAACCATATTCGACATACAAACTGCAAACAGAATAAAAAACAAAGCTTTGGGATTTAGGGACATACTCCCAACCTGGAGGTAGGGATCCTTACCTACAGGTTTCGCTCCCAACCTGGGGGTAAGGATCACTACTTTAACGTTGGGATTATCTCTTTATATTGGGATCGAAACCTCTAGCTTGATCCCAACCTGCAAGTTGGGATCCCTACCTACAGGTCTTGATCCCAACCTTTAAGTTGGGATCCCTACTTCAACGTTGGGAACATCTAATTCATATTGGTTTCTAACTTGGAGGTTTGATCCCAACCTAAAAGTTGGGATCCTTACCAACAGGTCTTGATCCCAACCTTCAAGTTAGGATCCCTACTTCAACGTTGGGAACATCTAATTCATATTGGTTTCTAACTTGGAGGTTTGATCCCAACCTAAAAGTTGGGATCCCTACCTACAGGTTTTGATCACAACTTAGATGTAGGTATCCCTACTTTAACGTTGGGATTGGGATCGCAAACCTCCGGGGTTGACCCCAACCTAAAGATTGGGATCCCTACCTCTAGGTCTTGATTCCAACCTGAAGGTAGGCATCCCTACTTCAACGTTGGGATCATTTCATTGATATTGGGATCAAACTTGGAGGATTGATCCCAACTTGGAAGTTGGGATCCCTACCAACAGGTTTTGATCACAACTTGGACGTAGTTATCCCTACTTGATGGTAGGGATCATCCCTTGCATAGGGCGCATATGGGATCTGTATCTGGAGGTTAGGATCTCTACCTCCAGGTATTGATCCTAACCATACAGGCTGGGATCCCCACATGAAGGTTGGGATCATCTCTTCATGTTGGGATCGTCCAGGTCTGATACCAACCTGCCAATTGGGATCCTTACCTCTAGGATTTGATCCCAACCTCAAGGTTGGGATCCATCCGTTAAGCTTGGGATCAATAAGTCCAATTTGATCCCAACCTGGAAGTTGGGATCCCTGCCTCCAGGTTTTGGTCCCAACCACCAGGTAGGGATCCTAATTTTAATGTTGAGATAATAATTTTAACAGCTATCGATCATCCAGACTTTATCCCAACCACAAAGTTCGGATCCCTACCTAGAGGTATTGATCCCAACCTGAATGTTGTGATCTGTACCTCCAAGTTGTTATCAGACGAACGTCATGTTGGAAATCCCTACCTTCATGTTGTGAATCCCCAACTCATGTACTACAATCCAAAAAATAACCTATAAGTTCCAAATCCCAACCTCTAGGTTGTCAATCCAAACCTATAGGTTGCGATCCAAAGTAATTTCAGTGGCATTATATTACATTACAGGTTCCGATCCCAACTTCCACGTCCGGATTTACAACATAGGAGTTGAGACTCCCAACCTTGAGGTTGGGTTTCAACCTCCATTTCGAAATCATCTTCAATATAAATCCCAACCTTCAAGTGACCCATTCCCAACCAATACATAACTCCCAACTACAACGTTGGTATTCATAACCTACTGGTTGGGAATCCCCAGTTGTAGCTTACAGAGCCAAACCTAGATGTTGGGACATCTACCAATTGTAAACCATCACAACCCAACGATGAAGTTCACAAAGAGCAAATCCAATCAAGCAAATTCAATCGCCACTATACCAAACCCAATAACAACAATACCATAGCAATCATTTACAAAAATCAAAAACACCAAATCAAAAATATTAACAACATCACAATATATAGTCTCCAAATAACATATAAGCACATAAGCTACAACAATAACAAAAACCCATAAGCAATGTGTTCTTACTGTGGACTTGTTCCGTTGCTGCTTCTTCAACCTCCAAGTTTTTGCCTCGACTTCCGTCAACTAAATTATATGCTTCTGCCGTCTTTTTCTTCTTCCACTACTTGCTGCCGGTTTCACTTTCCTAATGCACAAACGTTGGGACTTCGGGTGGGTGGAGGAAATCAATATGTCGTCACTGAGAGCAGCTTCCTTTGGTAGGCGGGTTGCCTTTTCTTTTGAATCCTTGATCAGTAGCTTAGGGTTTCTTACCCACTAAATCACGACAGTGAACAATGGTGGCATCCCTGGGTCGAGTTTCTTTTCTCCCGGTTTCGCATTCGCTCAATGCTCGGTCGCGGTTTAAAACACGGCAGTGGGTGGAGGTGTGTAGGTGACGAGTCACGACGATCGAACAAAAAGGCTGGTCACTGCGACATTGACGACTGTCCCTGCAGGTTAGGTTCGACGCTGATGGGTCGACGACAGACGGGCATGGACGACAGTAACGACTTGGGCAGGTGGCTATTTGTTTTCCTTCAGGCTTACCAAAAAGGGTTGGGACCACACTAAACCACTCGGTTTTTGGCAGGGAAACAAGGGAATGGCGCGTTTGTAATTTCCTGACTTTCCAGGGGTATTTTTGTCCAACAATATAGCCTTCTGCATAACTTTACCAACTAAAGGGTTATTTCTCACTAGGGTCATCCAAATAAGGTTAGTTTTCAACAAAACCCTTTTTTCTTCCAATTCAATCACCTACAAGTCACAATTTAAACCCCAAAATCTACCATACAACCTTTTAAATTCATACTCAATTTACAATTCCCTTATGTCATACGTCACCTTTCAATGGTTGCTTGCCTCACATGTCTATCATTTCTTGTCTCTTTTGATTTGACTTTTCCGGAACGCCTGAATTCAGCTTTTTCGGGACTTTTTCGAAATATTTTCAAAATTTACCGGGACCTATATTTGGACTTCCCACATACTCCTAGTAACCTTGGTGACTCTTAAAAGTCATTTCATGCCCCTTTTTGGCTCTCCGTATTTACACTAAATCGTCTCCGACGATTTCTAGATTAATTTCATTTCAATCCGAATCTCCTTCAAAAGTGTCGTTTGAGGTTCTAAAATACTTCTTGAACATTTTCATACTCATTTTGACACTTTCATAAATGTTGAAATTTTTCGGAAATCCTTTCGAATTTTCAGTCAGATCCGGAAACTGCTCCACTTTACCTCAAACGAACTCATTTTTTATACGTTTCAGTTTCCTTAGACTTTATTACTTATTTCGGAGTTTTTGACTTCGGGGTCCGCTTTTCAAAAAATTTACTATTCACGTGATACTATTAATCTAGAAATACTATTCATTCAAAAATCACTATTCATTCAGAAAATACTATTCATCCAAATATATTTTTTATTTCTCTTAAATAGAGAAAATTCGGGGTATTACAATTCACCCCTCCTTAAGAAAATTTCATCCGTGAAATTTTTAATGGACCTAACTACCTCAAAAAGATAAAGGTATTGGCTGCACATCAGCTCCTCTTGCTCCTACAAAGTCTCATTTACTGCATGGATCTTTCACAACATTTTTACCAATGGAATAACTTTATTGTGAAGAATTTGTTCTCTTCTATCCAAAATCTGAATTGTTATCTCCTCATACGTTAAGTTTTCTTTAAGTTCCATTCTTTTTCCCTATTTGAGATAGAAAAGATATCTGCACTTCCGAGTCACATCCTCTGGTTTTATTTCTATACGTAATGCATGTACACTCAAATGCAGCAATTCTCTTTCAAAAACTATTAGATCTAGGAATGTCTAAACCATAGCTCTGATATCACTTAAACTGTAACACCCTCCACCCAACTCCCATTAGAATGAAAGTCGAGTCGAAGGATACTACCTCACTTAACTTGCTTATTATTATACATGTATGCACTATAATTTTTTTATTTAATAAAAATTAGAAAATCCGGCAGAGTTTCATCTGTTTTTTGGAAAACCCAAAATTTTAAAACCTACAAATTTTTAAAAGAAACACTTCTAAAATATATATTTTTTCTCAACTACCTTCAGACAAACATTTTAAATATCATGTCTTTTCAAAAATCACATTAAATGAAATTGAACACAATTTTTAAAAGAAAAGTAATAATTATTTTACAAAACCACTATACAATACCAAATCTTTCCATAATTTATATCAGCTATCCTTTTCAAGACTTTATATGTACATACATATATATACATGCTTGCATGTCTATGCATTTTAATATAAATATATACAATATCAAAAGAATAACTACAAAAATGGGAATGGACGTAACACACTGGAAGTGCTATTGATATCTCCTTAAGTCTTTATCTATAATACCCATTTCAACTACCTGTGAGTTGTAAATCCAACGCGTTAAGTATTTTTACTTAATGCGTGTATACTAAATTTAAATTTCATCATTTCATAAAAATACAAGATTGTAAAGCCAAATTTCCTGGTTCTCAAATTTTTATAATAAATCATAAAGAGATCGATCTATTAGTAAACACATACCCATAAAATGCATAAAAATCATTTTTTCAAGTATGCCCTTACAAAACCAAATTTTTTTTTTTCATTTTCAAATATTTGTAATAAAACACAATAAAATTTAATAACTAACCAATACATACAAACATTTGTACCAAGCCATTTTTTCTTACACAAATACACAATTTTCCCATAACATTTTCTCAAAATACAAGTTATAAATCATTATTTCATAATTTTCAAACTTTTACAGATAAATTTGCAAGGAAATCAAATTACTATTCAATGCACACATAAAACACAAATATTTTCATTTTTAAGCACATCAACACGATTTTCTTTAATAATGTTTAGTGCCCTTTGTAAACACTGACACGGTATCATGGACTGGAAAACGAGTTTCTCCAACATCGGACACTCGGTGACTATCCACTGGATCGTATTCTCATATAATACATAAATTCGGGGACCGGACACTCGATGCCTCTCAAGGTCCATGAATTCAGTATCAATGTATATAGGTAAATCGGTGCAGTACTGCTATAATCACCCTATTGACATGTCAAGTTCTCTGGCATCGGACACTCGGTGACTACTCGCTGGATCATATTTCACATAACACATGAATTTTAAGACCGTACACTCGGTGCTTCTCAAGGTCCAAAATTCATAATCTTTTTATCAACAACGCGACGCAGTATTACTAATATTTCTCCATTGGCATAGCAATTTCCAATCCCCACATATCAATGTTCAGGTTTACTAGGACCCTTATAAATTTTTGTTTATTGTCAATAATTTTACAAATGAACAATTTCTGTTTCTAAACAAAAATTTCTTTCGGAAAGTGAAAACAAAACTTCAATCACAATTTTTTTTTTTCCAATTATTCGAAATATCCATTTTAGCATCACCAACATCGTTTCGTACTCAATTAACTCATCAATAACTTATCAAATTTTATCCAAACCTTTGTGTCATTCAACCAATATATTCGGTCAAGGCATTAAACTCGTCAATTTCTTTTCGATTCTTTTCCATTTTCATTCGAAAGTCATTAAAATCACCTTGAAACGACATTTAATCAAAAATTTTCAAAGAAATTTCACAATACCCCTTAAATACCATTTTTAGCCAAGCAGGTATTTTTCACCAACTTTTCAACTTTCTTATTACAAAATGTTACAAAATCATTCTTACTATGATTCATACATAATCATGAATTCAATTGGATAAACTTTTAAACAAAATCACATATGAATAACATTTTATCATAATTTATTAAAATAATTTCACAAAACCCTCTATATACATATTCAGCCAATATATATAAATGGTTTAAAATTTATCAAACTTTCACCATTTCATACATCAAATTAATCCACAAATCATTCCAAAATAGAAATCAAACTCATCCCATCAAAAACATAAATAAATAAAAATTTCAAACATTCTAAAAATCCTTCTGATAATAACTCAAACAGAAAATATAAAATTCTTCCTGGAATTTCTTATACGACTTCGTAATAAACTTTTATTTCAATCGTCAAACATATTTGATAATTTATAAAATCAACTAATTCAACAAATCTATTTATTTGAAATAAATAATAAAATAGAAGATATAAATAACTATAACTGAATCAGTTTGATTAAAAATAAAACTATCAACTTACCTAACTTCTTTGCTTATTTTTGGATCTACAACGGGTTCTCCTTTGATTTTCTTATCATCCTAGATCCATCCTAAAACCACACAAAACTTAATTTATAACTCATAGAAAAAAATTAATTAATTTTCTAGAATTTAAATTCTACCAAAATAAACCGACTTATCTAAATAATCGGGCACCTAAAATATTTTTCTTTTCTTTTCTTCTCCACTTCCTCCTTCTCGGCTTCTTCTTTTTCCTTCTTTTTTTTTTTTCCTTTCTTTTTCTGCTGGTCGAATGGCCTCTCTGCTTTTGTTTTGCTTCTAAGAAACTATATATATATATATATATATATACACCCCACGACCTGATTTTTTTCTCCACCACCTTATGTCACATTCTATTTTTTTTTCTTTTTTTTTTTTAATTTCATTGTTTTATTATTATTTTTTCTCCATCACAATCCATTAACAATTATATATATTCTTCTAGTGGGTCCCACCACTAATTTATATATATATTATTATATTGATTATTATTTTATTATTAAAAAAAATCTCAACCACCGTTTGATTTTTTTTTCTTTTCCAACACATGTAAATTTTCATTTTAACCCCTATGCTCTTTTTCCTTTTAACGCCACTTTCTTAACTTCTTTTAAAAAATATCCTCTAATAAGATATTTATCCACAAATTTTTGTACTTCCAAGACTTAAACCGGACTAAATTAATAACATTAAATTAGATTTCAATTAATCTTTTGGGTCCAATCAGATTGGGGTGTTACAAAAATACCATTGTACATATTCTTTACAATTAAATATAATCATACCCTTTTTAACCTCCCATTCTTGATATTTTTTTTTTCCAATTCAATCACCTACAAGTCACAATTTAAACCCCAAAATCTACTATACAACCTTTTAAATTCATACTCAATTTGCAATTCCCTTATGCGACATGTCACCTTTCAATGATTGCTTGCCCCACATGTCTATCCTTTCTTGTCTCTTTTGATTTGACTTTTCAGGAACGCCCGAATTAAGCCTTTTTGGGACTTTTTCGAAATCCTTTCAAAATTTACCGATGCCTATATTCGGACTTTCCACATACTCTTAGTAACCTTGGTGACTCTTAAAAGTCATTCCATGCCTTTTTTTGGCTCTCTGTAATTGCACTAAATCATCTTCGGTGATTTTTGGATTGATTCCATTTCAATCTGAATCTCCTTCAAAAGTGTCGTTTGAGGTTTTAAAATACTTCTTAAGCATTTTCATACTCATTTTGACACTTTCCTAAATTTTTAAAATTTTTCGAAAATTCTTTCGAATTTCAAGTCGAATCCGAAAACTGCTCTGCTTTATCTCAAATAAACTCATTTTTTATCTGTTTCTGTTTCAGTTTCCTTAGACTCTATTACTTATTCCATAGTTTTTGACTTCGGGGTCCGCTTTCCGAAAAATTACTATTCACACGACACTATTCATCTAGAAATATTATTTATCTAAAAATCATTATTCATTCTAAAAATACTATTCATCTGGATATATTTTTATTTCTCTTAAATAGAGAAAATTCAGGGCGTTACACATCATCGCAGTCATGATACTAGTAGGAAGCACTTTCTGTACTCCACGAAAAACCACATTAGATTCTCCTTCCCTGACAAATCTTACTTCCTTCCAAAAACAGTCTACTGTAGCATAATGCATGGATAACCAATCCATCCCTAATATTATATCAAAGTCACGGATGTCCAACAGAATCAAGTTCACTGGAAATTCTTGACCTTCTATAACTACCTTACTGTTCATATATACTTTCTCTGCTAAAAGTGAATCTCCTGTAGGAATGGACACTCTCATGTTACAATCTAGGGGTTTCGATTCTATACCCACCCATTAAGCAAAATTCATAGAAATAAATGAGTGGGTAACCATAGGGTTTACCAATGTCTATGCATCATGATCAAATACTGTAACAGTACTTGTCACAACTTCAAGGGTCGTATCGACCTCTTGCTGAGTCACGGCAAACACTCGGGCCTGTGTACAGGGTCTACTTGGCTAACCTTTGGATGGTAAACCCTTACCAGTTAACTCCACTAGGCTGTCCGGAATTAGTAGCTCCTCTAGTTTGGAAATCTCTCCAGTTTTGCCCTCGGCCTCCACTAGTCTGCCTCGGTGTTACGGTTCTATTCTCTGGCTTGTTGGTAGGAGCTATGTTTGGGCAATCCTTCATGAAATGGCTCTCCTGCTCATATATGTAACATCTAGTACTGCTTCTGTAACATTCGCTTGGATGTGTCTTTCCGCATTTCTTGCACGTTGGCCAATTCTTCCAACTCTTTCTGGTGATCTTGGATCCAACTGATGGTTTCACATAGCTTTGACCTGATTGTGCCCCATGACTCGGTTTTCGGCTATCTGACCTGTTTGACTTCTCCCCACTTTCAGTAAAGTTGTTGGGTCCTCCAGAAAAGCTGTCTGACTAGCCACGTTTCTAAGTTGGTTTTCTGGGTTGGGGTATTGGTTCCATACTCCTTTCCACTCTAATGGTTGCTTTCACTAACTCTCCATATTGAGTGTGGGCTGCTGATGCCACATAGACCCTGATTTTAGGATTTAGTACTACCGCGAACCTCTTTGCCTTCTGTTCCTCATTATTAGTGATAAAAGGAACAGTTCTGACCAACACTGAAAATCTTTTCTCATATTCTGTTACCAAAAAGGCACTCTGCTCTAACTTGAAAAATTTTTCTACTTTAGCATTCTAGTAGCTTTTCAGATAAAACTTATCTGTGAATTCTTTCTTGAACAATGCCTAGGATATTTCTCCTGTGTTCTACCTTTGTAAAGCTTTCCACCAATCCTTAGCCTTATCCTTCAGTAAAAAGGTGGAGAAAGTCACCATCTGATCCTTCGTGCACCCACTGACTTGGAAGATTCCTCATTATTCTTCAACCAGGATAATGTGCGTTCTAGATCACTATTTCCATCATAAGACTTAGCGCCCAATTTTCGAGCGTATTCAATCGAACCCCCAGTTTCCCGCGGTTGATGAAGTGCCACTACTAAAACCTAAGCCATCTATTCTACATTCACATTCTCACCTACTAGCTCTACAGGTTGCGAGGGTCCTACGTGAGTTTGATTTTCAGGCACGTTGACAGACTCGTCAACATGTTCCTCATTGGGTACGAGTGCCTTAGCAGCTGCCCTTTTTGTAATTGGGCAACTTTGACGACGCATCATTCTATGAATTTCAATCAGGAATGATGTCATGTAATGCATAAAGTGAAAATAATTTAAAAGGAAAGTGACATCGAAATGAAATAATGAAATTCGAAGAAAACACTAAATCATTTTTTGGAAGTGGAATAAATTTTCAAATCTTTCAATCATTTATTCAAAAATAAATTAACTCAATCATAAAACAAAATAATTAAATCAGAAACCACGTCAAATTTCAAAATATCTCATCGTACAAAAATCTCAAATATTTATATAAGATTAAAGACAAATATTCATTTTATGCATATTTATGAAACATCAAATATATATATATATATACATACATTGATTTCACTGCTGTGTCTTCAGAAATACTCACCTATCTTTACGTCATAGATTCACTTGCTTTGGGCACCTGTACCTACACCTTGGGAGGTTTTTTTATAATAAAAACAAAAAAAGAGTGAGCTAATAGAGCTCAGTGAGTGTTATACGTTTCTATTTAAACTTTCTTTCTAAAAATATCCTCCCAAAAATTATTTTAAAAGAAATCTTTATTTCATAAACATTTCTATATTTTTGAAAACCACATATTTCGTAAATTTGATAAGCGATTTCAAAAACTGTTACTTTGAATGAAATCAAAACATTCTATTATTTTTCATAAACTTTCATAAAACATAAAACGACTAAAATGTTATTTTCTAAATCTCACATATAATGATTTTGCTTTTCTTTCTAAAACGTATTAATGGAAACCTGAGAAGTTACAATCACATGGCGACTAGACTAGCACCGCTTAATGTGAGGTCATGTAGCAAAATTGCTAACGGCGCTCACCGTGACAAACTATGAAGACATTTTAACTACCATGCAGCAAAAACTACCATTACATACATGGAGCAAGATAATATCTCACGCGTGTAGAGGGCGACACGACTGACTTAACCTCCATACACAGATGTTAGTAACACGTACCCCTAACACTAGTCATACGCGTATAGGATATTTCAACCAGGTCTGAATCTATAAATAGTCTATAAGGTTGGGTAAGTCATTAGCCGTTTAAAACTTCATGTATATATTTCAAACTTGTATTATTCATTCTATAAGTATGTAAATACTAAAACAAAATTCATAAAATCTCACTAAAACATAAAAGCTCAATATTTCTACAATTTCATGCTTAGAATACTTTCTTTTAATCTAATACATAAAAGCATTTCATAAATCAATATGCTTAATAAAAATTCATTTAGAAATAATAATGCTTTAAAAATAATAAGCTAATAATGCATTTGACATTCGTAAAATAAATTTACACTCACAGTTTCCTAGCTCACGAAATGTTTGTGATTTCCTAGCTCGCAATAATTTACAACTTTGAGTAGCTTCGTCTCCACGTTACCTATGTATTTTAGCATTCTATTTTTAGGCAACGTCGAAACTAAACTAATTCACATCTTTTCCATTATAATCACATTTAAACATATGGTTAAGGGTGTAATGGCAAGCTTAATTCATAAAGCATCACATTTTTGTAATTACAGAAAGTTTTGCCAAAAAGTATTCATTTACATTACAATGCATTCCTTTTTAATCTCTATGTTATTTTTATCATCCAAAAATAGCCCCTAACATCATTCAAAACATCCAAAACAATTTTCCATCACACTAACCATAATATGGCAGCTTATAATCCAAAGTGTTGCCTTTAATTTCAACATCAAATTTTCAACATTTTGACACATCGATAAGCATGAAATTTACTCAAATCATTCGAGCCTTAAATTGGTCCATTTCTACACTCCTTGGCCGAATTGCATGCACTCTCATTTCCAACATTCCATCGAGATTTTACACATCAATATCACACCAAAACTCATAACAACGCACTCAAACTACATTTGAATCATGTACCACCACTTGGTCGTGACATATCATACATCAAACACAAAATTTCTTTTCAAATTTCATACTAAAGCTACATTCAAATCCATATTTATCCTCTTAAGATTATAACACCTTGAACCCAAACATAATTTCGCCACAAAGCTATCAAAGACCATAACCCAAAGATTACACAAACTAATTCATGAAAAACTCAAATTTTATCTTTCAAACTAACCTCAAATAGATAGATTTCCCTTCTAGGTTGATGTACACTTGTTGCATGTGTGAAGAAGCTTCAAAAATGGCTTCCAAAATTGACAAAACAGCTGTTGTCTTCTATGGTGTCTCACGGTAGAACAACCTTCACTCTTTCTCCTCTCTCGACCAAAAGAACACCCTTTTGTTGACTGAGCAATGTTAGTGCTCTTCTTGTTTTCATTTTGTTTGATTTTCAACATATTATTTCATACATATATGATTCATATGGCCCTTACACTTGTCACATTTTCATCCATAATCACCATACACTTGTCTCACCTTATTTATCCATTTATGACACGTGTCAAGTGCACAACATTTCACACTTATTTTGATATCCTAAAATACGCTTCTCGTATTCGGAATCATCTCGGATCTATCTGGAAATTTTATTATAACTCAATTTCACATCCGAAAATTTTATTATTATTCGATTACCTATCCGGATTCAATCGCTTAAAATTATTTTATTATTTCGCAAATAAAAATCATCCCCAAACCTATCCGAAAATTCTATAAAAATTTAATTTCACATTTTGGCACTTGATTTTATTTTTATTTCTTTATAAATATGTCACATTTAATACAATTCACGTATAGTATAATGATCTAGGAGGGTATGTTACAGCGGAGATTGCACATGATCTTTAAATTTGGTGCAATATTCACCATAGAGATCACACCTACACCACCAAAAATGGAATTCTCTTTGCCAGCGAATTTCTTAGTTAACAATTTTGATTTTTTTTTCTTTTTTTGAGATGTGCTTAGAGATGTTTGAATTGCTTAGAATGGTTTGATTATTTGAAGGGATATTATGAAAAATCCCCTAAAAAATAAACTAATTATAATTGAACCTCGATTTTTTTTTATTAGATGAACCGTCTCCTACCGTCATATTTCCATTTAAAAAGTTAATATTTTCCATTCAAAAACATGAAACGACCAAAATACCCTTATCAAGATTATGTAAAATTCCTATCATATGCTTTAATATTATTAATTATTAATAATATTAAAACAACACAAAATAAAAAAAAAATAATAATAACAACCAAATTTTGAAAAGGATGAGATCTAGAACTATATTCATCTTCTTCTTCTCCTTTCTCATCACCAGCTTAATCATCATCTTCTTCTTTTTCTCCTTTCTCATCACCATCATCAACAACATTTATAGGTCATAAAAAAACTACCTTTACTAGTGTCGATATCCTTCTTGTCGTTGTTGCCTCTCACTATGCCTCTGTCTCTCCAATCTACACTCTCATCGTTCTCTTTTCTTGTTGTCATCGTTTCTTATTGTGATCTTAAGCCAAAACAAGAAACAGGTTTCGTTTGTGAGTGCTTCAATGGCACTAAGTCTTAAGCCAAAACTTTAAGATTTGGATCTCAGTTTTATTTATGAGTGCTTCAATGGCATGTAGTGACCATTTTGGTTTCTTTTCTTTTGTGTAATTTGTTTGGTTGTAGTTTGGGATTTTGTGGGTTTCAATTAATTTGTTTGGTTTATTTTGTTTTCTTTTCTTTTCTTGAAATGCAGTGAATGTTTAAAGATGATGTTTGAGATTTTTGGTTTGGATGTGTTTGAAGATGATGTATGGATGGGCTTGCAATAGGTGGGTGTTTAGGGGTTTCTATAGTGGATGATTGATTAATGATGTGCCTGGCTTTTTGCAGAAGAACAAGAGGTGTCGAGATAGTGGTTAACGAATGAGACAGTGGTTAAAGAAGGAAAAAGAACAAGGTGATTGTTTAGATGAAGAATGAGACAGTGGAGATCCAATCTCCAGATTGAAACTCCGCCATTCATCATCTTTTTAGATCTTCACCATTTATCAAAGATGATGGATTGTGAAGATTAGATCTCTACTATCTTTTTTTCTTTTCTTTTTTTAACTTTATTTATTTTTCATTTTAATAATATTTTAAATAATTTTGAATTTAATCTTTGCACTTTTTTTTTTAATTTCAATTTTTAAAATTTTTGTAAATGATGTCCACCATTTATCAATATGATAGACAATGGAAATCATTTAATTTTTTTGAGAAAATTATTTTTTAACAAAATTTATAATTTTTTAAAATTATTTTGATCTCTACCATCAATTTCTAAAATGGATGGTGGAGATCTTTTTTTTAAAAAAAAAAAATATTGTGTTTTAATTATTTTTTGTATTAGATTACCATTTTGCCCCAAATTTTAATAGTAGTTAGGTTTCTAAGATGGTGGGGACGGTTTCCCTTGTAAAAAAAATCGGGATCCAACCCTATTAGTTTACTTCTCAGGGGTTTTTCACAATATTCCATATTTGTAAGGTGTTGATTGTTTGGGTGTGAAAGCAGTGATGAGATTGAAGAAGAAGATGACTTTGACCAAAAGAAAGAAGAAGATGAGGCTTGGTTTGTGGAAGAAAGAGTTCTAGTTTGTAAAGCACAAACCATTATAATTTTTTTAACTTTCAAAATTTTTCTGATTTTTTGTTTGTTTTTACTAATATTTACTTTTTTATTTAATTTATTAGAATCATATATTTTATCCATTTATTGTATAATAGGCGGAGTTGAAGATCAAGTGTAAATGTGACATTTTTAGCGTTAAATTGGTCAACAAGTAACGCTAACATGGTCAACGGGGGAGAATGAATTTTAGAGGAGGTTTGTGCAATAAACAGATATTTTTTATATAAGTTCAATTTCACCTAAACTCAAGGGGATTAGTGCAATTTTTTCCTAATACTAAAGATGAGGTGATGATCTATATAAGACTAGTCTTGAAAAAATTTCAAGACCAATAGACATACAGAGGTGAATATCAACTTGTACTAGTGCATATTGATTTGCACTAACATAAAATGCGTTATATGTGTATCGATTTATGCATAAGTATAGCATGTTATGCAAAAAAATTCAAGACAATTCCTAATGAAACAAGACTCTCTCTCTTTCTCTCTCTCTCTCTCTCTTACATGTATATGGATTTACATAAGAGTAAAATGCATTACACAGCAATGATTTCAAGACAATTCCTAAAGAAAAAAAAAAGCCTCTAAAAATGTCTTTTGAATTAGGGATGTTATTAAATTCAATCATATGCCATACCTTTTTTGAAAAAAAATGGTATTATGGATTTCAAAATAGCCCTTAGAATGGTTGTTAAATTAATAATGTTATCAAATTTAGTCTTATACCATAATTTTCTTATAAACAAATGGCACTATGAAGATCAAAACACTCTTGAGAATGATATTTAAATTAGGGTTTGATGGAAATCAAGGTAGCAGTCATGGAGAACAAGACAATTCCAATTATCCTTTAAGCATCAATGGTGGACCAATGATAAGGGCTAAAACTAAGAGGAGGAAAGAAGCTTTAAATAGGCTAATTAAGGATAGTTGGGCCAAGAATCATACACAACTCGGGCTAGACAATTTGGAGGCATCACAAGAGCTTAGCAACATCATTCAAGTCTAAGAGAATCAAGATTGAAGGAATTTAGGCATAATGTACAAGGGGTCATGTATGGAGGGTATTTTTGGAACACTATATCTTTTGATTTCTGTGGATTTATAAGGCATGCCATATGTAATTGAAAGATTAGCATCTTAACTACATTTTTGACATTTGAAGCGTGTCATTTGAAGACTTCAAGAGGAAGTTATGATCAAATACATTTCGGTGGTTTGTATTCAACTGGTCATCAAGATTCTGCACAACGGGCATTTTTAGGGAGCTGTATCTTTTGATTTCAGTAGAGTTATGAGGTGTACCATACGTAGTTGAAAAGACCAACATCTTAACTACCTTTTTGATATTTGAAGCATGTCATTTGAAGACTTCAAGAGGAAGTTATGACTAAATACATTTTTGTGGTCTGTATTCAACAAGTTTTTTAATTTTTGTTAACCAAGTTTTACTATTTCTTGTTGTTAGTTGATTATTTTGTGTTTGCATTTATTTTCTTTATTTCTCATGCTTGGAGGGTTGTTTCAAAAGTGCCTATAAATACTAAACTCATGTCAACTAAAGACGTAATATATCCTCCTGAATTATTGTATTGTACTTGAATTATATTAAATGTAATATATTTATAGAGAAATAAAAATGAATTAAAATGCCCAGAGGTGAAATTGAATTTTTGTAGAATTTCTGGATAGGTCCAGGGGTGATTTTTAATTGCAAAATAATAAAATAATTTAAGCGGTTGGATCCGGATAGGTATTCGAATTCTAATAAAATTTTCGGATATGAAAATGGAGTATAATAAAGTTTTCAGATGGATTCAAGACGATTCCGAATACGAGAAAGGCATTTTAAGAGATCGAAAAGTGAGAAATAATACACATTTGACAAGTGTCATAAATTCATGTAAAGGGTGAGACAAGTGGATGGTGGTTTAAAAAGTTTAATGACAGGTGTACGGGCAATAAGAAGCATATATATAATGAGATAAAGAATTGAAAATCAAACAAATGAATGAAGAGAGCACTCACATTCGATTAAAGCAAAACAAACGAGAAGAAGCAATTTAGCTAGAGAAGGAAAGTTGTTCTGCTGAGAGGAAAAAGACATGGCAACTGCTATTTTGTGTGATCTTGAAGCCATTTTTGAAGAATTTTCACACATACAAGAGGGGTGCACCAACCTAAAAGTGAAATCCATCCAATTGAGTTTAGTTTGAAAGGTAAAATTTGAGTTTTCCATAAGTTAGTTTGTGTAACCTTTAGATTTATGGTTTTGGATGATTTTGTGGTGAAATTATGTTTGGGTTTGAGATATTGTAACCTTAAGAGGATGAGAATGGAGTTGCATGTAGCTTTGATATGAAGCTTGAAGAAAAATTTGGTGTTTGATGCATGAGAAGTCACGGCCTAATGATGTGTGAATGGTTCAAATGTAGTTTGAGTGTGTTGCCATGAGTTTTTGTGTGATATTATTGTGTAAAATCTTGTTGAAATGTTGGAAATGTTTAGGTGTGCAGCTCGGCCAAAGCAAAGGTTCTAAGGTTATTTTGGGTTTGATTCATTTGAATGATTATCATGCATTTTGAACATGTTAGAATGTTGGAATTTGGTATTGAAATGAGAAGCAAAAATATTGGGTGTTAAAATATTATGTTTCGGCCATATTGTAGTTAGGGTGATGAAAAATTGTTTTGGATGTTTAGGATGATGTTATGGGCTATTTCGGATGATGAAAATAGCATGAAGATTAAAAGGAATGCATTATAATGTAAATGACTACTTTACAATAAAACTTTGTGTAATTACCAAAGTGTGATGTTTTATGAGTTGGGCTTGCAATTATACCCCTAACCGTACATTTAAATGTGATTCCAATGAGTAAAAAGTTGAATGAAATTTATAGTATAGGTTCGACCAACATGGGCAAAAATAATCTAAAAATGTATTCCATGCGTTGATATAGAATTTAGACTTAAAATGCAATGTTTCGAAATCCATGAATAGTGAAACATTGTATGAATTGATTTGTGATAATAGAATGTTAAAATATATAGGTAACAAGGAGGCAAGGGAATTCAAAGCTATAAATCATCGTGAGCTAAGAAATCGCGAATATTCCGTGAGCTAGGAAACGGTGAGTGTAAATTTATTTCACGAATGTTAAATACATTATTAGCTTATTATTTTTAAAAATATTATTATTTTTAAATGAGTTTCCATTAGGCATGTGGATTTATTGAATTTTTTATGAATTAGTCTAAAAGAAAATATTTTAAGCATGAAACTGTAGAAATATTGAACTCATATGTTTTAGAGAGATTTTATTAAATATGTTTTAGTATTTTCATGCTTATAGAATGAAAAATTCAACTTTGAAATATATACATAAAGTTTTCAACGGCTAATGGCTTACCCAACTTTATAGACTATTTATAGATTCATACCTGATCGGAATACCCTATACGTGTATGGCTAATGTTGGGAGAGCGTGTTAATAACATTTGTGTGTAGCGGTTGAGTCAATACTATCGCCTTCTGCACATGTGGGGTATTATCTTTGGTGGAACCCCGTATATAAACATACGGCACCTACATTCAAATTGAAACCTAACCCTAAGAAAGATTAAAATAGGTTTATAAAAAGAAATTTTGACCCATTGATTATATGTCAATCAAGAACCAAAGTTATAAAAAAGTTTGACCCAATGATTAGAACTCAATCAAGAACCAAAATTATAAAAAAGGATATTGATACCACTCCCAAGACATAGATGAGAAGGTGGGAGATAAGTCATGGTTTCGATCACCACAAACAAAGCTTGATAAAATCACATGTTCATGGAAGAACAAAAGAGAAACAAGTCTCTATTCTTTTCATTCAAGAAGTTGGCTACATCATCATTCAACTTATGTTTGCTTAGGGTTACAAGTTATTTTATAGGTAAACAAATAAAACTCTAACATGAAACCCTAGTCCCTTAACAATTGGGCTTACTAAACATACTCATGGGTTTAAAATAATTAAACATGGGCTTAAGTTAATTAAATGTGTTAGCTCAGCCCATTAGATAAATTAAGACCCAACATAAAATTAAATATTCTAACTTGATTTAAAAATTCATTACAATTAAAATAAATTTAAGCCTATATTATTTAAAGCTCAATTAACTCCAATTGCCTTCAATTAGCTTCCAAAGCCTTCAAGATTAAGTCCAATAGTCTTTAATTGCCTCATTGTCCAATTCTCTCGTAATCCTCCATGCTTGCTATCTTGGTTTCCATCAATCTTGCTCTACATATGCGATGATAAAATTCCGCTACATGGTAGTTGAGATGTCTTTGTAGTTTGTCACGGTGAGCATTGCTAGCAATTTTTCCACGTGACCTCACATTGAGCGACGCTGATCTAGTCATCATGTGATTGTAGCTTCTCGGGTTTCCATTGGTACGCTTAGAAAGAAAAGTATATTACCAAATAAAGATATAGAAAAAGAATGTTTTAGCTGTTCTCGAAAATTTATGAAATGTTTTAGTATTCTATAATTTAATTTCAAGTATGAGACTTTATTATGATTCATGCACTATTGCTCGCTTTTAGAATTGTTTATTAAATTTATAAAGTGCATAGTTTCAAAGATGAAAATGTTTAAAAAATGGAGATATCCTTTAAATGTTTTTGGGAGGATATTTTAGGAAACAATGTTTATATAGAAACATATAACACTCACTAAGTTCCTTTAGTTCATTCTTTTTCTATTTTTATTATGAAAAACCTCTCCACGTATAAGAACGGATGCCTAAAGCGAGTGAATTTACGACGCAAAGATAGGCGAGCATTTCTGACGACATAGCAGTGAAATCAATGTACCTATTTTGATGTTTCATAAACATGCATCACTTTCTTTGATCTTATGTAAATATTTGAGATTTTTGTATGATGAGATATTTTAAAAATTGATGTGATTTGTTATTGAGTTATTTTATTTTATGATTGAGTTTGATTGTGAAGAGGACCTGAGGTCCCTATTGAAAGTGGAGAAATGAATGTATGATTTTCGAAGTGTTTCAAGTCAGTCTCTGATATGAAGACTGCAAGGATTTCCGTTGGGGTGTCAGGAGGGTTCCGCTCAAGTCCTAATAGGGGAAATCTGGGTTGGGTCCCTTCAAAAGAGGCCAAATGAGTGTTTTGATTAATTGAATGAGAGCTTGTCTCTTTTGTTCTTTAAAGAACTTTGTGATCTTATCAAGCTAACGCTTGTGGTGATCAAATCCGACTTATTTCTTACATTCTCATCTCTTTCTTGAGAGTGACGTCAATATCCTCCTTTTATAACTTTGGTTCTTGATTGATGACATATAACCAATGGATCAAGTTTCTTTATAACTTTGGTTCTTGGTTGTCATACAATCAATGAGTCAAAATTTCCTACTATAAACCTGTTTTAATCTTTCTTAGGGCTGTGTTTTTAATATTTACTGTGGATGCCTTATCAGCTTATGGGTATCGCATCATCTTGGTATCAAAGCATTGACTATTAACTCAAGTTTGATTGTCAATTGCATTTTCTTTTGTCTTGCATATTACTTTTGTTTCATCATATCCATTTGCTTTTTCTTGTTGTTCGAATCACCATATCTCTATTCGTATCATCTTATCTTTTTCGTATCATCAAATCTCTATTCATATCATCATTTATCTATTCATGTCATTATATATCCTTTCGCATCATTATTTGCACTATTCTATCCTTATTGTTAAAACTTGCTGAATTCGCATCATATTATTGGTTTTACCATTTAATTCGCAAATTTTCATTATTCTTCATTATGTTAGCATTCTGAACTACATACATACATATATATATATATAAATATTAAAAAAAAAAAAATTGAAAGCTATAGTGCTTGGATTGAAATGAGCTAATTTCAAATTTCAAGTTACCTTGTGGCATCAAGTTAAATTTGTACTTTGTCATTCGCTAGTTATCCATTATTTCTAACCTTGACTACAGTTATTTTTTTTTTTGTTCCTTCATTGTTTTGTACTTTTTGTTCTATTTATTGTTCTTTGTTTCCTTATTGAGATTTATTGGAGGAGATTACTACAAGGGTGACCTTGGTGTGATCTATTAGTTTAATAGATAAAACTTAGTGGGAAAAGTTGAGCGAGTGTGTGTGAACAACAGTATAAAAAAAAAAATTGAGTGTTAAAAATAGTGAAACACGAGTGTTGAGTGAACAATTCGTGAGTGAGTAGGGTGAAACACGTAAGGGAGTTTTGTGAGGTATTTTCTAACATCTTTTGTAGGTTTCAATCATGTCAACAAATGAAGATAAAGATGTTGAAGGAGGAGAAAAAATGGATGTGTCGTTCATATTCAAAGTAATGCAACAACAATTTAAGAGAATGAAGATAGTGTTTGGAGATATTCAAGATAGATTGGAGAGACATTACACTACCATAGTTAATTTATAAAGGGATCTGTAAAAGAGAACTTCGAAATTACATGGTGGTAATAACAATTATGAGGTTGAATGTGAGGGAGATTTAAAAGTTGATAACGATGCCACCATTGTCAACATGGGTAGATTTGCAAAAAGTGGTAGAAATGGTCGAAGAGATAGGTTTAATGGAGAAGAAAGACATTTTGGAAGATAGGAAGCAAAACAAGATCGAGATTTAGACAACATCAAAATGAAGATTCCTTCATTCCAAGGCAAAAATAATCCTAATGTGTATTTAAAGTGAGAAAAGAATGTGGAGTTAGTGTTTGATTGCCATAATTATTCCGCAGAGAAAAAGTAAAATTTACAGTTATGGAATTCAATGATTATGCTATGATTTGGTGGGATCAACTTGAGCTAAGTAGGCATAAAAACCAAGAGCATCTTATTAACACTTGGGAAGAGATGAAGGCTATGATGAGAAGACGATTTGTTCCTGATCATTACTATCGTGATCTTTATCAGAGATTACAAGGGCTTACTCAAGGATCTAAAAGTGCTGAGGATTACCATAAGGAGATGGAAATTGCCATGATTAGAGTGAATATAGAGGAGGACAAAGAGGCAACCATGGCATGGTTTTTGTAAGAATTGAACCGTGATATAGCAAATGTGGTAGAGTTGCAACACTATGTGGAATTAGAAGATATGGTTCATATGGCAATAAAAGTAGAAAGATAACTCAATAGGAAGAGCACCAATACTAGATATGGATAGAATTCGGGTTCCTCATCTTCTTAGAAATTGAATTAGACCAAAAAGGATGACAAGGCTATTTTTAAGTCTAAGGTTGAAGCATTTAAGGTAAAAGGAGTTAAAAGCAGCAAAGAAAAGAGTAAAGTTGAAGCTACACAAGCCCGAAATCGAGATATCAGTTATTACGATGCTTAAGAAGGGGTCACATAGCTTCTCAATGTCCTAACAAGAGAACTATAATTCTGAGGGAGGATAGAGATATAAAAACCGATGGTGAAAAATGATGATGAAGAAATGCCACTTTTGGAAGATGCTATTGATGAAGAAAACATGAAGTACCTTGCTCAAGTTAAATTACTTGTGACGAGATGTCCTTTAAGTGTGCAGGTAAAAGAAGATGATGAAGTGCAATATGACAACATCTTTCATACTAGATGTCATATTAAAGACAAGGTTTGTAATGTGATCATTGACGGGGGTAATTATACCAATGTTGCTAGCACAAAATTAGTAGAGAGGTTGAGTCTACCTATTACACCACATCCTAGGCTATACAAATTGCAATGGTTGAATGATTGTGAGGAAGGAAATGTGACTAAATAGATGTTAGTATCATTTTTTATTGCGAGATATAAAGATGAGATTTTATGTGATGTTATACCTATGCATGCAGGTCACTTGTTATTAGAGAGGCCATGGTAATTTGATAGAAGAACTATGTATGATGGGTTCAAAAATAGATACTCTTTTGTCATGGATGGAAGAACAATCACTTTTGTACACCTAGGCAGGTGTATGAAGATCAAGTGAGGATAGGAGAGAGTGAGCAAAAGAAAACGAGTGAAAGGAAAAAAGAAGTCGAGAGAAATAGAGTTAAGTGTGAAGTAAAGAGTGACAAAACACTAAACTCTGTGCCAAAGAAAAGTGGACAAGTCGAGTGTAAAGGAATGAGTGAGAGAAAGAAAAATGAGAAAAAGAAAATGAGTGTTTATGCAAAAGAAAGTGATGTGAGAGCTGTTTTCCGAAGCGGCAAATGTTTGTGACTTTGTACAAAGGCACTTATTTTACTAACTCTGACCTTTTTGTTCCTTTACCTAGTGTTATTACATCTCTTTTTCAGGATTTCAATGATGTACTCCCTGAAGAGATACTAAATGGATTGCCACCGAAGAGGGGAATGAAGCATCAAATTGACTTCATACTTGAGCTTGTAATTCCAAACTATCCAGCTTATAAGAGTAATCCCAAAGAAACAAAAAAGCTTCAGAAGTAGGTTGAGAAGTTGTTAAAGAAGAGGTATGTAAGGGAGAGCATGAGTCCATGTGCCGTACCAATTTTACTTGTACCTAAGAAGTATAAGACTTGGTATATGTGCATCGATTGCAGAGCTATCAACAAAATTATAGTTAAGTATTGATATTGCATACCTATATTAGATGATATGTTGGATGAGTTGCATAGATCATTTGTGTTTTCAAAAATCGATATCAAAGGTAGATACCATCAAATTAGGATGAGGGAAGGTGATGGGTGGAAAACTGCATTTAAAATAAGACATGGTTTGTATGAATAGTTAGTCATGTTATTTGGTCTAACTAATACACCTAGCACTTTCATGAGATTAATGAACCATGTATTGCATTTCTTCATTGGCAAATTTATGGTTGTGCACTTTGACGACATATTGGTATACAACAAGAGTCTAGATTAACATATTAGACATTTGCATTATGTGCTTGATGTATTAAGGAAAGAAAAGTTGTATGCTAACTTGAAGAAGTGTTCCTTTTGCACGAATAATGTGTTTTTAGGCTGTGTTGTTACTACAAATGGGATAGAAGTAAATTAGGAGAAGGTTAAGACAATTAGAGAGTGGCCTACATCTAGGAATGTTAGTGAGGTACGAAGTTTTCATGGTCTAGTAAGTTTCTATAGGAGGTTTGTCAATGACTTTAGCACTATAGCAGCATTATTGACTGAGATTGTTAAGAAGGTTTCAAATAGGGTAGTCAACAATAACATGCATTTCACTTGATTAAGAATACATTGTGTTCTACACCATTACTTGTATGGCCTGATTTCTTTAAGACATTTGAGATAGTGTGATGCATTGGGGATAAGTGTAGGGGTTATTCTTATGCAAGATAGACGTTCTATAGCTTATTTTAGTAAAAACTAAGTAGAGCATCATTGAATTATCCTACTTATGACAAGGAGTTATACGTTTTAGTTAGGGCCTTAGAAACTTGACAACATTATTTGTGCCTAAGGAATTTGTAATCCATATTGTTCATGAGTTGTTAAAGCATTTAAGAGGACAAGGTAAGTTGAGTAAGGGCATGTCAAATGGGTAGAGTTTATAGAAACGTTTTCTTATATGATCAAATATAAACAAGTGAAGGAAAATGTTGTGGTTGGTGCATTGTTTTGTAGGTATGCATTGATACTTTGAATGCAAGATTATTAGGCTTTGAACATATGAAGAAATTGTATATGAATGATCTTGATTTTGCTTCTGTGTTGATTGCTTGTGAGAATGTTGCATTTAGTAAATTCTATGGCATGAGGAATTTTTGTTTAGGGAGAATAGACAATGTATTCCTCAAGGGTCTATGAGAGAATTGTTTGTTAGGGAAGCATATAGGGGTGGACTAATAGGACATTTTGGTGTTAGGAAAACTTTAGATGTGCTAGATGAGCATTCCTTTTGGCTACACACAAAAAGAGATGTTGAGAGAGTTTGTGATAAATGCATAACATGTAGACAGTTGAAGTCTAGGGTTTTACCACATGGTTTGTATACACCTTTGCCCATACCTAGTAAACCTAAAATTGATATTTCTATGGATTTTGTATAGACTTTACCTAGGTTCAAAAAGGACCAAGATTCGATATTTGTTGTGGTTGACAAGTTTTCAAAGATGGCTCACTTTATACCATTACAAGACCAACAATGCCACATATATTGTTGACTTTTTCTTCAAAGAGATTGTTCGACTTCATTAAGTACCAAAGAGTATTGTTTCGGACCAAGATGCAAAGTTCTTAAACCATTTTTGAAGGACTTTGTGGGGAAAGTTAGGAACAAAACTGTTATTTTCTACTACTTGACATCCACAAACTGATGGACAAATGGAGGTGGTTATCAACACTTTGGGTACTTTACTGCATTCCATCATCCAAAAGAACTTAAAGAATTAGGAAGATTGCTTGCCACATGTAGAGTTTGCTTACAATAGGAGTGTGCATTTTGTTATTGGTTATTCGCCATTTGAGGTCGTGTATGGGTTCAATCCACTCACTCCATTAGATTTGATACCTTTGCTTATGGAGGAAAGAGCGAACTTGGATGGGAAGAAAAAAGTTGACTTTGTTAGATAATTACATGAAAAGGTTAGACAACATATTGAGAGGAAGATTGAACAATATACTACTCAAGTTAATAAAGGGCGAAAGAAAATTGTGTTCGAACCAGGAGATTGGGTTTGAGTGCATATATGTAAAGAGAGATTTCTAATGCAAAGAAAATCTAAGTTGCAACCACGATAAGATAGACCATTTCAAGTGATTGTACAAATCGATGACAATGCCTACAAGCTACATTTGCCTGTTAAGTACTATATTAGTGCTACATTTAATGTTTTTGATCTTTCTCCTTTTGATGCAGGTGATGATTTAAGGACAAATCCTTTTGAAAAGAGCGAGAATGGTGGAAATCAAGGTAGCAATTATGGAGAACAAGGCAATTCCAATAATCCTTTAAGCATCAATAGTGGACCAATGACAAAGGTTAAAGCTAAGAAGATGAAAAAAACTTTAAATGGGCTAATCAAGGATATTTGGGTCAAGAATCATACACAACTCGAGCCGGACAATTTGAAGGTGTCACAAGGGCTTAAAAACATCATTCAAGTCCAAGAGAATCTTTGAAGGAATTTGGGGCTAATCTATAAGAGGCCGTGCACGAAGGGTATTTTTGGAATGCCATATCTTTTCATTTCAGTGGATTTATAAGGCATGCCATATGTAGTTGGAAAGATCAACGTCTTACTACCTTTTGACATTTAAAGTGTGTCATTTAAAGAATCCAAGAGCAAGTTATAACCAAATATATTCGATGGTCTGTATTCAACTAGTCATCAAGATTCCGCACGAGGGGCATCTTTGGGGCGCCGTATCTTTTGATTTCAGTAGAGTTATGATGCATACCATATACAGTTGGAAAGATTAGCGTCTTAGCTACCTTTTTGACATTTGAAGCGTGTCATTTAAAGACTCCAAGAGGAAGTTATGACCAAATATATTTTGGTGGTCTATATTCAACAAGTCTTTAATTTTTGTCAACCAAGTTTTATTATTTCTTGTTGTTAGTTAGTTATTTCATGCTTGCATTTATTTTCTTTGTTTCCTATTCTTGGAGGGTTGTTCCAGAAATGCCTATAAATACTAAATTCATGTAAACTAAAAAAGGTCAGATGAGTGTTTTGATTAATTAAATGAGAGCTTGTCTATTTTGTTCTTTAAAGAACTTTGTGATCTTATCAAGCTAACGCTTGTGGCGATCGAATCTGATTTATCTCCCACATTCTCATCTCTTTCTTGGGAGTTGCATCAATATCCTTTTTTTATAACTTTGATTCTTGATTGACGATGTATAACCAATGGGTCAAAGTTTCTTTATAACATTGGTTCTTGGTTATCATATAATCAATGAGTCAAAGTTTCATTCTATAAATCAATTTTAATATTTCTTATGGCTATATTCTTAATACTTACTGTGGGTGCTTTATCGGCTTATGGGTATCATATTAGGGTTGTTATCTGTGAAGCCCAGAATTTTCTCTATTTAGGAGAAATAAATTTTTTGATGAATAGTAATTTCGGGTGAAAAGTATTTTCGAGTGAATAGTGATTCTCGGATTCGTAAAACCTAAAATTTCCTCTTCACAGGAGAAATAAAATTTTTTTTTAATGAATAGTATTTTCGTGTGTATAATATCCGCATAAATAGTGATTTTCAGAAAGCAGACCACCCAAATCAAAAATTTCGGAATTAGTACTAGTGATAATCGAAACTGAGATGGATCAAAGATAAATCCATTTGAAGAGATTTTAAGTGATCTGAAGTTTATTGGACGAAAGTACTCTATTTGATTTTAGCACCGTATATAATTTTCATAGAGAAATAAAATAATCTAAGTACCCGAATATACAATTGAATTTTAGTAGAATTCTTGGTTAGATCCGGATGAGTAAATTGAGTTTCGATAAAATTCCCGAATTGTAAAACTCAAAACTCTGTTTTATGATAAATAATTTATTTTTTCGACCATAGGGTATCCGGACGAAAAAAGGAGTCAGTATGAATAATAATTTTTGAAAAATGAATCTCGTATATTAAAGTTTTGAAATTAATAATAGAATTAATGAAAACTAAAGCGGAACGAAGACAAGTCCTTTCGAAGAGATTTTAAGTTATTCGAAGTATATTGGACGGAAATACTCTATTCAATTAGCGTCCTGTAGATAGTATTTATAGAGAAATAAAAAATTTTCAATACTCGAATGTGAAAATTGAATTTTGGTAGAATTTCGGATAGGACCGGAAATGATTTTGTTTTCGAAGTAATATAATAATTATTTTTAGAGCCCATAGGTGTTAATAGAATTTTAATAAATTTTCGAAAGTGTTAATTTAGTTTTCGTATAATTTTTAGATGGATCGGAAATAGATTTGAATTCGAAAATAGAAAAACGCGAAACGAATGCATGAAATGGTAACATGTGTTAAGCATGCATGAGTCAAGGGGACACTTGGCAATGAAAGAGAAGTAGAATATAAGCATGGTTGACAAGTGTATGGCGTGAAATGTAAGAGAGGGACATGTGGCATGATCTTGTGAGTGATATATAAATGAAAAGTAAACAAATGAAAAGAGAAATAAGAAGTACACGACAAACAAAAGTTGTCTTCAGTTTCAAATGGGATGTGAGAGCCGAGAGAGAAAAGTTGAGAGTGTAAGTGATACCATTTCTGCTGAGAGAAGGTCTAAATTCTAGCAGTTAGTTTAAGTGATTTGTGAGCATTTTTGTTGAAGATTTCGTCACATGCAAGAAGGAGGAGTGTAGCTAGGTCAAAGGAGGAAGAAAGAGTACACGGTTGTGAGAAGAATGAGCTGTATTTTGCCATAAGCATCCTATTGAGAACTCAAAAAGGGGACAACTGTTGCATTCAACCATTTTGAGGCTATTTTGAAGTATATTCAACACATGCAAGGGTAGTGATCAAGGCTAGGAATAAAGTTCATCCATCCTAAAGTGATTGTAAGAGGTAAGTCTTGGTTTTATTGATTTATTTATGATTAATAAATGGATTGCGGTGTGTTTATGATTGGGTCTGATTTATTAAGGTTTCAAAAGGATGAATGATAGCTTGCATGTGGTCTTGATGAAAGTTTGGTGTTGGGTTTCATGTTGCATGTGGTTTTGATGTGATAATTGAAGCAAAATTTGTTGGGTTATGTTTAAAGGTCTCGGCCTAGGATGAATGTGATGTATTGGTGTAAATTTAAATGTTAAAACTTGATGAAATATTGCTATGTTAATGCATGATGCATTCGGCCAAGAGAGTTTAATTTGGTTCATTTTTAGTTTAAATTATTTAAGTGGTTTTCATGATTGAGAATGTGGTGAAAGGTTAGAATTTTATGATGAAATGATAATCAAATGTTGATATTTTGGTAGGGTGTATATTCGGCCAAAGTAGTGATTTGATGATGAAAAATTATTTTTAATTGGTTTGTGTAATTTTATGAGATATTTGGATAATGGAATTGGCATGGAAATCGAAAGAAAAATCGTTAAATGTTAAATATGAAGGGAAAAATCGATTTTGGATTTAATGCGGAAACGTGGATTTTAAAATTTTTTCCAAACAAAAACATACCCGATCGATGCTAGTAATAACGATTCAATAATTAAATTAATAAGATCGAATCTTACCTTGCATGAATATTGAATTGATCCCTTTTGATTCGCAAATTCTTCACCACTCAATCTTCCTTGCTATGACTCTTCACAAAAGAAACTGTGTGTGAGCACAATATCGAAAAATCAAATCACGAAATCTTTTATGAAAGATTATTATGTGAGATGGAGTAATTTGGTGTTTTTAATTAATGGAAGTTTTTGGTTCAAGTAGCCAAAAAATTCATCCTTTTAGTTAATAACATAAAAGACCCTTTTATAATAGTAAGTTAGAGTTTTCTAATTTAATAAGGAATACAATTTCCTATTTAAATTGGAAAACATAATTCATATCTAATATGGAATCAAATTCCTTATTAGTCAAGAACTCTTTACTTTTAATTTAATATGGAATCTAATTCCTATTAAAACTTCTTTAATTCAATTTAATATGGAATCTAATTCCAATTAAATTAAATTACTATTTCCATTAATTAAAAGATTTTTCATTAAATTAAATGATTCTAAATCATAAATAATTTAATGACACCATTAAAAATTGAACTCATAATCTCTACAGATAATAAATAATTAACATTTAATTAAATAATTACATATATTTAAATAATCAAATTATTTAAATAATTCGTGAACATGTCCATGTGACATTAATAATTGGACAATCCAATTATATTCTTTCATTTATTTCTTTATGTGGTTGTGAGCTAGCAAAGGGACCGAATGGACCTACAATTTGAGCTCCAATAATATCGGAATTATTAATTAAACTCTTTAATTAAATAATTCACTATTATTAACCTTAGAGTTACTCCACTAAAAACCCAAGATTGCACTCTCAAGATTGTAGATGTTTTACACAATCTGAAATTTCAGTGTCCATCGATTTAATCATTTCATATGGTTTGATCCTCTACAAATAGTTCATAATTAGAGCTAGGTCATTAAAGTCCGTTATACCTCTCTAATTATATCTTATTCCAATAAGTACCATTGATTCTCTAATGAACAATATATCCATAACAACTTATGAATTTATCTTTCCGTTTGCTCATAAACAGAAAGTCGAGCGCTCTTATTGTTCAAGACCCGAATCAACATTTTAAGGGAACTACTCATCTACTTCTCGCAAGAAGGAGTGGATTCCATTATTGTATAAAATGTCCCCAGCCATTTATTAAATCACATCTCCAAAGTACGAAGCTTATTGACCGTAAATCGATAACAGTCTCACCCATGTAAATCAAAAGATATGACTCAACAAATAGGAATCCATAAAACACTCAGGATTAAGATCAATCCATATATGATCATCTAGTCGATAAATATAAATCTCTAAGTTTAACGAATATTAATTAGAGACTCATGTTTATCGTGGTCCAGTCCTATATAATATTTATTATATAAGATGCCTCCATTTTCATGTCACTACATGAATAGTCTCGGATAAAACTATTGTACCGAATACAAAATGGACCGCAACTGTAGATTTACCACAAACAAAGTACCCAGCTTCGTTTACTTTCTACGGACTCTTTAGATTACTTCTCTCAAACTAAATCCGCTTGTATATAACACTTATATACTTAGTTTGAAAATACATTAGTAATCAAGGATGTTTTTCATGACATATATAATTTTTGTAAAATATATAAATTGAATAAAATGAATACTTTATTATTATTTATTAAAACCGTTTACATAATTACAAGCTCTTAGGGCACAAAACCCAACAAAATAACCATATCGTAATTAAACGTTTCGTAATCGTTCGAAAGTGATGTTTGGTGAATTTGAATAGAATTTGCATCATTATTTGATGTTTTTGAATGAGAATTCGATTAGAAAACTTAATAGGATTGATGGTATAAATGTGAGCTAAGTTCAGCAATCATAGGAAGTTATGGATTCGAAAATGTTGCTTGAACCATTAGTGTGAATTTAGGCTTCGTGCGATAACCTTTACGTGTTTTAATATTTAGAATGATGAATGGATAATAAACGCGAATAATCAACGTTAAAATGAATTAAAAATGAATGTTTTGAAATACTAGAATAGCTAAATGTTTATATGGATTAATGCATAGTTATGAGATATGCGTGTGAAAGACATTGGTTGCAACACAATCTAAAATAGAATACAGAAATATGTAGGTTACACGGAGGGGAGGAAACTTTCTCGTTGATTTTAAATTTGATAGCGAGCTAGGAAATAAGGTGAGTGTCCTAACAAAAATGATTTGAAATGTTTATATTTCTATTCGCATTGATTTTATATGTTAAATTTAAATTCATGTTGATAATGTTTGAAAGTTAATTTTTATATGATAAATGAATTTCCATACGAGAACCTATTCGTATGAATTTCTATAGCTATGCATGAAATATGAGTTTTATGATAAAAAGCAAATGTATGGAAATGTTTTTGTAAGCCTATGGCAAGTCCTACGGGTATCTCTGATATTTCCGGTCAGAGTGCCCTAACGTGTGTATGGTAGTGTCAGGAGTGTTTGTCATTAACAGTAGGAGGAAACCCGCGAGAAGGCCTAGAATCCCTTGAGGGTTGAGATGCAAGAAAGAGGCTCAAAACGGACAGTTCAGATGAGATGTGGTGTCATCCTACAATCCCTTGAGGGTCGAGACCTAAGAAAGGGGGTGGGCCATATTTCGTTCTGCCATATCGCTAGCTTCCAATAGCGATACAAAATTTTGCTACGTGGAATCGGAGTGCTTAGAATCCCTTGAGGGCCGAGACCCAAGAAAAAGGCCCAAAGAGGACAATTTGGATGAGTTGTGGTGCCATTCTAGAATCCCTTGAGGGTCGAGGCCCAAGAAAAGGGGTGGGCCACATTCTGTTCTGACAGTTTGGATGAGTTGTGGTGTCATTCTAGAATCCCTTGAGGGTCGAGACCCAAGAAAGGGGGTGAGCCACATTCTGTTCCGCCATATATCTAACATAGAATATCATATTGAATGAATTGATGGTGATTGACTCATTTTATTTAAAAGCTTTTCGAAAATATAAATTGCCATCATCGATATGTTTTATAGCAGAAAAATGAAAGCATGTCAAAATGTTGTGTTATTCACGTATCATTGTTTGAAAAACATTTTATCATAATTTTGATATCATAAAGTTGCTTTTCAATATATTACTTCAAATTCAGCTTATGATGCATATGTTGATTATAAATGATTATTCATTTTTTAAATTATGTAGATTCTCAGAATGCTTATTTTAAATTCTACAGCATAATATCAGTTATGAAATGTATTTTCTAGAAGTTTTTAGAGAGGAATCTTCTGAAATAGTTTGAATAGAAATATGTGACTCTCACTGAGCTTATTTAACTCACCCCTAGTTTTATTGTTTTGAAAAATAAAAACCTCCCAGGATCAAGTATATGTGCGGACATTTCAACAATAGGGACTTCAAATCCGGAATAGGTAGATTTCGTCGGGTGCAGCTGTGAATTCTTTTGAATTTGTACATGATTAATATTATTACTTTAAAACTTGTGAAACATTTTATATGTAAACATATGCCACTTTTGAAATATATATATATATACTCATGCATGACATGTTTTAGAATTTGAAATTATCTTTAAAGTTAATGCATGTTTGAGGATGTTTGTGATTTGTGGAAAGAGTGTTTGAGGCCCGGTAGTTGAGAAATATTGAAATATAAGTGGACAAGTTTTTAATAAAATATTTATAGGATAGAATTTTTAGAAAAACAATCGTTGTGCTGTCAAAATTTTTATAAACTCCGATTTGCAAATACATACTAAAAAGAAAAAATTACACTTATTTTCGCTAAATAAGAAATTTCTAAAAGTGTTTTAAAAAGGTTTAACTTCACGGGAACCTTTCAGGTAGAGTAGTTTCTGACTGGAAGACCACCGTGGGGTTACCGAGCAGACTATCATTGTATAAGAAACGGGGTCTATCATTATCAAATTTAGTCACATGCTAGAACTTTCTTATGAAATAAACAACACCGTGAAGATTAAAATACTTCTATATTATTTTAATATTTATAATCAAAATAATAAATAAAAAAGTAAAAAAATAATTTTTATAATAAAAAGCACAGCTTCACTGTAGATGGAGGAGCGACGATAACTCCTCCTTGAGGAATAGATCCTCCACTGTAAGTGGAGTTTTGTTATTTAAAAAATATATATTATTTTTTAGTTTTTAATTTTATTATTTTAATTAAAAATTTTAAATGACAAAAATAATTTAAAGTTAGTTTAGGGTTATTCTTGTCCTATAGTGAATAAAAAAAAATGATTTGAAAGAGTTAAATTTAAAAAAAAAAAAATTATTCTTGTCCTATAGTGAGTAAAAATAGAAAAATTATTCAAAAGAGTTAAAATTAAAAAAAAAAAACTAATTATTAGAAAATTGATCTATCCTATGTTCTCTCACCTCTTCAATTAGAAATTTTTATTGGACGGAAGCTGTTAATAAGGAAAGTCCATTCAATTTCTTGGAATGAGTTGCTGATCAAACTTTGAGAGGGGCCTTGGTTTGCGGAATTTGCGTGTTTTTAATGGTGCTCTCCTTAAGAAAATTATTTGGAGGTTCATGACTGAGGATTCTATAGTTTTCATGTTTCTCTATGTTAAATGCCTATCTTCTATGCTTCTTCCTAAGGTACGATACCTGTCTTCCTCTATTTGGTTTGGTATGAAAAGTCATTATCTTTCTTTGGTGCTCGAGTCCAAATGCTTCGTGGCTGATCATTCGAAGGTATGTCTATGGTTGGATGAGCCTTTTGTAGACAGGACTTCAGACTTGCCTCCTTCAGAGTTTCCTTTCTCAACTCGAATTGGAGATGTATACAATGATAATAGTTGACATTTTCCCTCTTCAATATGTGTGTCTTATCTAGATCTTGTTGTTAATATAGAGCAGATAGTTATTGGCACTTAGTTATTGGCACTTCTTTTTATTTAAGAGTTTGGACTCTTTTTAAGTATAGAAAAGTGACCACTACTGGTACTTATATTTTCTTGGCTTTGCTGCGTCTGCCTTCACTGGGCAAGGCATATTTGTGTCGTATTTATTTCTTTCTCTAGATCTATGCTAGCCTGGAGAGTTATACATAATAAATTGTCTACTGATTTGTCTCTCTAGCATTGCGGATATATACTTCTTTCTTGTTATAGTTTGTGTTGTTTTGTTGAGGGGGGTTTAGAGCATCTGTTTTTTACTTGCCCTTTTGCAATAGGTCTTAAGCATTTCTTATCGTCTGTATTTGATTATGCTATTTCTTTGTATGAGATTGTTATGGATTTGTGGAAGCTGCTATGTTTACTAATTTTTGTTCTTAACTTTAACATCTTTGAAAGGTTGATATTATTGCAATTTTTTTGGATTATTTGAGTAACACGAAATAGTGCTACTTTCAAGAGAAGTGTCATTATTTCCATGGGGTTCTTTCCTTTATTTGACGTTCTATTCTAGAGGTAGATTCATTCAATTTTAGGGTTATGTAGAATTTAGCAGATGATCTTTTCGCTCTACACAAGCTTCATGTTCTAGCCCATCCTCCTAAGGCTTCCTGTATTATAGAGTTTGTTTAATCTGATAAACCCTGATCCTAGTTTCCTCAGAAAATTCATTTCCGACGATCAGATAGAGAATAAAGAGTCCAGAAATAGTGCAAGGGGCCCGGTTAGAATTCAATTATATTTATAAGGCCCTGAGTGTCGTGTCAGGAAGAAATGAGAATTTTCGGTGAATAATGTTCGGATCCAAAATGAATAGTGATTCTTTCGAAAAATACCCAAAATTAGTGTTTAAGGCCGAATTTGGACCCGGTTATATTGTCCAGGATCATAAATTGAGATTCGGTGGGAAACGAAAGTTTTCAATGAATAGTATTTTTCGGACGGAAATTTTTGGATGAATAGTAAAATTTTCGAAAATTGACCTTAATGGTTGAAAAGGTCCGAAAATAGCAGGAGAGTATAGATAAACAAAAACGGATAAAAAAGAAGACCATTTGAGTCAATTTTAAGCGATCCAAAGAAAATTACGATATCGCCCTTTTGAGAGATTAATGGGTTTTAATAAGTTTAAACCCAATTGAATTTTTTTCCGAAGCGAAGCATGAGATTGATAAATAAGACACCCAATTAAAGTATTTCATGATTAATTTAAAGATTAGATGACCATGAAATATTTTCAAAATATTTTCCGGTCAAAGTGAAATTAGACTATGAAAAGGAAAAAATGGACATTTTAAGTTAAGTATGCATAGATCACGCGTGAGCATAATACGCAGAAGTTTCAAGAAGTGTAACCCAAGTGAATGAGAATGGGTTAAAGAGAATGAGCATAAAAATCGAGTATTTAAGCTATAGATACGTATAAAAAGATTATCGATTTATTCGACCGGATTTCGGTTAGGAACATTTTTTTTTATCAAGTATATATGAGAGGTATTAGACCGAAATTGAAGCTTATAAAGTCAAATTGGCCATAAGATGTGTGTAGGATATTTATGGAATATTTTTTTAAAGGATTATGTATTGAAAGTTTTATTGAAATGAGAATTCGAATTTATACACCAAGGGGTAAAAGAGTAACTTCCATGTAGGATTTACATACATGAATTTATGAAAATGGTATGAGTGATTTACATGGGAGTGATGTTTAAAAGAGATGGAGTAAGCCCTGATTTCTGTTACGATATATAATCGATATTTTTTCAATATATCGCGTAATCGGGAATCGTATTTTTAATCGACTTTGAATCTTTCGAAAATATTTTTCCAAGTGATTATATGAATCCTAGGGTACTCAATTAGAGTATTATCAAGTCAATTTGAGAATTGAGTAACCCTATAATATTTTTCGAATTTTTATCGGTATGAATGAGATTTTATCAATTAAGGGTATTTTGGACCATTCAATTATGAATTATTTATAGAAATTGGTAGAATTATCACATGGGATTAATTTCATTAAGAAACACATAAGAAAGCACAATCCATGTGATGCTTAATGGACCAATCAAGTGTGACTCTTATATTATTAATAATGTGATTAAAGTTGACTTAGTCAAATTGCATTAATTAAAAGGTTTGTTGCCTTGTGCAATTAGGAGAAGTTGAGAGGCCAAATTAAGAATAAAAATTGACTATAAAAGAGGAGCTTTTCATGCCAAAGAACAAAGAAGCAACAACATTTCTTCCTTTTTCATTTTGAGAGCTACGGTTGAGCAAAGAAAAAGAGTGGAGAGGTAGAAGCAAAATGAGACATACGGTCAAGGTGGGTTGGTGAACTTCAAGTGAGGATTTTTTTAGTTAAAGGCAAGAAGATCAAGTAGGGAAACAAGTAAAAACAATATTGGACTTTGTAGATCACATCAAGGTTAGTAAGTGAATAAATTGTGCAATTAGTGTTTTAATGCATTCTTTTCTCCAATTAATTCTTTCTTTGAGCTACAAGCATGGAATTATGATGAATTATGGTTGGAATTTGATGGAAAGTATGATAGGTGAGGTTGATGCATGAAACTAGTGAATGATTAATTAGGGTTTAATTAGTTTTTGTTTAATTGATGTTTATTTGATGTATTGGTATGTTAATTAAGGCCATTGGAATGAATTGGAGCCAAGAAAAATGAAAAAGGAAGAATTTGATGTACTCTAGTAAGGGTATGAATTGAAGAGCAATGAGAATTAGTATGAGTTTTTATGTTTTTATGGCCTTAAATATTGTTTTTAATTAATTAAAGATGATTGGAATTGAAATTAGGAAAATAGGAATTTTGTATAAAAGTTGGATATTATTAGTAAGATTCCATGGCTTAAAAGTTAGGCCAATTATGTGCATTTTGATAAAAATTATTGACCAAGGGTATTTTTGTAATTTTCCATGATAAAATGGTGGTGGAACAACGAAAAAGCCATGGAGTAAAGGAAAAGCAGCGGAAAGTAAACAATGAGTGAAGTTTTTATTAAAATTTAAAGTACATTTTATGTTGTACATTATTGAGTTTATAATTATTTATTTGAATTCATAAATGTTAGTACCTTGTTTTAATTATGATTTCTAGCATAAAAAGAATTAAAGCTTATTGCATGTGAAATTTTAAAGCTTGAGTTGAAATAAGAAAAGCTAGTATTTAGAACGATTTGATATGGTTTAGTAATATATAAGCATATTTAAGACATGCTAGAGATTAAGAAATTTTAGGCTTTTGCCTTAAAAAGAATAAATTTTGTTTAGTTTGTATTAATTACTCTTATTATGAGAAATATCTAGCATGTATGTTGAATTTAATATTTACGCGATTAATATTTTATGTATTGATTTATTTTGACGCATGCTAGAAAAAATTTAAGAAAATTATTTAGGCTTTTGCCTTAAGAAATCAAAGATTTTTGAATAAAGTAAAGTGATTTTAGAAATGTCTTTGGTTTACCTAGCCAGCAATGAGCAGCGAGTACTCGGCTGAGTGCCCTATACGTGTATGGCTAGTTGTGAGTAGAAATCTACCATTTTCAAGTGTAGTTTGTTTACAGTTTCTTGTATGGTTACGGGTATTTATTTCATTATGTAATTGAATTGTATATGGCGATTATATTGAAATTATACCATGTGGGTTTCTAATTGATTTCATACTTATACTTAGAATGTATGAAAATCAAAGATTTTAGACGTTTAGCCTTGAAAATGAATTTATTTCAAAAGATTGAGTAAAAATATTTTAGTACGCTAATGGTTTATTCTAGCCTCAGTTGAGTACCCAATTGAAAGCTCTATGCGTGCATGGTAGATGTGAGAGAGAGTCACTAACTGAGAGTGGGGTCCGGATGACTCTTGAGAGAGAGAGTCAGTTGTGTCACCCTCTGCATGTATAGGGTAGTGTAGTTCAGACCGATTGCGTAGGGGTAACACGTGCCCAGAGTTCGTGCATCAACGACTACACAAAGTAGATTCCTTAATTCCTAGTGGCTAGCTAGAGATTTTATGCTGCCATGACAGGAGTAGTTTTCCTGGGTTACCATTCAGGGGAGAAATGAAACAGTTTTAGAAAAAAGATTTAGAAAGAGTTTGGAAACAATTTGTAAACGAGTTTCGAAAGTGTATTTTAGAAAAGCTTAAAATTGTTTTCTTTAGTTTCGTTAAATTATTATTCTCACTGAGATTTCTCACCGTTTTCTATATTTTTCCAAAAAACCTCCCTTAGATGCAGGAATTAGTTGTCTGACGAATGAGGCACAGAGCGAGGTACATGCTGATTGATGGAGACCGGCTCTACTACATCTTCTCATGTGGGTTTATGTTCCATACCATATGCATATTCATTTTGAGAAAAACATTGCATTGTATATAGTTTTGGAACTATATAAATACGTTTATAATTCGAAAAAAAAAAAATAACGTTATATCTTATGGTGTATATATGTTTATATATTAAAGTTTTACTTAAAGGAGATTTCCATTCCATTATGTGTTTATTTAAAATAGTTTGAGATGATTATATATTATGATTTCAACTTATAAGAATTGTAAGTTGTGACATGTAGTTATAGTGCTTTGAACCAATGTATATATTTATATCTATATTGTTATATAATTTATTGAATTGAAATTGAAAAATGGTTGCGATTTGGTTTGTGTTTTGGAAAATGGTGGGCCTGAGGCCCTGGTGGTTGAGAATTTATGAAATAGAAGTGTTTAATTTCAAATTTGTAGGGTGGCAAAGTCAGAAGTATAGCCGGCACTTTGCCGAAATTTCTTTAGATTTTAACGTGAAAAATTTTTAATACCACCACCCTCCATTTATCATTTTATAGAAAGTAAAGAATTTTAAGTTTAAGAAAAGAAAGTTTGGTGTCTCAATGAGAATTCTTCGAACTGAGTTAGGGTTCATTAGGATTCTGTTGGGAAACTTCGGGGTTTTTCTCGAACCTATAGTAGTGGTTCGGGAAAGGTCTCAACATTATCTCCTCCTCTTTCGGGTTAGCTTTAGTTCAATACTGATGGTTCAACTTTTTAGGCTCCTAATTTGGTTGGTTGTGTTGGAGTTTTTCGGACTTATCATGATTTTTTCAAAAATGATTTTGTTATTCCTTTGGGAATTGGTTATGCTTTTGAGATGGAGCTAGTGGTTGCCATTTATGTCATCTAGTATATTTGGACTTATCGTTGGATGAAGTTTTGGTTGGAGAGTGATTCTGTTTATGTTGTTTCTATTCTTCTTGTTCATTCGTCCAAGGTGTTCTGGTGTTGGCATCCGACTTAGGAGACGTGTCCTTCTTATTTGCAAGATATGAATTTCATAGTGACTCATATTTATCATGAGAGAGATTCTGTTATAGATGCTTGAGCTTCTCGTTTACCTTATTTTGTTTCCTTCACTTGGTGGTGAACGACTCTCTATGATGATTTTCTTGGTAAAAATCATTATTAGTTTAGCTAGTTTTGGCTCCGAGGGTGGTCACTCTATTTAATGAGGTCTATTATAAAGTTTGAATTACAAAAGTTTAGTTTTGGCTAAAACTTCTGTTGTCTTTCCTTTTCCATGATCTGGTTGTAATCTTTTATAGTTTGCTCTTTTGTTTTGTTTTGGTATTTTGTCTTGTCACTTTTTGTATGCTTTTTCCCTTTGTAGTAGGATAATCTTATTTTCCCTCTTATAGTTTGATATAATGTCAAAATCCCCTAGCATTTTTAGATCATTAATATTTCTCATATCGATTTATGAAATAGATCAAATATCCCCTATAGTTTACAAAAATGTTGAAAAAAACCCTTGTCATAAAAGTTGTCTTTAAAAATCAAAGTTTGATCATTAATGTGAACAGGTAAAACTACATAGATATTTTGGTTATTTCAATCATTTCAGTCACAGTAGATGGTAAAATAGGATTCCCTAAAACTATAAAGAGTAATTAGTGATTATGTCAAACTATAAAGGAAAAGTGAAATTTTTCCTTTTTAATAATGTATGTTGGTTTTAACCAACAATCTTTTATATATGTATATAATGATTTGTTCACACACAGAGACTAGCGACAATAATTTCTATGCAGATTCATAAAGTTGTGATAAACTAACTTATCGTATTCAAGAAATATAATCTGTGAGATATTTGTATAAGGATAAGCAATTTTACTTCGTTGTTCTAAGTGATAAAAAAATAGAGTAGCTCTGTTTTCATCCAAAAGATTCTTACAATACTTATTTACTTTCAACACCCTTTAATTAAAAACCGAAAATTAATAATTTACTCTCTAATTCTCTCTATAATTACAACATTAACCTTAAGAATTATGACTTATTTTAATTATTTTGGTTTTCTCTCTACATCCTATTAATTGTTTTAATACCCAATCAAATAACTCTTAAATCATATTACAAATTCTTTTATAAATATATTGATAATATATTTGATAAAGTCATTCCATTTGCATATATCTGAAATTTAACTAGTGATAACCACACTTAAACGCTAAGGTCTCGTTTGACACGCGAGATTGGATTGAATTATTTTAATATGATTGGATTGAAATCACATTAGTTAGGATTGGAGTGGATAAAATAATACCGTGATGTGTTTTCTGTTGTATGAGATTAGATTAAAAATAATAGTGTCCATTGTTTGATCTATTACGAGATTGGACAAAAAATAATTATGTATTTTATTATTCTTATAAAATAAAACTAAAAATATTTTAATATTATTTTAAAAAATAAAATCTAATTCTTTAAAATTTATTTTATTATTATTGAAATATATTACTTTTTAATATTTTAATAAAGTATATAAAAATAATATTAAAAATAAATTTAATGTTTTATAAGGAAAGAAACTAATAAAAAAGTAAAAAAAAATAGTGTCCCATACTGGTGGGATAAATAAAATGATAACATGAGATTGGAGAAATCCAATCCCATGCAACCACCAAATAAGGGATTGGGTTGAAATTTATCCAATTCTAATCCAATCTCTTACAACGTATAAGGCCTAAGATTTTGCTTGAAGACTCTTAAATGGAAAGGTTTTATAATTCTGCACTTTCACTCTTTTAATGGTTGATTGTAATTCTAATTAAGTTAATTCGAATCACCTGTAACTTTTTAAATAAACCTTTTTACTGATTTTTTATTTTTAAATTGAAGGGAGTTTTGGTCCTTAAAAAGATCAAACTAGGTCAAATAAAATAATTGTTAACAACTTCTACATATAGGGGTATCAGTGTAGAATAAAGAGAGTTCTCCATCTAAATGTTTCAAACTCAAAGCTTAGGAATATCGGTCAGAATGTCAGTGGGGTGGTTACGGGGTGGGATACCATTATTGTTCTTGGAACCTTAAGATAATTAGGATTTTCATCTCTCGCCCCATTCCCACTTGGTGCAGGGATGAGGAATCCATGTTTGGGGAGAGAGCTCCCAATCCCCACCCCACCTCACGTCATCCTATCTCATTTCATTTTCTCATAGCAATGTTATAATTATGTTTTTTTTTTTTTTTTTTTTTTGTAAACCATAATTATTAATCATGATTTATAAAAACAATATTAAATAATATAACTAATGTTTCATTGATATAAAATAGTTTATTATAAAATAAATCACTAAATGTATGAATAACACATTATTTATAATAAAATTGAAATTTTAATGATAAATTTGTATGTCTCTAGATCCTTCATGTCATGCATTGGTTGAATTAAAGCTTGTATCATGCATTAATTGAAGTGTGTATAGTCTTATGGCATGTATTGGTTGAAATGTGTAGAGTTTAACAATTTGAAATATTTATATTATATTATAAAATTTGTAAAATTATGGAGTCTCATGCGGCAAAACAAGGCGGGGATCAAAATATCTCCTCGCCTCAAAACAAACTGAGTTGTAACATCCATTTCCATTCCCATCCCATACCCAATTATTATATATCAAACCCATCCTAAACAGGGCAGATCCTCATGACGGCCTATCCTCATGGGGATTTTTGACATCCCTAAGTATTAGTGTAATTTCCCATTTTAACTATAACAATTAATTCCGGACAATTAATTCAAAATTTAGGGAGAAATATGACTGAATCCACAAACCTTGTCACGGAGATATTTTTGTCATCCTTATTTGGTCAGATTTAAATATGAGAGATGATATTTACACCCTACTAAAATTGCTTGTACAACCCTTTTGTAAGTACACCTAATTAATTTTTATTTATTTGATATGAAGAATATTATTTCCATAATTTTATTGGATTATATATTTGTAAATAAATTTTACTAAAATCAAATTTTTTAAAAAATAAATCAGGATATTTTAACAGTATATGCGATCTTTTGTACTTAAGAGGTGCATAGACAATTTTAGATGGGTGTGGATATGGCTACTCTTTAAATATATTGACTAGTCTAACAGCACATGATCCCAATTTATATAAATAGATTTGTTTTCATGACCAACTCAACCACTAGGCCACTTAGAACATCTCTAATACTCTCATGGATTGTGCTTTAAGAAAAAATTGTCATATCATCAATTTCAAGGGATTTATTTTCTACATGACATAAATATAATTTAATAGACAATCAAATTAAAAGTTGTTCTTCAATGCTTCCATGCATTTCCATTTAATGTTTCCATGTTTTTTTATTTTAAATTAGAATTGGAAATTAAAATTACATAGCTATGACTTATTGAGATGATTGTTTAATATATCCTTTGAAAATAGATGGTCATGTTGATAATGTCTATTTTTTATTTTATTACCTTAGTTTGATATTGATGAGTGATAATTGTAATTGTATTGAAAAAAAATTATTTTAACTCAATATTTTTTATCTATGTGGCACACAACTTTTTTGTAATCTATGAGAGCATTGAAGATGCTCTTAGATAATTGCCTAAGGCCTCCAAAAATCAAGGCCTCCAAATTCTTATTTCAACCTAATATTAAAATTTGGAGGCCTCCTAAAATATAGCTTTGAAATGCACAAATTTTCTAAAATGAAGGACACCTTACTAATATATTAATTTCAGGAGACTCTAATGCCACCAAAATCTCTTCTCCCTGCACCCAATGTCTCAACCCTCCCAATTTTAAAATTCACAATAAAAAAAAATTAATCTATGCACCCATCTTAATTACATAAGTAGCCTTAATTCTCTTTTCAATTATCTTTTTCAGCTGCATCTGTATCACCAGTTATCACAAATAAAATTAAAAAAAAAAAAAGCAATCTAGTTTTCATAAACATATGAATATGTTATTTAACATTAGCAAACTAATAAACATGAAGTTTAGATAGGAAAATTCTTGTAAAAACAATATAGTTTTCAAAAACCTGAGAGTAAGGGTACAATCAAAATCAAGGTCAAAACAAAAGGTTATTATTATTATATATATATATATATTTTTTTTTTCTCATAATCTTCCTTTTCTAACCTTGAACTTATTGTGTAGAGTTCTTGGACTTGAATCCTTTACAAATAAAGTCATACTATTTTTCACTTTATCTTTAATGTTATGTTTGGGACATGAGATATAAAATGGGTTTATAATTCAAAATATCTAAAACTCTTAAATCTCATATTTGGAATGCAATAAGTGGGATTCCAAACTCAATCCCAAACTCTTTCAAATCCCCTTCTCATGGGAATATTCATTTCCAACCAAAATGGTGAGATTTGATGAGTTTGAGAATAGACATTTCGTCTCTATTTAAAAAAAAAAAAATTAAAGAATATTTTAAAAAATTTAATTTTAAGTATATTATAAAATATTTAAATTAATTTTATTTTAATCCACTCCCAACTTACATCAACACATAATATAGTTTTTTATAATCTAATCTCAAGTTCTACTAAACATAAAATAGTAATTTTTTAATTTAATTTAATTCATTCTATTTTATTCTAATCTTGCGTGTTAAATGTTGTCTAATTTTTTTAGAGAGAGGAAATAGAATTAGAGAGAGAAAAAGGAAGATGTGTATGAATGGATGTGCTATATTTTTTGGACGGGAAAATGCAAAAAATGACCAATTTGGAAAGCCCAACCTCAAAAATAACCTTTTTTGTTTGATAGTACAAAAAAGAGTATGAATGGACAAAAATATCCTTAATGAAATGAGAGATATAAGCTGAAATACATCCTCCCAGCTTCTTCGTTAGCAACCGTCCACCAACTTCTTCTTCCTTAAACTTCTTCCCAACTTCGTCCTCAGACTTTGTCGACAACACAACTGTCCACAAGCCCTCCTCTCTCTCCACTTCTCCAGTTCCAACTTCCTAGCTTCAAACCCCACCTCCTCCTTGGACTCCCAAGCGAAACCCACCTCGTTCTTTACTTACATGAGTTTCGTATTCGAGCAAATCGATAAAATCAAGGAGGGAGGGGAACTGAAATGGAGGTGGGGGCGGTTTCAAAAACTTGGATAAGGATTTCGATGTAGAAGAAAACCCAGAAAGGGTTTCAGATGGAACGGAGGCAGTGGGCAAAAGGAAGGAGATGGAGGTGGCCTATTCGTGGCCATGGCCGATTAAGTTGATGAAGAGATTGGTAAAGCAGAATTACTTTGATCACAAAAGGAAAGATGAGGATAAAATGGTAAGAGAATTGGGGTTTGATGGTAGTGATGATGTTTTTGATGAAGAGAATGGTGGTGGTGATGTTAATTTTTATGATTTCAAGCTTGTTTAGACTGTTTTTTTGGGAAGGAGAAATTTGACATATTGAGGGTTGTCAAGTTTGAAAGCTTTGATTTTTAGTTTTAACTATTATGAATTTCTTGTTTATTGAATGCTTGGAGATGGATGTCATTTGAATGATGGAATTTGCAGAATAGACAAGTATTGCTAAGTTTGATGGCATTTGTTTGGAGTCTCTATATGGAGAATGTTAACTTTGTACTGAAATTTGTGTTTCGGTTGAGATTTCTAACCCAGAAGTTGGGTTTCCCAACTACCGTATTAAGAATCACAACCTTTTTATTAGATTCCCAACTCATAAGTTGAGATTCTCAACCTATAGGTTGAGATTTCCCTGTCTTCGAGTTATTCTTCGACTTCCGACGATATCTAGGATGGATTCCCAACCCAAAAGTTGGGAATCCTAACCTAAAAGTTGGAACCCAACCTTTATGTTGGGATTCCCAACTTCCGGGTTGGGAATCTACCTTAGATACAGTCCGAAGTCGAAAAATAACCCAATCTCAGGGTTGGGAATCTCAACAGATATGTTAGGATTCTCAATCCTTAGGTTGGGATTCCTACCCTCCGGGTTTGAAATCCCAACCTAGGGGTTAGGAACCTTCCTAACCCACTGGTTGGGAGTCCCAACCCCAAGGTTGGGTAATCTCAACCCATTCCCACCTTCCGAGTTTAGAATCCCATTCCCAACTCAGAAGTTGGGAATCCCAACCCGGTGGTTGGGAATCCTATCCCTGAGTTTGGGAAGGTTCCCGACTCTGGGTTGGGAATCTCAACCCACTGGTTAGGAGGCCCAACCTCAAGGTTGGGAAATCCCAACCCATTCTCACCCTCCGAGTTTGGAATCCCATTCCCAACTCAGAAGTTGGGAATCCCAACCCGAGAGTTGGGAATCCTATCCTTGAGTTTGGGAAGGTTCCCGACTTTGGGTTGAGAATTATGTTCCTAGGTTTGGAATTAAGTATTCTTTTTTATACTTCCAATAATTCTTGGATAATATTAAAACTCTTTCGATTGAGAGTACCCAGGTTACAATAACTAATTCAAAGCACCTCTTAAATTAATTGGAAAGATCTCAAAACCAAGGATGTCAACAGGGAAGATGACGAAGTGCTCATTAATTCAGTTGATATAAAGATTATCTTAAGGTTGACATTTAGCTTACTTATTTATTTTGATTTTATTGAGATTTTCTGTACTTGTTGATATGGAAACTTTTATCCAACAAGTTAATAATTGTTCTTTATATAGTTATTATTTACCATTCATGAATCATGAGCTTCTAAAACAACAACAATAATAAATTATATAATAAAGGTTCTTCACTTTTTTAAACAATAATACAACCAAAAAGGATGAAAACTTCAATTCAAGCAAGATCTATTCAATACAAGAACAGAGGATACAATTACACCACTGTAACATGTCATTCACATACTCATTCAAACAAACCAAGGAGGTCATTCCCAAACTCGAAGGTTGGGAATCCCACCCAAGATACAGTCGGAGGTCTGGAAATATCTCGACTTTGGGTAGGTTGGGATTCCGACCCTCAGGGTTTGAAATCCCAACCTAGGGGCTAAGAACCTACCTAACCTTTTTGTTGAGATTCCCAACCTTTGGGTTGGGAATCCCAACCCTTTGGTTGGAAATCCCAACCACAAGGTTGGGTGGGAATGGTGGCAGTTCCATTCCCAACTCGGAAGTTGGGAATCCCAACCCAGGGGTTGGGAATCGTATCTTGAGTTTGGAAAGGTTCCCAATCTCTGGGTTGGGACTCCTAACCCTTTGGTTGGAAATCCCAACCATAAGGTTGGGTGGGAATGGTAGCAATTCCATTCCCATCTCAGAAATTGGGAATCCTACCTTATGGGTTAGGAATCGTATCCTGAGTTTGGAAAGGTTCCTAACCTTTGGGTTGAGAATCCCAACCTTCGGGTTGGGAATCCTAACCCTTTGGTTGGAAATCCCAACCATAAGGTTGGGTGGGAATGGTGGCAATTCCATTCCCAACTCGGAAGTTGGGAATCCCAACCCAAGGGTTGGGAATCGTATTATGAGTTTGGAAAGGTTCCCAACCTTTGGGTTGGGAATCCTAACCCTTTGGTTGGAAATCCCAACCACAAGGTTGGGTGGGAATGGTGGCAGTTCCATTCCCAACTCAGAAGTTGGGAATCCTAACCCGGGGGTTGGGAATCTTATCCCTTAGTTTGGGAAGGTTCCCAACTTTAGGTTGGGATTCCCAACCTTGGGATTGGGAATTGTTTTCCTAGGTTGGGAATAAGATTCCCACCTCCGGGTTTGGAATCCAATTCCTAACTCGAAAGTTGGGAATCCCAACCCGGGGGTGAGGAATCCTATCCCTAAGTTTGGGAAGGTTCCCAACTCTAGGTTGGGATTCCCAACCTTATTGTTAGGAATTGTGTTCCTAGGTTGGGAATAAGATTCCCACTCTTCTGGTTTGGAATCTCATTCCTAACTCAGAAGTTCGGAATCCCAACCCAGGGATTAGGAATCCTGTCCCTAAGTTTGGGAAGGTTCCGAACTCTCCCAACCTTAGGGTTGGGATTCCCAACGCATAGGTTAGGAATTGTGTTCCTAGGTTTGGAATTGAGTACTCTTTTTTGTACTTCCAATAATTCTTGGATAATGGATATTAAAACCCTTTCGGTTGGGAGTACTCAGGTTGCAACAACTGATTCAATGCACCTCTTAAATTAATTGGAAAAGATCTAAAAGCTAAGGATGTCAACTGGGAAGATGATTAAGTGCTCATTTATTCAGTTAATATGGAGATTTTCTTAAGGTTGACATTTAGCTTACTTATTTACTTTGATTCTGTTGAGATTTTCTGTACTTGTTTATATGGAAACTTTTATCCAAGAAATTAATAATTGTTCTTTATATAGTTATTATTTACCATTCACGATCACGAGCTTCTAAAACAACAATAATAGTAAATTATATAATAAAGGTTCTTTACGTTTTCAAACAATAATACAACCAAAAAGAATGAAAACTTCAATTCAAGGAAGATCTATTCATTACAAGAACAGAGGATGCAATTGCACCACTATAACATGTCATTCACATACTCATTCAAACAAACCAAGAAGGTCATTTCTTAGTTCACATTACCAAAAAAAAAATGATCAAAAAAAAAAAGATAGATTTGCTAGAATCATTTCTCACTGTGCCATCATAACAAATGATAACATCATAAAGAATAGCTATCAAGTTGTTGAATAAGGTTCCTGGTTCAGACAGTCCTCGGGATGATAACCTACATGATACAAAGACTCAACTTTTACAAAGTAAACACCTTGGTAAAAAATGTATTAAGTATACTATAATAAATTAGAACAGCTATCTCACTGTGCCATCATAACAAATGATAACATCATAAAGAATAGCTATCAAGTTGTTGAATAAGGTTCCTGGTTCAAACAATCCTCGGGATGATAACCTACATGATACAAAGACTCAACTTTTACAAAGTAAACACCTTGGTAAAAAATGTATTAAGTATACTATAATAAATTAGAACAGCTAATTTATTAATCATAACCTACACGATGCAAAGACTCTCCCTTGCTTCTTCGCATGTTTCCATTCCTGCATTGCATTTCTTTGCTTCTCTTTGGTATTATGAAGAAGTTTTCTTGAAATTAATTATCAATGCATTGATGTGTTCCAGAGATTCATTGGCTATCATTTTTTGTAATGTAAGCTCTTCTAAGAGCAAAGTTACAATATATTTTTCCATTTCTTCAATATCTTTTCTCAAATTCGAATAAGTTTTATCATAATGTGCATGTGCAACAAAAAAAATAACATCATAATTTAAAAAAGAGGAAATGATGACACTAAAATTATTTAGCAAAACATGTATTACATAAGGTTCAAAAATTTGCTAGAACTCTTGGAGCAAAGAAAGAAATCAAACATGAGAGGTGCAATAGATAAACTGACTTATAAATGTTCCATTAGTAAGTCCTACTCCTGCAAGCAAGTAGATGAAACAATAGTTAAAATTTGCAAGTAAGTACAACTACTATGATGTCACGTATATGCCTAAAAAATTGAAAAGCTATTATAAAACAACTTCCCAAAGCTAGATGGACATAGAACAATGGAGCTAAATGACTAGCTGTAACTTCAAGAAACAAGGCAAACATAACTTCAAATCGAAACTTACAGAATAGATCACTGCCAACAACTCAGAATGCGTCAAACTCCAGTCTGTTGACTCATTAGTTGTACAGAATGCTGTTATTACCATCAAAACAGCACCAAAAAAGTACGAATATGCAGTGACAGAAAGGTTGGCAGGATATTTTGCTAAAACTGGGGCCTGAATGTTATTCCATGACAATGAATTGAATGTTAGAAGAATTACAAGAGATAAAGACATGTAAGACAACAATGCAATAGCTCCAAAACAATGGAATAATTTGGAAGATTGGAGTAGAATTTATCAAGAAATATGATATAGGTAGCATAGCAGAGGAGCAGGAAAACATTGACAACTCATGAACGAGAAAGAGAACAATTCATCCCTCCCAAATAAGAATATTATGAGAATACATACGATAGAGCTTTACTCAACTTCAATACCCATGAGAACCTCATTTTCATAATGTGGAGGTTGAGAAGATAATGTTTTTTTTTTTTTTTTAAATAATTATTAAATAAATGATGACATGCTTAAGACTACCTTTGGATCAGTAACGTAGATGGAAGGGTTCCTGAAGCAAGAGTAAGCATTTCCATCTGTCATGGTTTCATAATTACAACTACAACACAAGATTTCTAGCAACAATAGTTATTAGAACAAGGCCTTACATTTACGCAGTAACTCCATAATGAGTTTTTAAACAATTTCTTCAGTCAATTTATTAATGCTGATGTCTTATTCCTAACAACTTACAGAAAGGATAAATATTTATAACCAGTACATATTGGCAGTAGCGTCTCAACACTGCCAGTAAATGATACCAACTCAGACACTAGTTTCTCTACTATTCTTGTTGAGTTCCTATTCATAAATCCAATAAGAAAATTAACAAAAGAGATGAAAATTCATTCTTCAATTACTGTAGATACAGAAAATACCAAGCAGAGTCAAAAGACCATGCATTCACTTCTTCCATCAATTTCCAAATAAATATTTAAAGCACACGAACTATATTAAGCATTTTAAAGTCTTCTAACAGCAAAACTTGTTGCCACAAATAGATCATGTGAACTATCAATTGTTTAAGAAGCTCACATCCCTCCACTGGATGCCAATTGAATATCTTTAAACAGGTTCATAGAAAAGTCCAAATTATCAAACACTAGTTACCAACTGCAATGAAAAACCACTAGACTAGTTCTCATAATTTAAAAAACTACCTGAAAGGTCAAATAGAATTCTGATTAAAGCTCACCTAGGTCTCTAATAAAACCCAAACCTTACCCATTAGTCCGATCACTCATGTTGAAAGTATTGACCAGGAAATAGAGATGATTACAATAACACCATATACATCATAAGGCATCTAGCAAGGTCGCATAAACATCAAGAAAAGTTGAAGGATTTCTACTATTTTAGATTGGCAGTAGTTTTCACATTAATGATTCATCAAAAGAGCAAAATTGAAGAGGGGAAAAAGCCTAGCTCATTCTGACATACATCATATTAGCAAACAAAAAATGCATAAAGAGACTTGTGCAAGCATAAAAACTTGTGAGAGTTCAATAATCATCCAAAAATTAACTATAGAATTCAGTACCTAAATGGCTAAAAAAGCGGCCATGCACATACAATTTCCAATTAGGCATAAAACTCCAAGGTGCCAATGATCTAGTCCAAGCTCCGCAAAACTAGACATGAACCATCCAGCAGGCTCTGGTTGACCCCTTGCAACTATTTCACTGTGACTTACAAAGTCTTGGTTGATATTCCCAAGCAAAGTCGGGCCACGGAACAGAACCATCAATATCGCACCAGAGACACAGATGAGAGTACCTCCAATCTTAGCTTGACCTTCAGTTCTGAGCACGTTCACTCTTTCTGTATTGCATGAACAATTTCATACATGACATAGAACAGGTAATAGGGGCATTATAGGCATATTAGCATGAATAGAGGCATAAAGTATTGATAGCATTGAATTAGAGGAAAGAAATTTGTGAAACTCACCCCATCATGACAGCCAAAAGAAAAGTGAAGACTGGAATTACAGGCTGTATAGCAGCAGCATAGGTAGGATTGGTGTAGCTAAGACCAATTAGAAACAAAAGCTGGTTCCCAAATATCCTAATCAAATTCACCAAAAATAGATCTTTCAATATATATTCACAAGCAATTGTCCCTCATAACATGACAAGTACTAGTTAATTAATCACCACTTAGTAATCATTTTTCCACAACTGCAATCCTTAAGCATCCCATTCTTAATTTTCTCCTATTAGTAAATCAATTATCAAAGAAAAGAAAATAAAAAAAATAACTTTTGGGTAAATATCTCCCCATTTCACTAATTCCACCATCTATACTGTTTTCTATTTAACTGAGCTTCAAACTTATCAAACATTAAACTCCAACATTCCATCCAAGTCTGGTCATGTTATGACATAACATCTTAAACACTATTTGAGATAATTATTACCTTTAAGTCTTGTTAATTCCACCATTTTTCTATAGTTGTTATGTCACTAAATGCATTGTATCTGCTTCATGAATCATGTGTACGTATATGTGCAAGATCATTTACTGAGCCCTCATATGGAGTTAGTCACCTACCTTATGTCATGTAGCTGCAACTGTAATTAAGTATTATGAACCTACAGTGATAAATCTCAAGAGGTATCCTTCCATTTGCAAGCAACACATAACACACAATTTTTGTTCACTACCTACCATGGGGAAGGAGATTTCGCCAGAGCCAATTGCATAAGATCGGCCAGAGCCCACAGCACCTTCCTCAATCCTCATAACCTCTCACACTGTTTGTTCCACCAATGGCAAATGCTTCATGAGGAGAGAAATTGCCTACAACATGCCCACCAAATAAACTAGCAAAGGAACTAATGCAAATTAGCAAACTACACCAGAACATTGCTAAATTCATTTACTGTAATGAAAATCTAAGCCATGAGTGTCTGTAGAAATAAATACAGAAAAGAAATGGAATAAGCTTATGATTCTAATGATTATCCAAATTATGCCTTTCAAGGTTAGAACCTAAAACTCCTACAATACAAATGAGAAAAGGATAGATTACCTTAAGAGAAGACGAACAGAACCAATTTCTACACCCTTCCTGGCACGAGCATTCACTCTGTTAAAAAAAAGCCACTCTGGTAAAACAGGAAGTCCTTGCTCCATGTTGAATACAAACTGCACAGTCAACCAAAATGAGGGTCCACAGTCACAGTAGATAAAAAAAGCATAGAAGATTATAAATCACTAACCATTGAAGACCCATGATCACCAGAACCAGTGTAGACACTCTCAAATTTAGCAAGTAACATATCATCATAGAAGATTGATACTCTTCCTCATTATATCAATATCAATTGTGCAACTACACATCGTAGAACAATGGATCACCTTTGCAAAGTCAAGCATGTATAATATAAACGCATATAGACATACCGGTTTTCCATACAATCTGAGCTAAACTTAAATAAACTAAAGCAAATATGCCTATTCAAGTTTCAAAAAATGAAATTGACTAGACCCGTTAGAGATAATGAACCAAATATCCAATACATGGTGTCTACTATAACTAATATTACCACCATAGCTAACAAATCACAATACCAGCAACCTTAAGGAGCAAAACAGAAGTAGGAGGTGTCTTCAGAACAAAAGTGAAGCTCTTATCCTACAACCAAAGAGCATGGAAAAAAAAAATCACAACCAAACCACCAAAAACACACACACACACACACACACACAAAAACATTCAATTTCAATTACACCAACAGAATGTGAAGTAAACAAACTAACATCATGGACAATAATTTCAATAGGAATAACATAACCAACTTTGTCAGCAGTCCTAGCATTGTAATCCTTACAAAAAGTCGTGATATTTACACCCTTTGATCCAAGAGTAGGTCCCACAGGTGGGATAGCAATGGCCTTGCCAGCCTCTAGAGCTAGCTTTATTAATCCAACCACTACAAAACTCAACAAAAATTGTCAATAAACAAGGATAAAAGCCACAACTTGAAACAAATAGGGTGGTGGAAAACGGTGAAGGGCTTACCATATACCCTTTTAGGTTTTTCCATCTTTAGGAGGATCGGCCATGGCAATGACAGTGAGGAACTTGAGGGTTGAAGAGAGAATGAGGTTGTTTTGTTGTTGTTGAACAAGTGGACACAAGTGTTATTGGATGACAAGTTGATGGGTGAGGGAATGAGAGAAGAGGAAAGCTTTGCATTGTCAAGAGACTTTGGAAGAAGAGAGGAGCTTGGAGTATGGTATCTCGATAGATAGGACACCATTGAATTGTTGAGAGAGTGAATGTGTCAGAAACCAAGAAGAAGCGAATGTGAGTTTTGGATAAGAGAAAATAACGTGTGACGATGAGATGCGACGGTAAGGAGATCGGACAGTAGGTTGGGATTCCTAGAGAGAGAATGTGAGCAAAAGGTTGGAAATAGAGAGAGTGAAATGTTTCGTAGAAAGTGAGTGACCGACATAAAAAGGGGATGGGTTAAGGGCATTTTCGTCCCAAAAAGGACAATGTGCAAGGATTTAAAGAAGAAAGGTTATTTCTCAAATGGGTAATCAAAAATAGGTTATATTTCAACAAAACCCATATTTATAAAAAAAAAAGGTTATTTCTCAAATGGGTCATCAGAAAAAAGTTAATTTTGATTAAAACCTTTTTGGACTTGGTAGGGGATTCGTTATGAGAAAATGCATAAAATAGCCCATTTGGAATAGTCAACCTCAAAACTAACTTTTTTATTTTTTATTCTTAAAAGAAATCTCAAATGGACAAAAATGCCCTTAATGGTAACAAAGGGAGTCGGTTTGATCCCAACCTGAAGGTTGGGATCCGTCCAGGTTTGATCCCAACCTGGAGATTGGGATCCCTATCTCCAGGTTTGGATCCCAACCTGGAGGTTGGGATCCCTACTTTAAGGTTGGGATCATCATTTGATGTTGGGATCCATACCTCCAGTTTGATCCCAACTTGGAGGTTGGGATCCCCACCTCCAGGTTTTGATCCCAATCTGGAGGTTGAGATCCATACTTTAAGGTTGGGATCCGTCTAGGTTTGATCCTAACCTGGAGGTTAGGATCCCTACCTCCAGGTTTGGATCCCAACCTAGAGGTTAGGATCTTTACTTTAAGGTTGGGATCATCCCTTGATGTTAGGATCCATACCTTGAGGTTTGATCCCAACCTCGAAGTTTGGATCCCTACCTTTAGGTTCTGATCCCAACCTGGAGGTTGGGATCCCCACTTTAAGGTTGAGATCCGTCCAGGTTTGATCCCAACTTGGAGGTTGGGATCCCTACTTTCAGGTTTGGATCCCAACCTGGAGGTTAGGATCCCTACTTTAAGGTTGGGATCATCCCTTGATATTGGGATGCATACATGCAGTTTGATTCCAACCTAAAGGTTGAGATCTCCACCTCCAGGTTTTGATCCCAACTTGGAGGTTGGGATCCATACTTGAAGGTTGGGATCATCCATTGATGTTGGGATCCATACCTTCAGGTTTGATCCCAACCTCGAAGTTGGGATCCCTACCTCAAGGTAGGGATCCCAACTTCGAGGTTGGGATCCCTACCTTTAAGTCAAGATCAAATGAAGCTCATGTTGGAAATCCCTACCTGTATGTTGTGAATCTCAAACTCGAGGTTAAGCATCCCAAACTCAACCTATAGGTTCCAAATCACAACCTATAGGTTGTGAATCTCAACCTGTAGGTTGTGATAGCCAACCTTCTGATTGGAATCACAATAGATTGCAGGTTGCGATCCTAACTTCCACGACCGGATTCCCAACATGGGAGTTGGGGTAATCATTTTTCTCTTCTTTTTTTTTTTTTAATAAATTTTTCGTTTCTTGTTCATATTTTCATTGTTTAATTCATTAGTCTAATTTCCCAACTGAATTATATTGTGAATGTCAGTAATCACGTAAGAAAGACCCTTAATAACCTTTATTGGATAATGGAGGTTGGGATCAACATTTATTCAATTAAATCAATATAAGGATTGAATTAGATTGATAAGTGTGTCTTGTAAACCAAATAGAAGTAGAAATGGTCATTTTGAAACTTGCTTCATAAAATTACTTATCCAAAATCAACTCATCATGAAATGGAATTAAAATCGTTCATGTATCAAATGATCACATAATACAAGTGCATGTACGATACAGTCCTCAGCAATATGTTTTGCGAGCTGCTGCTCTTGCTATTGTCTCTCCCTTCTCTTCTCAGTGCTTACTTTTTCCTTGTGGGAGTTTGGTGGGAAGCGAAGGGCACACATGACCTCATTGTGCATGATCATTTTTCCGAAAGCAATCCTACCCTTGAATGCAATTTGGGGTTTGTTTTTGGAGTAGATGTCTCCTGTCTCCTTCGACACCATCCAAACATTTGCATGATGCACTGTTGCATCGATTACACCAATTGCACCACACAAACAGAGTTCAACTGACATGGAGATTGTTACGAAAACATGAAAAAATATTGATATAACCAATGAAGAAATTACTATATTTAAGGCAAATAGCCACAACACAAGTAATTTTACCTCCTTGTCATAGTCAAGTTATGCCAAATTGAAATAAAAAAATATAGTTAACCATGTTTGGTGGATGAAGAATTAAAATCAATGGTTATAGCAAAAAAAAAAAAACTGAAACTTACATTTGTCAGCTCAAAATATGGTGTCAAAGCCTTTTCCATGCCCTTCTATATGAAAACAGTCCTCTGAGGAATTTCTCCTACCAATAAACGAACAATGACTATTTGACGATGTAACTGCAAACTAGATGCATGTTCTGCCAGTTGTTGGTTTTCTTATAAGAGACTAGTCCTAGATTCTTCCAACTCTGCCACCTGGCCAGACTTGGTTTTAATTTTCATATCAGAACAAATAGAGAATCATGCTGTATAATGGCCTCTTTTAATTCACTTGACATGCAATTTGCTAGATTCTAATATGGGAAACCAAATGATAATAAACTGAATTTAATTACCCTATCTACCTACATCTGCAGTCGTGCGATATCATTATTCAGGCTAACAATAGTTTCTTTCGATATGCTCTGTCAAAGTTAAAATATCCAAAAATAGACACACGTAAGTAAGTCATAATTAGAGAAGAAGAAATATTCATGGTAATCAACTATGACAAACTTTTGTTGAACAAACAATCTACTTAATTATTGTCATGCATTCATCCTCATTTCATCCTCATTCATTCAACCACTTAAATCTCAAACACTTCGCCAAACTATAGGTTAGCAAGAAACAAAATTACTTAATTACAGTAATTTGATTGGTCAACCAACTTATTTTCACCATTTGCTTCACCAAGATGGGAAGTGACTTGAGGAGATTTTGGTGTTTTAGGGGAACTCCCAATAAGCATGGTTTTGCCAGCTTCTACCAGTTCCATGGAAGTTTCATGAGCAGCTACTAACACTCCAAAATCCAAGCCAGAATTCAATAAAGCGTTATACTTTCCTGATTGTACTATCATGCCATCTTGCATGACCTGACATCAACACGAATTTGCATTTATACACTCATGATTGTATGTACGTTGTTTGCAGAGATCTCTTCGCCAAACAAGCATCACTTAAAATTGAAATATGAACATTGTACTTACCAAAATACGATCAACATTGTGCAAGAAGTCAACTTGATGAGTTACAAGTAAAATGGTCTTGCCTTTGAGAGCCCCTCTCACACATTCCTAGAAGAAAACAATAGAACGGTTTAGACAGATTTCACAACTTGATTTGTTGTTATCCTTCAGAATCATACATGGAATGTATAGAAATACCACTATAGCAAATAGAGTATAATAAAAAGTAGAGATTAGAGAAGCCATTTATATGTAAATTTATTTCTTAGCTTAAATGCATGTCTGAGCACAACCTGTTCTCAAAATATAGAGCATTTATCCACGGTAATATGTGGCAGCATATAATTTGCAACACATGGAAGATAAAAATTGTATGATTTGATATATATGTAATAAACAAAAAGTCAGGCACATAAATAGATTTCCCAAACTTGTAATGAAGTAAATAATTAAATTACCTTAAAAATGTCTGATCCAGTATGAGCATCAACGACACTAAACACATCATCAAGAAGGTAGATATCACAATCCTGGTAAACAGCTCTGGCAAGTTGTATCCGCTGCTTCTGTCCGCCACTGAGATTGATGCCACGCTCACCAATTTCGGTCTGGTCTCCAAACTCCATCATTTCCAAGTCTTTCTCCAAGCTACAAACTCTTATAACTTCCCTATATTTCTCCCTGTCCATTGGCAAACCAAAGAGAATATTGTCTTCAATGGTCTCATTTTGAATCCAAGATGTTTGACCCACATAGGCGGTTGTCGCACAAACTCTGACCTATTACACAAAAATCATATACACCAATCAAACAACCAAATATTATCAATGCAGGTATGATCTTCCTGCTAGATGGTACACGATAATTAAATTAATAAAACGAAAAAGGCAACTTCAACAAAATGTACATCACAATTCTTACCCTCCCCGATATTTTGTGCATTTCACCAAGAACAAACTCAAGGAGAGAAGACTTTCCGGATCCAACAGTCCCCACAACAGCAGTAAGCTCCCCTTTCTTGACCTCCAAATTGATACCTTTCAACACTTCCTCTCCAGTTTCATCATCCCAACCGAAAACCCCATCTTTAACCTCTACCACTAAGTTACCATCACAACCATCAGCTCTTTCCACAAACTTCTGCTTTATGTTATAAATCAACTATAGGAAAGTGAATGTTCTAGAGGTTCCAAAATGTAAACAAATTAAGCTACTTGATTCATAGCATTAGAAGCTGACTGTGTCACAGTAATTGTGGGTGCTGCTGAACTAGAATTTGCAGGGGCAGTAGCAGATGCAGTAGCTGGCACAATGGCCAATGCATCTGAACAATATGAGTCCGTAAGAGAGGCAAGCAAATCAATTTCAGCTTTGTCTGAAGTAATGGGAGCCGCACTGTCAGAAGGGGTAGGAGTTTTTTGGTTTGACATAGCAGCTGTAGCTGACAAAAAAAGGCAAACAGTTTATCAAAAAAGTTTTTTTGGTTTGTGCAACAACCATAACAGCAAATAAAACTTTGATTCTCAAGCAACAAAATGTCAAAAAACCTTAATCTTAAGAACACTTATGGGAAGGGTTACTTTACGAGTGCAGCAGGGTCAACCAATTTCCAGTATAATTTTACAGTAAGTTAGCAAACAATGTCAACAAACAACACTGCAAGCTCCAATCAATCTTACCAAATACTCTTCCAAGAAGAGATACCAACATCTCATGAAAGTAGTAGTAGTAGATACAAAATCCTAGTAGGAAACAAAAATGAACTGCTGATCACCTGTTGTTCCAACTTGATTTGATGCTATGAAAATGATCAAATACCGACAACAATTCCTTCCGTCTTATCTCGACCTAATGAACAAGGGCCTTTTCAATCTCAAATTCTCCACCAGCATAACTATTGACTCTTGGAATGGTGCTATCACTAGTTTATATAGCAGCCTTGTCCAAACTAATCTCCAATCCACCAATTACACTCCACCTTCCCAATATTCTCTCAATAGAAATTCAACAAGCCATCCTTGAGTCACACAACCCAACATCCTGTGCCCCCAACCCCACCACCATCAACCCCCAACACCAACACTCCACCGCGCGCACATCACCCCCCCCCCCCCCCCCCCCCCCCTCCCCCTTCTTCCTTCACAAGAATGATAAAAAGAAAGCTTCAACTAAATATATAAGCAGATCAGGCATGAATCTTTAGAAGAAAACCAGAATCCGCATCTGAAAAGTGCATCTTACATTGCAAACATATGAAACTAACCCAGTTAAACAATGCCAGATCAGACTGAGATTTTTCACATCAACCACTCGATTTGAACCCAAACCACTCAAAATACTAAATAGAGACTAACCTTACAGACAGAGAGAACCACGGTGGGTGGGTCTAGTTCGCCTAGTCGGTCGTGGGTGGAGGTCGAAAATTTGTCACATGCAACGATGATGAGGTCGCATAGTTTTATGGGATTCTTACACAGTTTCTTTGACAGAAAATAACACAAAAACGTAACACAGAAAGAGAACCACGTTTGTCGGTCGGCTTTGCCTGGTCGATCGTCGATGGTGGTTGGACGGTGGATTAGTTTTCACTTGCACAAAGAATGTAATGAAAAGGTTGGGAATGGATAGAGAATGAACTGGTTGGTAAAGAGACGTGGGACCAACACACAAAAAAGGGTGGTCAATGGCATTTTCGTCCTAATAAAGGCAATGCCCACTGCCCTTAAAAAAAAGAGAAAATGGAGAAAATGACGCCTTTTTATTGGGCATCCTCAAAAGTAACATTTTTATTTTTTATTATTAATAAAAGACATTGAAAGGACAAAAACACCCTTAATGAGTATTTTTTGAAATCAATCTCAACCTTTAGGTTGGAAATCTCAACCCCGAGGTTGGGAATCCCAAATAGAAAAAAAGCATGAATGGACAAAAATGCCCTTAATGAGTATTTTTTGAAATTAATCCCAACCTATAGGTTAGGAATCTCAACCCTGAAGTTGAGAATCCCAAATAAGATTGAATATCTAAGGTTGGGATTCTCAACTTTTAGGTTGGGATTCCAACCTGCAAGTTGGGATCCCAACCTAAAGGTTGAGAATCCTAACCTTAGATTCAAGTTTGGGATTCTCAACCTCAAGGTTGAGATTCTCAACCTCTAGGTTGGGAATCCCATCCTTGAAGTTGAGATTTCAAATATAAATGTTGAATCAAGGTTAGGACTCCCAACCTGAAGGTTGAGAATATCAACCTCAATGTTCAATTACATATATTTCGTAATTAAATAAATTTATGGGGTTATTTCGTAATTTTAGAAAATATCTTTGAGGGCGCTTCTTACCCAAGAAGCGCCCTCAAAGATATTTTTTAAAATTACAGAATTGCATTTTAATTTTCTGAATTATAAAAAATGACCTTATTATTATTTTTTGAAAATTCAAGATGAAATTCGTAATTAAACAAATTTTTGGGATTGTTTCGTAATTACAATATTTATCATAGAGGGCGCTTCTTACCCAAGAAGCGCCCTTAAAAATATTTTCTTAAATTATAGAATTGCCTTTTTAGTTTTCTGAATTATCAAAACAGATCTTATTATTATATTTTGAACAAAATTACCCCTTCCATTCCTTCAACATCAAAATCCATAATCTCCCACAATTCATCAACATCATCAACCACAATTCATCAACATCATCAATACAATTCATCAACCACAATTCATCAACATCATCAATATAATTCATCAACATTATAACTTTAATAAAAAAAAAAAAAGAAATCCGATTCTGGGTTTGCGACTCAGAACCATCTGGTTCTAGGTTCGCGACGAGCGTAGAACCAGACAGTTCTGGGTCGCGAACTCAGAACCAGATCTGGTTCTGGGTTCACGAACCCACAATCAGACTGTTCTGGGCTTCGCGAACCTAGAACCAGACGTGGTTCTGGGAACCAGATCTGGTTTTGGGTTCATTGCCGGTTCCCAGGAAAAAAAAAAGGAAAGAAGAAGAAGAAGAAGAAGAGAGGGAGGAGGGATGAGAATATCGATGGGTTAGGACATTTTAGAGAGAGAATGAGAGGAAAATGTTTGATGGGGTGGGAATTTTAGAGAGAGAATGAGAAATGGGGTGGGTCACAGGCGGGAAAAGATATGGGTAAGTGGTAATTAGCTGTACTATTAAGGGTATTTTGATCCAAAAAGGATCATACTGCATAGAATTAAAAAAAAAGGTTAGTTTTTAATTGGGTCATTCAAATAACGTCATTTTTCAATAAAACCCAAAAAAAAGTCATTTCTCGATTGTGTTATAAAAAAAAGGTTACTTTTCAACAAAACTCATTCGTTAGTCAGGAGAGGTGTGGTATTGGGCCTGCAAACAAGCCCATGACGATTAGACTCATAGATCGCTTTCCAGTTGATGGCGTTGGAAAAATTCCCAATTATCCCCTTAACAGACCGGCGACAATGGGTTTTGGGTGCATGCATCAGCACCACAACAGAATGTCCATTTCAACGGAGCTTCCCGTTTACACGACTTTCCGGTCGGCGGCGTCTTCCAAACGCATCATCATCCACAATAACAACAATGCTGTGGTTTGTTTGGCCAAAAAATCCAAGCCGCCATTTATTGGAATGAGCATGAGTCCACGTAGTCAAACCGTGGAAGTCATCGGCATCGGCAGCAGAAATGACGCCGTCCTCGACTTCTGCTTGGATTCCCCTCTCTACTCCTCCTCGTCCTCCTCCTGTCTCCGCTTCTGGTAAATAAATCGCTTGTCATGTTATACGACTAAACTTGTTTCGTCAATGAAAGAGCGTTTTTGTGTGGCAGGAATGTTGTCGCGAAAGATTCGTCGAATGCACAATTACGACAAAGGTTCCTTGCAAAAGGTTTGTTTTTGTTCTCTCTTTTTTGTATTTATTGTTGTATTGTATCTCGATTGCTATACTAGGTCGACTTTTCTCTTGTTTATTTTGCAGATTTAGATTTGTCTGCAAGGATTGTTGAAGTTTCACAGTTTCTACAATCGCGTTCAAAGGCTATTGTTCTTGTTTGTACATTCTTTAACCGTTTCCTCAATTTTTTTTTTTTAATTGATTTTTGTTACAAATGGTATTTTGTATGATAACACAGTTTATAACATGTTTTTATCTATTTGTGTGTAAAGAAAAGGAATATATATATAATTTGTATAAATTATTGGCACTTCTTGATACTCTTAGTCAAACGGTTTTCGCGTCTGTTTTTGGTCTCAGGCTCGGTTTTTCCTTAAGAAATAACTGGTGCTAACTAAGAAATGTAACCAAGAGTACTTGATCTGGAGAAGTTCCGTTGCAATGTTGACAAGAGAGTTTGATTTAAATGTAGTTTGTGAAAGTTATGTCGATTTACATTGTCATTAATTGAAACTTAATTGTTGTCAATTTTTGTATGCCTAGATTGCTGTAATTTGCTATTTGCATGAAATTTATTTTGCTTCGTTTCCACTTTTGTCTTATCTAGGTTGTGAGTGCTGGATGTGGCTCAGATCACGTTGTGGTTATTGATATTCTTAAAATGATAAGATTGACTGATGCATATGCCGTTGCTGTAATTTTGAAGCCCTTCAGCTTTGAAGGAAGAAATCGCCTTGATGAGGTAGGAGATGATCTAGAACTGTGACATTACATGCATCTTTTTCGTTAAAGGAGGAAATGATTACTGTAGTAAGTACTGCATGATTTACTTTTATCCGAAGAATATTTTAGTTGTTTTATATTTTCCTTATATATGCAAGATTTCAGATACATTAGTACACTAACATTGAATATTGATTTTAGGTTTATTTATTCTTGAGATGTTGTTTCTAGTATGCACATTGTTGAAATGTCAGTTGCTTTAAGAGATTAAATATGCATACATATCTCATCTTTTTGGTCGAGACCAAGTGTAGTATTGGTTCTCTAACTCTTCGTGCTCACTTCCTTAGAAAGAAACAAATGGATGTTGTCACTTAATTTGCTTTTGTCATAATTTGTGTTTTGATGATTGTTCTTTAGTATATCCTATACCTTGTGAGCCTCTGACTAATGATTAATTTTCTTGCAAATTTTATGGTAAAAGAAGCATCAATACATTTTTCCAAAAGTAGTAACTGAAATTTTTAAATAGAACAAATTCCAATCCTGTGGAAAAGCTGCTTTTTAGATTCCTGTATGAGCTCTAACAAAACACTAGTTCATCTGTTGCTAATCTCATCTACTTGGAAATTATAAGTATTATTAGTCTTTTCATACTTATTGAGGTGCATCAGTTAATCCTTCTATAGAATTTGTAAGGTTTTGCTCTTAGCAATGATGTAATTTAACCCAATTGCAGGTAGAAGATTTGGTTGCAAAAATTCAAGAGCATACAGACTTTTGTATCGGTAAGTGTTGTGTCTTATATGTTATTAGTTAAACATTCTGCAGTCATATTAATAAAATAATTGTAAAGATGCATTATTTTGATCCCACCTTCCTGTGGATATATCCCTTAAAATTTCAGCTTTCATTTTATTAATAGAGTGCTTTATCTCTTCAAATTCTCTATAATTTCACCCTTCAAACAAGGACTAGTGAAGGTGAGGAATAAGGATTCCCCCCTTAACTAACTCTCGTTGATTTTTCTGACATTTCAAACAATCCAACATGTGTTTACTGTCTCAGTATAATAACCTAATGAATGACAGAAAGTGGAAAGGAAAGAGATCTGCACCATTATGAATTGACAATGTATAGGAAGATGAGGAACAGTTTCTGCATCTTGATTGCATATGTAGCTCCAATGATTCACTATCTTTTACTCAGTTCAATTTATTTGAACCTCTTAAATTAGTTCATGATTTGGATCATATATTTATTTGTGTGTGATTTTTGATATTTCCCTCAAGTATGGACATTCCTGATCAAAGAATTCTGGGCTGAAGTGTGACATTCTTTGGGAACTTTCTGTTTAAAGTTTAAAGGTCAAGTCAGTGTTGAGATAGATAAACTTTCCTAGAGAATTTAGAATGTTTCATTCTGAAAATTGCACCAACATCTTTTTGAGAATCCTTGTTTTATAAGTTAAAATACTACCTTTCTTTTAGCTAGGTAGTCAATCCTGAGGTGCTGCCTTCTGTTTGGGGCAAATGGCTCTTTGGTATAGAATGTTCCACTTTATGTCTGCTCTTGAATGATTTGTGAGATTTTCAGTCACTATCTTTTATGGTTTAGGTTTTGGTTAGAATTCTCATGCTTATGCTTTCAGTTATCGCATACCAGGGATAATTTTGAGATACATAGCTATAGTAGCTTTTAAACTGAGGTTTGAATTGATTTTAGACATGAAAGGAGCATCAATGTGAACTGAATGGCTACATTGCAGCAATCTCGATTTTTCATTTTCCCTTTTGACTTCAGAATTATAAGAATGCCGTCTCTTTTGTTTCTTAAGCTATTGCTTCTAATTGACTTGATAAGCTTAGAGTGGCACTCTATGTTGTTCCTTGTCAATGACAGATATTGAGACTGACAGATTACTTAAGAAGGATTTTGTTACCCTAGATGAGGCTGTAAAAACTGCAAATACTGCCGTTCTTTTGGCTATAAGTGCCATCTCTGTTCTTGTATCAGTAAGTATACCTTTTCTCATATCTAATTAACTTCTAAATTTCCTAGTGATGTTAACACTTGTTAACATCTGGGACGTTTACAGGATATGCACACAAAACTTATTGATGTAGCACATAATAATTTGAAAGAACTCAAAGCCATAGAAGTTCTAAAAGTAAGTATGTTTTTATAACTACTCAGTTTTGGTGCAAGTAGTGGATGATTATAAATGTTTTTGAAGTTTCTATGTATACTTTTAATTTAGTCTGTTCTTCATGATTTCCATAATTAGTTGCCTTTTAGTATCAGATTGTTCTCATTGATGCCGATGAAACCTAAGTGCTAATATTTTGCCTCATTTTATTTTTGTTTTATGCTATTATCTGTCTTTCTAAGGCTAGTGGAATTATGTACAGATTCTGCGAAACTTCAAAGAAGGAAAAGTTGGATTTGGAGCTGGTTTGAACTTTAAAACTTCTATTTTGCAAGCTATATATGACTGCCCTTTCATTGGTGCTCGTGTAAAGGTATTAAAGAGAGCATGAGTGCTTATAATAAAATTCTTATATTGACTGATGTATTGGGTGTGTATTTATTGTTTCAGTAATCCACATATAGAAACAAACTAATGTGAATTTGAGTGACCAGTTTGTGGTCACTTTGTGTTTGTTTATATTTGGTATCGACTTACCACTTGTGTGGACATGTTATGTGTTCTTTATGCAGTTTCTGATGCTGTTGGAAATTTTATTATGTATTGATTGTTTATAACTTTTTGGTAGATAAATTATTCTCCCATTTTACTGCAGTTTTATGCTGCCATTTTAGTGTTTTAACTGAGTTGTTTTGTACACAGGAACTAGATGGCACAGTCATATGCATTGTCTCAAGTTCAAGCCCTATTAACAACAATGATTTGCTAGACTTCTTGCATACTTTCCGTCAACTGACAGAATATACAAGGGAAATTGTAATATCTGTTGTTCTTGAACCTAATCTGGAGCCAGACCTGTTAATAACAACAGTTGTTGCGTTAGGGTAAGTATCAGCCTTTTGAATATAAAAATGCTAACTGATGAGTCCATTATTTTCTATTAGTTATGCCTTTGTCATTCTGATTCATGTTGCAAGCTGAACTATCCATAAGTTGAAAGTAGGCAAGCCATGAATTTAATCTCTGTCATGGAAATCGAGATTCTAGCATATGCAGAATACCGTAGTTGACAAATATTAGAAATTCTCTGAGAGGCTTATTCTGTAAGAATCATTTTTGTGGTACTTACGAAAATCTGAATCTGAAGTTCTATGTTTGCACAGACAGGTTGTTACTTTTGTTTTGTTGTTTATTTCCAGTATTTTTTTCTTGAAGCTATAAAAGTCTTAACTAATGCTACCCTATTGAAACCTGGGAAGAGTGTGTGTGTGTGTGTTTTTTTTTTTTTTTTTGATAGTTCAGCACTCTAGCATGTTTATAAAGTTATCATATGTGATAGGGAATTTATTCTCATCATTTTTGGGGTTTATTGGGATGGGGTGACTGCATATGTGGGGATTAATTGGTTGTTCTAAGAGTCACGAATGCTCCAAAGGAAACAAAGATGATACAAAATAGAATGTTAGGAGGAAAGAATATTAGATATCAAATATTTATTATCAGGTTATCAATTTTTTGTTTTTCATGCCCTTATTTTTATGACTATCTGAAGTAAATTTTCATATGATTACCAGTTCTTTTGAACGTCAGACTACTCAGGATAGCAGCATTTTGTCTAGACTGGCTCATCATTTCCCCTTTGTTTTTAATCTGTTGAGGAGACACCATCCACAAGAAGAAAATATTCCAGGAAATAATGGGCTTGAGAATGCATGCCATTCTAAAGTGATTAGTCCTTCAGACTCCGGTGAAACTGAAGATAGGATTGCTGTAGAAGGTGTCACTGAAGGATTTGACAGTTACTCTGTAGAAGTTCAGCCAGTATTGAGCAGTTACAATTATATCGATTCAAGGTTGATATCATCTTTTGAATATTACAATAATTTGCCTTAACATGTATTTCAATCAATTTACAAAAGTATTGTTTATTTTTGGTTTTTGGCTTTTCTAGAATTGATGGTGGTGGATCTGGACAATTTGAGGCTGAATTATTTAACACCAGAGCTGAGTTTTCCAACTTTGATCAAACTTCCGAAGGTAGCACCATAAAGTCTCTGATCATTATTACATTTGGATTAATGATTGATAGCTTCATGAGTTGAGTTATTATGACCTATTTAAACATTTGGGATTGCTGCATGTTTAAAGATGCAAACAAATCTATCAATAATCATTTGATGAATCACAGTGAAAATTCAATATCCAGGAACTCCTGCTTTGCAAAGGGAGCCATTGAATAGTTGGAACTTGGGGCCTGGACATCAGATTGCACAGGAATGGGCCAAAGAAAGGGCTGCTGATGCTGGGGCTACTCCAGTGCTTGATAACCTTAGCATATTCTGCCTTCCTGTTGGAGTAAGACCATCAGAACAGTTGACCGACTGTTCTGATGGTGTCAGTAATTCACATGCCACACACCAGCAAGAGCTTAAGTCTGAGGATGATGTTAAAGCAGTTCCAACTGTTAATTCAAATATATCTTCTCTGGGTGCCCTTACTGGTGCAAGTTTTGATGTTGTGAGGGATTTTTATAGCTCTGCATCTACCTTATTGAAGGGAAAAACTGTTGATGCTCAGAAGAAGCAAGGAGTGCTTTCCATTCGTGCAGCATCTATGCTGGTAATGTTTTTTTCTTTAATTTATTTTTATTTCTTATGTGTTAAGCTTCCGCGAATAGGATCTCGTCACAGGTCGATTCACAGGGAAATCTTCTTGATTTCCTTTGTTTGCGTTTTGACCTTTCCTAGATGAACCTATTTTGACAAATAACAATGGGGGTTTGTTCTTAAGAGACCATCCAAGCTCTCCTTACTCTTTCTTTTATTGCAAAAGTCTGAATTAATCGTTTTATTTCATAACTTTCTCTTTTATAACAAGAGAATGGTTTTAATAAGGATACAAATTATATATTGCCATTCTAGAGATCCTTAAATTAAATAACTACCGAAACAAGTCTCTCTCTCAATAAGGTAACAATATATTAAAACTAAAGGAAACTAAATACCTTGCAATACTCAAAAATAAAGGAAAATAATTAGAAGGATTCTATTTATGCATTCCTATTCCTAACATTATGTCATAATTTGAATCTAAGGATAATGTTAATTTTGTGCTTTGCAGTGTATTTGAATCTAAGCAAGGTGCGGGTTTGGTCTTCTAGTGAACTGCTAAGGAGTTAAGTGAATTTTTGTCTTCTAGTAAACTACAAATGTTTGGAGTTCACTAGATGATCAAATCTGCACTGTCCACATGGATCCGTCCACACTTAGTAAACTACTGCTATATTGTATATCCAGAACATTTCATGAATTATTCAATTTTGCAATTTCAGTATTTAGAATCTATCGTAAATCTGTAGGATTTTATCGCTTCATAGCAGTCTAAGAATATAATGGTCAAACTTTTTACCTTTACGACTGCAAGAGGAAGTGACCTGATATAGTGATATGGTGGTATGTGCTATTATCTGTTTGCTATCTTTGACCTGACCTGTGTCTAGTTTTCAGCTCATTTGGATTCAGTTCTGATTTTCTTTCTTTCCCAGGAAGCTGAACGTGATTCACCAAAAAAGTGGACTCCTGTAGTGGAGATGCAGTACAGAGGAGGAGTCTATAGGGGGCAGTGCCTAGGAGGTCTTCCTGAAGGAAAGGTACTGTACTGTAGCCCTAGATTTCTGGAAATTAATTCTGGAGCATACTTGTTTTTTGTCCACAATAAAGGTCAAATGTCAATTTTTGCGTGAATTACACAGGGTCGTCTAATCCTTGGGGATGGAAGTATATATAATGGTATGTGGCGTTATGGTAAGAGATCAGGTCTGGGTACATTTTACTTCAGTAATGGAGATGTTTTCCAGGGGTCATGGAGAGATGATGTGATGCATGGCAAGGTTTGACATTTTCATCTGAGCGTGAAACTAGCAGATTCCTAAGGATATTTTAATTGTGAATTATCTTGAAACAGTCCAATTTCAATGGTCTTGTAGGGCTGGTTTTATTTCCACACTGGAGATCGATGGTTTGCTAACTTTTGGAAGGGAAAGGCTAATGGTCAGGGCCGCTTCTATTCAAAGTCTGGTGACGTCTTTTTTGGTCATTTCCAAGATGGGTGGCGACATGGCCACTTCCTTTGTATTAGCATAGATGGAGAAAGGTCTGTATCTCTCTTGCTACGTATCTGATTTTTAATTTCTAGATGCCATAAGTTCATTCAGGTTGCCAAAGATATATGTGCACTAAACTGTTTTTATATTATCACGATATGTCTTCCCTTGTATATAAAAAAAAAACATTCAGTTGTGTACTATGATTGTTTGCTGCAATAAAATGTGAATCTATGTTATTGTATTATTTGTATCCTGGAAACTGAATGTTATTTAAAATACCATATTTGCAGGTGCATTGAGATTTGGGATGAAGGGGTTTGCATAAGTTGTAAGCCATTCGACTCTGATACTGATACTGAATAATAATTATATACAGTATTATGTTATATCATTTTCTTCTTCATTTTGCATTACATGTTGTAATTATCTTATATTTGGTCACTCGTTAGTAAGTAGGGTTTAGTGTGAAGTTTCAAGAGAAATTTTGAAAACGATGTTGGAAGTCTGGCTGCGCCAACTCAGCTATGTAACAGCATGTGTAATCATATTTCATTGTTCGGAGGAGAGGTATTTTTTTATGAATGTATAGCTTCCTATTTCTATATGATCCTTTTTTCTCTTCTTGTTCCCGTGTTTATTTGCATTGACAATTCAAAATTTGCTTTATGGAAAACTAACCTATTTTAAAGGATAAAATGACTAAATTGTTCTCTTAATATAACCGCATCTAATATATAGCCTTAAGAACCAGACGGGAGATAATATGATGGGATGGGCACATGTCCATTCACCAAGTGGCGTGTGGCATGGGCACAATGTTTTCAATCCAACGAGGCATGGTGGCTATGAGTAGGGGTGGCAATTTGGAACCCGACACGACGGGTCGACACGAACCCGATACGAAAATTGCGGGTTAGGGTTGAATATAAACAAGTTGGGTAAATTAACGGGTCAACCCGTTCAACCTGTTAGCTTATCGTGTCGGGTTCGTGTTTTCTGAATCGTGTTACGGGTTGACCCGTTAGCGAGGGTAAAAAAGTAATTTATATTTATAGGGGTATTGATGTAATTTCAATAGTACTATATATAGCTTTTTTTTCTTCACAAACCAGCCCTAGCTGCACCCACACAACCCACTGCTGACTCCCCACACACTACAGACCCTTCTTCTACTTCGACAGCAGCCACTCCCACTCCCACTCCCACCGTGACACCGTCCAACGCCACTCTTCCAGATCCAGTCTTCCAAGTTCCAACGACACCCTTGACCGTGACAGCCCACTACCCACACACTGTAGACCCTTCTTCCACTTCGACAGCAGCCACTCCCACTCCTACTCCCACTCCCACCGTGACACCACCGTCCCACGCCACTCTTCCAGATCTAGTCTTCCAACAGCACCCTTGACCGTGACAGCCCACTGCCCACACACTGCAGACCTTTCTTCATTAATTCATCATCTTCAGACCCGTGACGTGCCGTGACCTTCATCTTGCTCATCTGCTCACTCAACCAGTTCAGATCTCGTCTCCTTCATCTTCAACAGCCAGCTCCACAACTTCATCATCTTCTTCATCTCCGAGCTCCCACAGTACCCAGCTCAGATCTCATTCATCACCTTCATTGTCAACAACCAGCTTAGGTAGCGACATAACGTCAACATCTTCTTCATCTTCGAGCTCCAAGCCTCCCACTGTGGCAGTACCCAGCTCATATCTCATCATCTCCGAGCTCCGACGATAGAAGAACCCAGCTCAACCAGCTCGTTCATCTCCAACAGTCACGGTAGCAGCAGCTCGTTCATCTCCACACCACATGGTCACATATTCATCTTCAACAGTCACGGTTTCGCCTCAGGTAAGTTGAATGTTTTTGTATTTGCTCAATTAATCTAAACAAACTTGTTGGGTTTGTTTGTTGTTTGTTCAATTCAAATTATATGCTTATTTTAGTGTTTGTTTTATATTTATCAATGTTTTTGTGTGGTTTTAAATGTGAAAAGTATACAATCCCTGTCTGGATTTTCAATTCTCTAAAAAGATGTTTGAGCTTTTGAATCTTGTTTTAATTAATATATTTTTATTATTAATCAATTAGACACCCATGTTGTATTGTTGTAACTCTTCGTCATGTTGTGTATTGTCATTTTCCAATAGGGCTGCTCAAAATAAAAAGTCAGTTTTATAATACCTGTTGTGATATAATTATCACTTATCAGAAATAGATTGTTTTTTAGATGCTCTGCTTTTTAGATTGCTATACTCTAATAATATTATCTCCAGTTATTACCTAGTGAATTTGGTTTATGAATCAATATATTCTCATGATCATCTGTGCATATTTTTTTTTTAGATAATTTATGAAGTAGAATATTTAATGAGCTTCTATTCAATTTTGAGATTGCTATATGACAGGTTTTATAACATAGTTCAAGTTTTATAAAGTAGAATATTTAAAGAAATAGTTCATATTGTAAAACTATATGACATGTGAGTTGATTATGAGATTGCTTTTCAATTTTTCATGTACAACTTAAATTTATGGATTCCAACGATATCAATATCAACGATTGGGAAGCTAATAGTATGAAAGAAGATTTCGATGAGGAAGGAGATGAGTATGTCGAAGTAGAGACCAATGATACAGGAAAGGGAAAGAATGTCATGATGACTAAACTATCCCCCAAAAGAAAGCTTAGATCAAAAGTGTGGAGTGTGTTTACAAAGCTACCACGAAGTAAAGATGGAAAGCTAAGGAGTAAGTGTAAGCTTTGCAACAAGATTTATATTTGTGAAAGTAGTTATGGTACCGACAATATGAAACGCCACATGGAATCAACTTGTCCGATGAGGAAAAACAAATATATAAGTCAAATGCTCATTGATAAAATCGGTGCAGATGGTGTGACATTTACAAAATCCAAAGATCCTGAAGTATTTCGAGGTATGATATCTGCGGCCATTGTATGTCATGATTTACTTTTTCAATTTGTAGAGTGGACGTGGATTAAGAAAATAATTGAATATTTGGATAAGGATTTCACTTTAGTTTTTAGGAATACTGCAAAGGGATGTGTTGAAGATGCATGCCAAAGAAAAATAAAGGATTAGAAATATGCTAGAACAATCTCCTGGTAGAATTAGTTTGATATGTTATTTGTGGACATCTATAGCTACTGATGGTTATTTATGTCTCACATCACATTTTCTTGATAAAGATTGGGTTTTGCAAAAGAAAATGTTGAATTTTTCTTTTATGGCACCACCACATGATGGAGTTTCCTTAGCTCATAAGATTAATACATTGTTATGTGAGTGGGGAATTCAAAATAAGATTTTTTCATTTACTTTGGACAATGCTTCATCGAATAAATCATTTATTGATATTTTGAAAAATCAATTGAACATAAAGGGGGCACTTGTATATTGTGGTGATTTTTTGCATATTTGTTGTTATGCTCATATTTTAAATTTGATTGTTCAAGATAGTTTGAAGGAAATAAATGAGGAGATCCATAAAATTCGTGAGTGTGTGAAATATGTGAAGGGGTCACAAGTGAGGAAACAAAAGTTTTTAGAATGTGTGAAGCAAGTTTCTCTTAATTGTAAGATGGGTCTAAGGCAAGATGTTCCTACTAGATGGAATTCGACTTATCTTATGCTTGAAAGTGCTATTAATTATCATCGTGCTTTGTGTACATTAGAGTTGAGTGATAGTAATTTCAAGCATTGTCCTTCTTCAAGTGAGTGGGAAAAGATGAGAAAATTGCTTTATTTTTTAAGGTTTTTTATGATGTCACTTGCATTTTTTCGGGAACGAAGTATCCAACTTCAAATTTATATTTCCCGAAGATGTTGGAAATTTATGTGCTATTACAACAAAACTTGGAAAGTGATGATTTATTTTTGCAAAATATGGCAACTCAAATGTACACTAAATTTAACAAATATTGGGGTGATTTTTGTACCATCATGGTCATAGCATTGATTTTGGATCCTCGGTACAAGATGAAATTTGTTGATTTTGCTTATAGAAAAGTTTATGGGGAGGATTCATTTGAGTTTGAAAATGTTCGAAGTAAGTTGCATTCGTTGTTTGATGAGTATGTGAGAAATGCTTTAGCTACTTCAACATCTAATTTTGGTGGTAGTGGTCATGGCCTATTCATTAATTCTTCGTCACGAGTTACCATTGCTCCGCTATCTTTTAGTCTTATGAAGGTAATTGCTAACGCTATTTACTAGTTTGTTCATATATTTAATTTGGTTTGTTATATATATATATATATGTATTATTTGCATAATATTAACATTGTTTTTTGTTCATATATTTAATTTGGTTTGTTATATATATATATATATATATATATGTATTATTTGCATACTATTAACATTGTTTTTTGTTCATATATTTAATTTGGTTTGTTGTATGTATATATATGTATTATTTGCATAATATTAACATTGTTTTTTGTTCATATATCTAATTTGGTTTGTTATATATATATATATATATATATGTATTATTTGCATACTATTAACATTGTTTTTTGTTCATATTTAATTTGGTTTGTTATATATATATATATATATATTATTTGCATAATATTAACATTGTTTTTTGTTCATATATTTAATTTGGTTTGTTATATATATATATGTATTATTTGCATACTATTAACATTGTTTTTTGTTCATATATTTAATTTGGTTTGTTATATATATATATGTATTATTTGCATAATATTAACATTGTTTTTTGTTCATATATTTAATTTGGTTTGTTATATATATATATGTATTATTTGCATAATATTAACATTGTTTTTTGTTCATATATTTAATTTGGTTTGTTATATATATATATATATATATATATGTATTATTTGCATAATATTAACATTGTTTTTTGTTCATATATTTAATTTGGTTTGTTATATATATATATGTATTATTTGCATACTATTAACATTGTTTTTTGTTCATATATTTAATTTGGTTTGTTATATATATATATATATTATTTGCATAATATTAACATTGTTTTTTGTTAATAAATATTTATAGGAGTGTGAATCGTTTAATAAAGATACATCCGATAGTGAATTGACAAGAAAAACCCAATTGCAAATGTATTTGGATGAGCCAAAGCTTCAAGATACAATAGACTTTGATATTTTGAATTTTTGGAAAGCCAATGCAATTCGATTTCCTGAACTCGCAATGATGGCTCGTGATGTTTTGAGCATTCCAATATCTACAGTGGCATTTGAATCAGCGTTTAGTGTTGGTGGTCGAGTCCTTGATTAATATCGAAGTTCACTTAAACCACACGTGGTGGAGGCTATAGTTTGTACTCGAGACTGGATATATGGAGACAAACGTAATATTTTACTAAAAAGTGTTAATTGCAATTTGTATATGTTATATGATTATGAATTTTATTTTTCTTTTCTAATAGAATAATCTTAATTTTTTTTTATTTGTCATTATTGTAGAGAATCCAAATCTTGGATTGGATGAACTTACCGAAAATGTGATGAACGTAAATGATGATAGTGAAACTGTTAGTGCTAGTAATCACATTATCGAATCCATCTCATCACAAATTGTCATGTAGTGGTAAAATTTTATTGGTTTTGATAAAATATTTTTTTCATGTATAAATGTATAATTTCCTAATTAGTTAACTTTTAATTATTATCTTTTGACAAGTTTAGTTTGACGGATGCAATCAACTCTTAATGTTGTTTTATTATAAAGGACTACATTTGCGGATATATTTTTTATGTTGTTTTGTTTTTTAATATGTAGGATTATATTGGTAAGAATATTTTTATAATCATCTTTGTAAACATTTGTATTTTTATGGTTTGGATTGTATTTGTGGATGATTGTAATTTTTTAGGTCTTATATATCTTTATTTTAATTTTGTATTTTATTAAATCTATAATTTAAATTTAAATTTATTGACTATCATTAAAATTTAAATGGGTCATAAACGGGTCAACTAACGGGTTATTATTCGTGTCGGTTAAACGGGTCATTAACGGGTCACTAATGTGTCGGTTAAACGGGTCACTAACGGGTCATTAACGGGTTGTTCAACGACTCGTTAAGAAACGGGTTAAACAGGTCGTTTTCGTGTCGACCCATTAGTAATCGTGTCGTGTTCGGGTTGAGGGGTTTCAACCCGTTTCCTTATCGCGTCGTGTTCGGGTCATATCAAAAATTATCGTGTCGTGTTCGGGTCGTATCCAACCCAACCCGTCAAGCTGAATTGCCACCCCTAGCTATGAGGCTATGTTAAATGACTAGTTCAAAAAAAAAGGCTACGTTAAATGACACATACTATAAATGGATGGGTGCATGAGATCACTGGTGTTCTTGCTCTACCCATGATCTTCTGGATATGTCGATAAGTAAGTGGTTATGTAATTTGATTTCCATACATAGGTTTCAGTTGATATCTACCCGATGCCTCCTTTAACAAAAGGGTAAATTGCACAAACTTTCCTTGAGATTTGGTGAAATTGTATAAAGATGACAATGTTTGGGTAACCAATACTGATATCTCTTTGAGGTTTTTAAAATTGAGCACAAACCTCCTCTATTATTAGTCAATTATGGTTAAATTCTCACGATCAACGGTTAAAGATAGAAAAAGATTAAAATACTTTTCAAGTCAAATTTAAAATTAATATTTTATTTTTTATAAATTTAAAATTAATATAATATATTTTATTAATTTAATTAAAAAAGCAAAAAATTAAAACAATTAAAATAAAAACTATTGGTTCTTCTCCCAGTAACCACCATTCTCTCTCTCTTCTTCTCTTCTTCTTTTTCTTCTTTTCTCCCACCAACCATCATCATCTAGGTTCTTTATTCATCTGGGTATCCGAACCCAGATGAGTTCATCATCGAACCCAGATTCTAAGTTCGATGATAAACCCAAAAGAACATCTGGGTTCATTTAAATCTGGATGTTCATTTAGGTTCAATGAACCCAAATTTGAGCATTTGGGTTCGAATGAACTTAGATGTTCTACCCATCATAGAGCCTAGATTTTTTTATTATCCCAAGTGAAATCTGGGTTCGATTAGAACTCAAATGTTCAAATCGAATGCAAAGTCTCTAGTTGTAGACTTAGTATCGAAGACTAGTTGGAGACCAAAGTTTAGTCTTTATTAAAGACCAAGATCTGGTCTCCCATGGAGACATTTTTTTTTTTTAATTTAAAAAATTATGTTTTAGTAATTTTTTATTTAAATTAAAATAATTATAAGTTATGTATTGACCATTTTACCTTTGATAATTTTAACTTAACAGAGGTTGACTAATGGTTGACTAATAGCAGAGGAGATTTATACTCAATTTTAGGAACCTCAAAGGAGGTTAGTGTGGGTTACCCTAACATCGTCATTGTTGTGCAATTTCACTAAACCTTAGGGGAGATTTGTACAATTTGCCCTTAATGAAAAAGGAAGTGGTTTTGTAATAGGTAAGGCGAGAAGCTTCTGGTCTTGTTATTTTGCAAGAGCAGCTGCAATTCTAATAGAACCTTTAATCTTTAGTTAGCCTCATAGTCAAATCTCGTTTAGTCTCAGTTGATCATTGGGCTTGTATGAGTCATTAAAAAAGAAAAAAAAGAAAAAGTCATTTTATCCATTATTGAACTCTACTAGTGTTTATTGACCATATAATTTCTAGTTCTTCATAGGGCTAGGCAAAAAAACCGAGACTGATTCGAACCGGCCAGAACTGAATCGACTTGACCTGAAATTGTCGGTTTGTATTAGTTATTCGGATCGAGTGGGTTTAAAAAGACAAAAATTGATTTAGGGTCGGATTTTGGATTGGATAGACCGACGAGACCTGAAAAACCGACTTTTATATATAAAGGCAAACCTATCGCAAATTTACCCTAACCACTGATTGTCATCACTCATCAATCTCTCTCATGTTATTTTTCTCCTCTCTCTTCCTTTTCTCTCCAGTCCCACCCATTTCTTCTCCTTCTCTTTCTTCTCACAACCTTCTTCCATCTCATCATTTTCTTACTGTTGCTATAGATGGTCATATACTCATCTTTCTTCCCTTAGTTTCTTATGTCACTGTTGTCTTGAATTTGTGGGTTAAGCTTTGTTTTTGTTGTTATGCGCTAATCGGAGGAGATCGATGTCGATCTCTTCTGCTTGGAGGAGATTGGCGTTAATCTCTTCTATTGGCGATGATGTAGAGAAAGAAGGAAGAAGTAGAGGGATGCTACTGGTTGGTGATGACTGAAGATAGAATTTATGGTGCATCAGTGATGATGCTACTAGTTATGGATTGGTGATTTAGAGAGAAAATGAGAGAGAGGTTGGGATGGAGAGAGATGAAGAGAAGAGAAGATTGGTAGGCAATTAAGGTTGACTAGTGAGTTGGTGAAGGGTAGTGGTGAGTCATGTCAATGAGTTGGTGGGTGTAGTTAGTAACAGGCTTGGGTTTTTGTTTGAGTTTTTCATTGGGTCTCTTTGTTTACTAAAGGCCCATTGATAGGCTCAAACCAACATGAACTAACCTAAAGTAAACCGACCTGAACAAGTTGGATCATGTCAGGTTATACCATCAGTTCGGGTAAGATCGGTCTTTAAGTCTGAAAATTGATCTATGTCGGTTTCGGGTCGGTTTTAAAGAAAATCGACTCGACCCGATTCGTGCCCACACCTAGTTTTCTGTATCATAAACCTTGGAAGTATTAGAATTTTCTGGTGAGATTAGCTCTTTCGGCAGAGTTAGGTAGATTAAGCATGGAAGTTCATGTGATTGCGATCAATTTTCTATCGATGACTAGTTTTTAGCCTTTTGGTGATTTAAACATATAAATGGCAGTAAACGTCTAGCTGAAATTTTGCCTGAAGAGTGAGAATTCGAATTTGTCCATAATTAGAACCTTCGGGGATGTTTTAAGGATTTTGCTATAAACTACTTAATCTAGTAAGCATGATCAAGTGGTTAATACAATTTGATAGTTGATAATTATTGACCAGAAAATGTGGAATAAAATAAGAAGTAATTGTAAAAAACTCTCATGAGGTTTAAACAAGGGGATTTAAGTTTATTTTTAATTTATTTAAATTTATTTTTAAATTACAAATCACCACTCCTTTAGTAAAACTCACATTTGAGTGATTTCAAAATATTTTTGTTTTTTTACCTAATTTTTCTTTTAAAAAAGAGGGTGATGTTGTCAGCCTATCAATTATTACACTTCAATTTGGTATATTTTTCTTTTTTTTTTCATTAATGACAATTTTGTCCTTAATTAATATAGTTTGGATTAGTAGTCTTGCGAAAAAAGATTTTCTATTTCTTGCACAAGACGATTTTCTAAGTTAGGAGTTGTTGACGTTGAAATCCAGTCGACGAGAATTCAATTCCCAATACCTGCAATCAATATGAGAAAACACAAAAACCGAGAACAAAAACAGCAAAGAACTCAAAACAAAACAAGAAAGCAAAAAAATTTTAACGTGGTTCAGCGAGTGCGCCTACGTCCACGACTGTCTCTCTAAAATTCTACAGAGTGACAGTATGCTATATTAATTGTATCGTGTCTGTTACAATGATTTTACCCCTTATTTATAGAGGAAGTAATGTTACAGATCTGGTAACAACAAAATAGGAAGAGAATCATGAATTAATTACACTTTCTAATCAGTTAGAATAAAATCAGGAAACCGTTCCATAAAATCCGAGATAACGTTGACTAAGTTTGAATTTGAATTAACTTCCATATCTGGTGAGAGAATCACAATTAGATTGGGTAACTGCCATATCTGGAAGATTTGGTATTAACTGTCCACTGGGCGAATTGTTTATTGCCTTGAGCGACCTCGAGCTAGACCTCGCTGAGTAGCGAGCTATATATAGAGCGAGCTTTATAGCGAACTGTAATTAAGTTGTGAAATGAGCTGACTGATGCGAACTGAAGAGCTCGCTGGGGAGAGCTAAGCTGTAGAGCTTACTAGGCCTAAATTGATAACTGAGCCTTGTCTGATGGGCCTTCGCATTTGGGCTGACTTGATTGGGCCTTTATCAGGCTTTTACTAGCCCAATTACTTGATCCAGAAAATACACATAACATCAGCCCCCCAACTCTCAGTTCGTTTTGCGAATTGGGAGCTAGAGCTCGTTGGTAAAAGCTAACTTCTCTGATAAGCTAACTTGGATTACCGTTTCGGGCCTTTTTAAATTCAACCCCATCAACTCTAACACGTGGCGGTCATGCAGGAGATAACTGAAACGTCTCTGGCACGTTTCGTGCCACGCGCATTTAATGCGCACGTCTTTCAACTGATGACTATATGATTACAGAACTGTTACTCGTGCTGCACCGTTGGATCGATGGCGATTACTCAGCACGTAGATCTGATGGCTAGGGTTCGAGGTCGTCCATCTATATAAACTAGTGGAGCCCTTTTATTCTCTTTTTCATCTGTCACTTTCTCTCGAAGCCACCAAGTTTTTTCAGCAATCTCATTGGTTTTTCACGAAATCGACACTTCCAGTCGCCGTTCTACACACTTTCATTAAAGATTCATGGTAAGTTCTTTTTTTTTTTTTTTTATTTCAAGCCTTCATTTTTATGATTTACTGAGTTGATGTTGCACTATGCTTGCGCTTTGTTATCTGCCTGAACGGTTTGAATGCATTGTGTTGTTATTGTTGAATCTTTACTGTTCTGGGTTTCTTATTGAACATGACTTTTCAACTTCTATTGATTTGATCCTGTAGCATGTTTGCTTGAGACCTGATTATTGTTTGTGGCTTGTTATGCATGCTAACTGTTGGATTAAATACTTGTAGAATGCTAGCTCATAGATCGTTTCTTCATAGATTGAGCCCCTCACTGCATGAGCGATCTGCGAAATAGGAAACTTAGAAAATTTTTTAGCATTTTGGTAATCTGTTCGTTACGACCTAAACATATTCCCTTTATACAGATGTCTTCAAGTGGAGCTCGTAATACTAATGAAGCAGCTCGAGGTAGAGAGGCTCATGAGCTGGATGAGGCTCGGGCTGTAGAACGACGAGCTCGCGAAGAAAGAAAAAATCGCGAGACATTCGCACATAATTCCTCTACATTAGGTCTTTTCGATCTGATAGGGCTAGCTCTTCAGTTTCACATCCCTAAGGGTTGTCGTGCGTTGACACCCATTCCTGCAAGCCATGCCTGCTATCCTCTATGGGGGTACGTTGTTGTCAGTACCCAACATCTCAAGCACGGACTAAGGTTCCTCGTTCATCCTTACCTAATCGAGTTCCTAAACACAGTCAAGCTCGCGCCATTCTAGTTGACACCGAATTCATATGCGCAGCTGACCTCGTTGACTCTGGCCTTCCTTAGAAACAGCATTCCTCCCCCAACTCCAAAAATCGTCCAACACCTCTACAGCTTCAAGGCTTTGAGCACCAAAAAGAGGAAAAAACCGAATGGTATCTACTATCTCACAGCTCGTCCGTCGGAATATAAGAAACCATGGGGGTACGTCGCTGTCAGTACCCAACACCAGATGGCATCTTACTCCAAAGAGGTGCAAAGGGCAAGTCTAACGTCGGGGCATACAAGACGAGCTAGTTCATTGTCTCTTGCCCTTCTCTCATGGGTCTTAACAATTTCAGCTTCGTTCTAAAGCCGGGTATGCAGAGGGGAATCTTTAGCGAGCTAAGGAATTTTTTTTTTTTTTTTTTTTTTTTTTTTTTACATTTTGCTTTGCAGAGTTGAAAATGGAACAATCTCCTCTCAATGACGAGGATAAAAGGGCTCTTTAGGTGCTTGCGAACTCGGGTGAAGCGAGCATCAGCAGTAAATTTGACACCGCCCTTCTCCAGGCTCATGGTCTTGCTCCTCCTAATGATTCTCCACTACTAAATCCTGAAAAGGACTTAGGAAGCATGGACGATGATCTCATACTTCCTTCTATCTTTAAAGTCCCTATCGAGGAAGAGGATGCACCTACTCCTCGATCATCTCTAAGTCTTGTCACCATTTCGCGAGCAGATACAACAGCTCCTGCCCTTAGCTCGCAGGTAAAAACTACAGCTCCTGATCCAACTGCAGCTCAGATAGCTCCAGCTCAGGAAGCTCCTGTTGTACAAATAGATTCAACTCCTTCCCCTATTCGAACAACTACTCCAAGGGTTTCATATCCACTTGTCCAAACAAATCTAGTTCCCAGTCCAACAGCTCCAACACCTGTTGAAGAGGCACCGGTTCCTGCTCGTACCTCACCAGTAGGTGCTTCTAGGACAGTTGTTCCTCCAGCTCCCGCTTCATCCTCTAGGCGAGCTCAAACCAAGAGGAGAAAACTTACTCTTCTAGAGTGCCCCCCCAAGCGACCTACTAAACTTCTTTAGCTACTCCATCAAAACGACCTACTGAAACCTCAACCTTTCCAGCTGCTCCTTCAAAACGCTCAAAGCGACCTGTTAAGGCAAAATCTCCCACGGTCGTCGCTCCCAGTGAGGTGCCACCTTCTGAAGCAGCAGCGGATCTTCCCTAGAATCCAGCTCGCAGCTCGCAGCCCGAAGTAGGGACGCTCCACTTGAGGTACCGCCCCAAGAAGCCCAAGCTAGTACCAGCAAGAAGAAAACAAAGAAATTTGCTACACGCACCTCTGTCATTAAACATCATGCCTACAGGAGTGAAGAGCCTGAGAAGACTCCATCGCCAACCATGCTTGACCCTGAAGACGGACCTGGGGGGAGATACCTAAGTGTCCTTCTTGACAACTAGTCAAAAATCATACTGGGTAAAACAAGGCCCTTAGAGAAGAGGTCCCTTAGGGGTAAGGACCTGGACGATTATGCAACCCGACATGCCATGCTGGTAGTTCATTTTTCCCTTATCTCCTGACTTTTTTTTTTTTTTTATCAAATATTAACTTGTGGAACCTCAGACTACTTTTGCATCAATGAAGCAGAGGAGAGGAACCAGATATGCTGAGGAACAAATAAAGAAGCTGGAGAACGAGCTGGAGAAAGCCAATGAGGAGATAGCGTCTTTGACTGAGAGGGTCTAAGGAGGGAAAAGGTTCGCTGAGGGCTATGAGGCAATGCTGGCCGCAGCGAACATAGCTAAATAGACTGCCGAGGAAGCTCTGGCGCAGTTAGAAAGTGATTATGATGCTTCCAGATCGCACTTTGTTGCCTTGATACGTAATTATGAAGATGAACGTGACAAGACAAAAGGTGAATTGAATAAAGTGAAGGACGAGCTAAGACAGTTTGAACAACGAGCTGAGATTGCGGAGAAACAAAATGAGGTGCTCGGGCAACAAATTGATGCCGCAGTGCAGCGGGCGGAGGCTGCTGAGCAACGGGCTGAAAGAGTAAAAGCTGCCGCTCAACGGGCTGAAGAGGCCGAACATAGAGCTGAGGTGCTAAGGCAGCAAGTGGGGGATGCAGTGCAGCGAGCTGAGGCTGCAGAGCAGAAAATGGAGAATGTGCTACAACAGGCTGAGGCTGCCGAGAAGCTAGTTGAAGTAGCCGATCAACTAGCAAGGGCCACGTATCAAGAAGTCGAGGTTGCTAATCGCCGAGCAAATGACGCCTTCGAAGAGTTGATGTGACAGGACCCTTCCCAGACCTTATCTATGCTCTTGTCTGGAGGATCCTGCCGGGCACTTCAACGGACTTATCGAGACCGACTTGTCGGGTCGAAGAAATCCGAGAAGCGAACCCTAACTTTCTTCAACCGGTTTACTCGTTTAAACTCAAAAATTTAGTTTTCCTTTTAAACTAGTTGGGAGTGATAAAATTTTTCTCGATTCTATTTCAAATATTTTTATAAAATTTTCGGCAGCATAACGACTACATTTTTGATAAACCAAAATTTACCTGTCAAGAAAATAACACTTCGACTAAAATCTCAATTCCTCCCAACTTCTTTATTCTCAAACTTGCAATAATCATCATCATATTTCCACAAACATGCCACATCAACACTCAATTCTCAATTTATAAGTACAAACTTACAAACTCAAGTAGAATATATCTAGATGCATCATATATATGAAATGCATGAATATTTACAAATATACAATTTCAAAATCTGAATATATGTTGCTCAATTACATATCCATCTCATACATAAAGTTTTACATCATATGTCATAAATCGCCCACCTATATATACACAACAAAATGATGACGTCCTGTCGTCCGCGGTAGCACACAATGAAATATAAATAGCTACAAAATAAACAAACAAATTAGTGCAACAAAGATATAATATCACACACTAACATGACAATTTATCATTTGTTTTGTGATTTCTTTCAAAACCCCCATGTATATCCTTTAAACATTCTAACCATCACGGGCGATTATAACTATCGCCAACGTGAAGCTTACTAAGTCATCTCAACCACTACGTTACGGAATTTACTGCATCGCACGTAGGGCGCTAAAGCTTATCGCTGAGCAACTACAATGCGGGATTTTCTGCATCGCAATTGTAGTGCTAAAACTCTGGGCAACTACGAGCGGAATTTACTGCATCGCTTCGTAGCGCTAACTATCAACTAACCAACTACGTGCGGAATTTTCTGCATCGCAACGTAGCGCTAATTGTCAACTAACCAACTACGTGCGGAATTTTCTGCATCGCAACGTAGCGCTTATATTTTCTAGGAAACTGAGCAACTACGGACGGAATTTTCTGCGTCGTCTCGTAGTGTTAATTTCTATATACTCTGAGCGACTACGGACGGAATTTTCTGCGTCGTCACGTAGCGCTAACTCTCATAACCTCTTAAGGCATATACATGGGTTTTATAATCAATTTCTTCAAGTGCAAAAGCACAAAACTCACTAGTTTTACATCTTCTGAAAACTTTCTTAGTTCATTTTCTCTACATACAACTCATAATCATTTTCTAGAAACATATGGATTACATAGGAATCCATACGCTTAATTTTTAACTATATCATTATATATTATTTCCGATTTCCTTTATTACATAGCTACTATAGTCATTTAACATCATCAAGAAATTGCATGACCATTTAAAAAGCTATTAAGTGGCGAACCACTTACCTCGAGGCCGCGTCAAGCGTCTCGACGAGGCTCCTGGACGCCGCTCACGTGCTCGTCACCTACACAACATGATCTCATCATCACTAGTGATAATTTGAAAAGTTGAGAATCTCAACTTCAAGGTTAATAATCTCAATTAAGACTCATTTTCTCTATATAATCTCCTAACTTGTTTCTAACTCAACCGAAACTCTCTAACTTCGATTTCTTTGTAAAATTTTTACTTCTAGACCCCTAGGATCATCCCCATATGTTTCGTTTGGTCTCCAAAAGCTTAAAACAAAAAGTCAACTTTTTTAATTATATGGTTGACCACGAAAAACAGAATTGAAACCAGCCATGGTTTCACCTCCGTTCCTTTTTCTAGCGTCTTCTTATCACATAACTAAGTCACCCGGAAAATTTCGTCGAGAAACTTCATCGTTTGCTATGTCAAATCTAAGGAAAACGTCCGTTTTGGACACTTTCGGGCGCAATTAAGTGCCCGTTTTGCAAACTCTTGGTTTTGAGTTAGCGACGCTAGATTTTCTTCCATAACTAAACTTCATTTAACTAATAATGACTAACCAACTCATTTCGTGCCATAAAAATTGCATTAAGCTAACCGTTTCACTTCTCAAAGCTCTAACGGCACTATCTTGTGCATAACTTGCACAATTTTTATCGGATTCGATCCGTTCCAAAACTTATGGTTTTCTATGGTTCCTAGGCATCATTTGAGGTGTAGAACATCCCCAAATAAGCCAAACATGGTCAGGTCTCTTATAGCTCAAGATTTGAGCTCGGGTTCTCACATTGTCAATTTTTCCTCTTTTTCAACTTCAACAATTTCTTAACTTATCTAACCTCTTTTATACTTGAAATTGGTTTCGAAACCATCTAATTTCCATGTCTAACTACTGCCCTTCAAGTGTCTAACAAAAACATAAATCTAACTTGGTCATTAGAGTGCTCAAAATTCACTCAAAACTTTTCTCAATCACTTGGTGTTCCTAAAACTCTACTCTCGGTTTTCATTTTGAGGGAGGGTGTAACAGCCCATTTACATCAAGCTATGGCATCAATTACACCCAAAACTCATCCTTGATGATTCTATAACAATCTCCTAAGGTTCTAACAAGATTTACAAGCAATCTAATCACATAAACCAACAAAAATTCTGCAGTAACTTCTCAGCAGCACTGCTGAAATTTTCAGCAAGAAAAGATTAAGAAACTTGCTTCTCTTACTTAGTTCTTTGTTTGGGGAGTTGAGAGAGACTTACTAGGGACCCTAAGAGGTTGATTAAGGGGATGGAAGGCTGGTTGGGAGGTTGTTTCTTCCCTGACCGACCCGCTCGCTGCACCCTGTCGCTACTCTGTTCCAGCTCGCGTCTGGTGCCGTTTCTGCTCTGTTTCTGCTCGTTTTCTGCTCGACCAGCAGCTGGTGTTCCTTCTCCTTCATGTCTCCTCCCTCTTCTCTTCCTTTGCTGCCCAGTTTGCTGCAGTTCACGGCCTCTGAATCCTCCTCACGCGAGCTGCCCGAAATCGCGACCTGCACTGTCGCGCGAGCTACTGGTGCGCGGGAGTCTGCTTTGGTTGCTGCTGCTGTCTTCTTCTTCCTTGCCTCCAGCCTTTCCCTTCTGGTCTGCTTCTCTTCTCCCTTCTGGTCTTCTCTTTTGGTTCCCGGCAGCAGCCCCTGCTCTCTTTCTCTCGACTCCTCTCGGTTTCTCTCGAAGGAAGGCTGCTGGTGACTGAATGGGCTGAAATTTTCTGCTGAAAATTCAGCCCTAAGTCTTGTTATTTATATTGACCATCTTCTAATATTTGCATCTTGTCCCATTTCTTTTCTTTAATTCTCATTCAACTCATCATCTTCTTAGTGCTCTTTCACGATTACCCCTCATGGTCTCCCGTGTCTATTTCGCTTCTATTCGATTCAAATTCTCGTCTCGCAAGAATTTATTTTACAAACGCTAAGCTTATTTCATTTACCTTGACTCTCTCTTTTAATCGAATTTTAATTCGATTATCCTTTACTAAAATCTTGGATTTCCTAATTTGGATTTTCATTGGGACGTTACTAAACTTTTTAATACGACGAATTTCATCGTATTCTAAATGAATAAATTTCGGAGGCTATGAAATTAAATCAATTAAACGTAGAGAGTTATATATTATCTCTCTAACTTAATTTCTAATGTTGGGACTTTAGAAGTCGGAGCCAGGAGTTGACATGATGGCTTTCCGAGAAAGATCTATTCAGGAAATGGAGGATCAAGTTGCTGAAGCCAAAGATGAGGCTGAGGAAAGAACAGGCCGTAATTTCCTCTACACGCTATAGATGTCCCATCCTGACATGGATTTTTCTATCTTTGGCGATTAGGGATTTCGAGCTGTGGAGGAGTTCAAGACTGAGACTACCTCATCTCCAGCTGATGAAGTTCCTCTAACAACACAGGCTCCCAGCACAACTCCTCAAGCTGAGCCCGCAGGTGACCTTGAATCTTCTAGCTCGTCTTCTCTTAGGGCCCGGTTCTCCAGCTCGAAACTAAGAGCTCGTTTTTTTTTTTTTTTTTTTTTTTTTTTTTTGCAGTTGTATTCTTTCAACTTCAATTTGTAGAGAATTTTTGAATTTAATAGAATTTATTTTTTAATATCTCCTCTGTCGAATGTGTTTATGTTATTGTATTTGCTGTAATACATTGCATGTCTTCATTTTATAATTCATAAGATTTCTTGCGAGCTAACTGTTATAACATAAACTTGTTCAAAATCTGATATAATAACTTAAGCAATCGCTTAATTCAACAGTTAATAAAATTTTATATTATAAGCAACTGATCAGAACCTCTTTCTGCCATATTGGAGTGTTGACGAGCTATGCATGGGTACGTAACCTCGCCTGCTTTTTAGACTATTTTTCATTTTTAGCGAGCTATGTAGGGGTACATAACCTCGCTTGCTTTTTAGGCTCTTTTTATTTTAGCGAGCTATATAGGGGTACATAACCTCGCCTGCTTTTTAGGCTCTTTTTATTTTAGCGAGCTATGTAGGGGTACATAACTTCGCCTGCTTTTTAGGCTCTTTTTATTTTTAGTGAGCTATATAGGGGTACATAACCTCGCCTACTTTTTAGGCTATTTTTATTTTAGCGAGCTATGCAGGGGTACATAACCTCGCCTGCTTTTTAGGCTCTTTTTATTTTTAGCGAGTAGCGAGCTAATCAGCACGGAGTCCGTTAACTTAGTGAAATAACGCATATCATGAGGGAATTGGAGCTTTCATTATCTATAATAAGATTGAATTATACTTAACAAATAAAGTTACTGATAATATGGTCGAAAATGCTCAGCATTCCAAGCTCGAGGGACCTCAGCTCCATTCACATTGGCTAAACGATAAGCTCCATTTTCCAAATTTGCTTTGACGACATAGGGTCCTTCCCAATTTGGGCCTAAGGACCCATCACTGGGTTTGCGAGCTCTAGGTAGAATGAGACGCAGTACTAGATCTTCTGCATTGAAACTGCGAACTCGAGCTTTCTTATTGTAGTACCTTGCAATCCTTTGCTGATAAACTGCCACCCTCAACCGTGCTGCTTCCATTGTTTCTTCAAGCAGATCAAGGTTTGTGGCGAGTAGCTGATCATTGTCATTTGGATTGAAGGTCGCTCTTCGCTGCGAGGTGACTTCTAATTCTGCTGGGATCATGGCCTCAGATCCATATACCATTAAGAAGGGTGTCTCGCCTGTAGTGCTGTGAGCTGTGGTTCTGTAAGCCCATAATACCTTTTGAAGCTCGTCTACCCACGCTCCTTTCTTTGCTTCCAGTTCATCTTCAGGGTCTGCTTTATAATTTTGTTCACAGTTTCAACATGGTCATTGACTTGTGGATGGTCCACTACTAAGAAGCTTTTGACGATCTTGAGGTCGCTGCAGAACCTGAGAAACTGGTCACTAGTGAATTGGGTCCCATTGTCTGTCACGATCTGCTGTGGGACTCCGAATCTGCAAATAATATTATTTCACACAAAATTTTCAATCTTTGTAGTGAAAATTTCAGCCAACTCCTTTGCTTCTGCCCACTTAGTAAAGTAATCAACTGCGACCACGGCATGCTTGCATCTTCCTCAAGCTGTTGGCAGAGGTCCGATCAAATCCATCCCGCAAATTGCAAAGGGCCATGGGCTCACCATCTGTTGGTAGGGGTGGGCATTTTCGGGTTCAGGTTGGGTTGGGTTGAAAATCGCCCAACCTAACGTGGGTTGGGTTGGAAAATTTTCAACCCAACCCAACCCAATCCATCCAATTTTTTTTAAGATGTAACCTAACCTAACCCAATAAAAAATGGTCGGGTTAGGTTGGACTTGTCGGGTTAGATTGGAGATGTCCACCCCTACTTCAACCTCAATCTTAAATTTAACACAAATGTACAAATGGTCCAGTTAATAACTTTCTTAGTCTTAATAATTTGATTATAGATAAAATGAATACAAATAAAGATCCAATTATTGTAAATAAAAGAGTAAATTCGACATAAATGTTGTCCTTAATCTTTATCCTAAACAAATGTTCTTTTAGAGATGAGAGAAAATCTTGGATTTAGAATTGGGAATAGACATTTGTCGGGTTCGGCTTGGGTTGGGTTGAAAAATTTTCAACCCAACCCAACCCAATTTAATTTTCAACCTAACCCAACCCAACCCAACCCATCCAATTTTTTTTAAGATGTAACCCAACCCAACCCAATAAAAAATGGTCGGGTTGGGTTGGGTTGGAGATGCCCACCCCTATCTGTTGGAGATAAGTTGGTGGGGCTCGCGGAACCTGGGCAAACCTCTAACACTTGTCACATTTCTTGACCAGGTTGATGGCATCCTGTTTCATAGTGTGCCAATAGAAACCCTGACGAAGTGCCTTTTGAGCTAAAGATAGCCCCCCAGCATGGTTTCCACAATGGCCTTCATGTATTTGCCTCATTACCGCCTCACAATCTTGGCTATCAATGCATCTTAAAAATGGAGTTGAAAACCCCTTCTTATACAGCACATCATTGTAGATGCAGTACCTGGCTGCTCTAGCTCGCAAGCGTCGTGCTTCCAACTTATCACTTGGCAGTTTTCCATCTTGCAGATAGCTTAGAATCGGACCCATCTAGGAATTGAGCTGCACAGTTATAACCATCAACATATTCTTCTCTTCTGTACTTGGAGCTAGTAGGAATTCTACTGGGATCGCCCCGAGAAAGTCTGCATCTCGAGTGGTTGCCAAGCGAGCTAAAGCATCAACATGTGCGTTCTGAGCTCACAGAATCTGCTTTACTTTATACTTTTGAAAAGAACCTAGCATTTCATAGATCTTTTGGAGGTATAAAGCCATTTTTAGCCCCTTAGTCTGGTACTCCCCCAGAATGTGGCAAACCACGAGCTGCGAGTCACTGAAAACCTTTAGCCGTTTAGTTCGCATCTCTCTAACTAGACGTAGACCTGCGAGCAGTGCTTCATATTCAGCTTCATTGTTTGTAGCCTGGAAACCAAACCTTAAAGCACAAAGGATCTTGTGGCCTTCAGGACTAATAAGTAGAATCCCAACTCCAGCCCTCTGCTCGCTGGATGACCATCAACATACAATTCCCAAATCGGACCTTCAGAAGTTTCAGCTTCATCATCCACAGGTCCTGTAAACTCTGCAATGAAGTCTGCCAAAGTCTGGGCCTTTATAGCTGTCCTTGGCTTGAACTGGATATCGAATGGTGCGAGCTCTACTGCACATTTTAGTAAACGACCTGAGGTGTCCGCTTTCTGTAGAACTTGCTTTAGCGGATACTGGGTGAGAACTTCGATTGTGTGAGCTTGAAAGTAAGGTCGCAGCTTCCTCGATGCGACCACTAGGCAATAAACGCGTTTCTCCATCTGCGAGTACCTGATTTCAGAATCTTGCAGCCTTTTACTCACATAATACACTGGAAGTTGCGTCTTCTCCTCTTCTCTCACTAAAGCAGCACTTAAAGCTTGCTGAGACACCCCCAAGTACATAATCAGCTTTTCTCCTTCTTTGGGCTTAGAAAGGAGTAGAGCTCGCCCCATGTACTCTTTCAACTATTGGAAGGCTACTTCACACTGCTCGATCCACTTGAAGCTTTTTGCATTCTTCAAGATATCAAAAAATGGGATGCATTTATCTGTAGCTTTCGAGATAAACCTGCTTAGTGTCGCGACCTGACCATTGAGGCTCTGCACATCCTTTACCCTGATTGGCGACCTCATGTCGATTAATGCTCTAATCTTCTCAAGGTTGGCCTCAATGCCTCTACTGTTCACCATAAAACCCAAAAACTTCCCAGAAGCTACCCCGAATGTGCACTTATGTGGATTCAGTTTCATCTGGTAGCTCTTCAGAATCTAAAACATCTTCCCCAGGTCGCGCACATGATCACCCACCTGCTTGGATTTTACTAACATGTCATCCACGTAGACCTCCATTGTCTTTTCAATCTGCTCTTTAAACATCATGTTTACCAAGCGTTGGTAGGTCGCTCCTGCATTTTCAACCCGAATGGCATGACCTTGTAGCAGTATAATCTGCGGTCTGTCACAAACGAGGTGTGCTCTTCATCTTCGGGATTCATTGTGATCTGATTATAACTTGAGTATGCATCCATAAAACTCAGGAGCTCGTGTCCAACTGTAGCATCCACGAGCTGGTCTATCCTTGGCAGGGGAAAGCTATCTTTCGGGACGCCTTATTCAAATTAGTGAAGTCAATACACGTTCTCCACTTCCCGTTCTTTTTCTTCACCAACACAGGATTGACGACCTTGGTCGGGTAGTAAGCTTCTCGGATAAACTTGTTGGCCAGCAGCTTATCTACATCTTCTTTCAATGCTAAGTAGTGCTTCACTGTCATTGCTCTCCTCTTCTGGCGAACTGGTTTATGGTGAGGATCAATATTCAACCTGTGTGACATCACCTTGGGGTCTATCCCCACCATGTTTTCGTGATTCCATACAAACACATCCAAGTTCGTCTTTAGGAAGTCAGCGAGCTAGGCTCTTAGTTCTGAAGCTAGACCTCTTCCCAGCTTCAGGCCTCTCTCTGGATCTGCCTCGCTGACTTGAACATCTTCCAACTCTTCGACTGGCCTAATAGCTCGGTCTGCATCTACCTCGCGAGGGTCCAGGTCGTGATTGACTCCTTTTTCGGTCATAGCTCGTGGTTCACCCCCCGAGACCACGTTCACTTTCTTTCCTCTTACGCCCATCTTGACAGCATCTTTGTAGCATCTCCTAGCCAAGTGTTGTTCCCCCTAAACACATCCAATGCCATTATGGATTGGAAATTTCATTGTAAGAGTCCTGGTTGAAGTAACTGCATTCAGGTCGTTCAACGAATGTCTTTCCAGAACCACATTGTATGCTAATAGGCAGTCAATAATCAAGAAATCTGCCAATACAGTTACCTGGCGACTTGTCTCCCCGAGCGTAAGTGACAGCTTGATCTGGCCCATTAGTACAACTACATCTCCAGTGAAACCATATAGAGGCTCTGGGGACGGTCTCAGTTGCTCTGCTCCCAACCCCATCTGATCAAAACAGTTTCTGTACATCACATTCACCGAGCTCCCAGTGTCTATCATGATGGGCCTCACTTCCATGTTGCTGATTTTAGCTCGTATAACCAGCGCATCATTGTGTGGCCAGATCACACCTCTAGCATCTTCTTGAGTGAAAACAATCTCATCTGAGGTCGTCTTGGCTTTCTTGGCTGGTCCCTCCAACCCACTGACCTGAAAGGTATGATTTGCCTCTCGGACATACCTCTCGTGCGACCTGTTTGAAGCACATGCGATATAGGGGCCACCATGAATTGTAAAAACAGTTCTTACCGTAGGCTCATGCTCTAGCTCGGGAGCTCGCTGGGGCTGTTGCTATGCTGGCTGCTGTTGAGGTCGTTGTTGTGGAGGTCGCGAGTCTGCAGGTCTCGTTATATAATCTCTCAAGCGACCTCTCCTGATCAACTTTTCAATGGCGTCCTTTAACGCCCAATAATCTGAAGTGTTGTGCCCGACTTCATTATGATAGGCACAAAACTTGCTTCGATCTCTATGCTGAACAGAGGCTCTCAAAGGATAAGGCTTTTCAAAATCTTCCTTGTTCCTCTCTACTGCAAAAATCCTATCCAGCGAGTCTGACAGGATGTTGTAATTTTCATAGCGACCTCGACGCTGAGGTCGCTCGTTCCTTGGTTCTCTCTTCGCCCTTTTAGCAATTTGATTGTTTGAGCCACTGTTTCTACCTTCTCCCTCATTCCTGCCATTATTTCTCCTTTTCATTTGGCTGGAACTGCCCGCTTCATTTTTCTGGTTAGGCTTCTTTGGGCCGAAGGTCTCTTCCCACCTAATCTCCTTTATAGCTCGCTCGTAAAACTCCCTCAAATCCTTCACTGGGGACTTATAAATGCTCTCATACAACTTCCCATCCTTGCGCAGCCCAGCTAAGATCGCTGTCAATATACTCTCATCCGATGGGCTTTCAACATTCGTGACCTCGCGTCTAAACCTGGTGATATATTCCTTCAACGACTCACCTTGACGCTAGAAAATAGTGGCCAGGTGGCAAGATGGTGCCAATTGCCTTCTCAGTGCCCTGTACTGGCCAACGAACTTCTGCTGACATACCTCCCAACTTCCTACGCTGCGAGCTGAGAGATTTTTGAACCATGTCCTTGGAATGTCTTCCAAAGTAGTTGGAAATACACGGCACTTCACCATAGGATTATTTATCTGCAGGTCTATCTGGACGTTAAAAGCATCAAGATGATCATAGGGATCACTGTCCCCATTGTACTGCTGAATGTTTGGCATTTTGAACCTCGGAGGGAGAGGTTGCATCTCAATTTCTCTCGTGAGTGGGGTCCTTTCCCCGTAGTACCCACGCTGCTCCGGAGCTCCAAGTCGCGCTTCTAATTGCTGGACCCTCTGGAGGAGTTCTTCTACCTACAAGTCTCGGGGCTCATATCTCCTCCTGAAGTCGCAACCTAGGAAAGGATGCTCTGGGTCATATCTCTCGTCCTTTCTGAGTGAGCTCCCAAGTCATAGGATCTCGCATGTCGCTCACCTACTTCGTCTACATGCTGAGCTGCAGCTTGGGGTCTATCATGCCCAACTTTTACCCGTTGGCGTCCATCCTAGCTCATCCTTACTACCAGGCTAGCTGGGCGAGTGACTTCCCTTTCGTCATGGTCAGGGTGGTCTCCAGCTCTAGAGCGCGCAGTAGAGGAACAAACTGAGCTGGCAGGTCGCGGGATTTCCCTTGCTGGCCTTTCAGGCACCTGCATTGCTTCATGTTGCTGGGGCACGTGCCTTGGTGCCTGAACCTCAACCCTAGGTACGTTCTGTGCCTGAGCGTGCACCAACATATTGACGACCTCTGTGAGCTGTCTGACCATGTTCTCCAGCGCCTTTTACCTCTGATACCACGCTTGTTGCCCATCAACTACTGGAGCGATTGGAACTGGTTGATGGGGAGGCAAAGGCAGCATGTTTGCTGCAGCACCAGCTACCTGACCATACGACGTACCTGCTGCATGCATTGGTGCACCTTCCACCTGTTGTGCATCATGTTGATGGTGACTAGGCTGGCTCTCTGCATGGTCAGCCTGTGAGTCCACATACTTGGTTGTTCTGGTCCTTGCCATGTTATCAGAAATCGATGAATTGAGATGAAAAAGATTGCAGTTTGGGTCATCCTTCTAGCGCCAAAATGTTGACGTTGAAATCCAGTCAACGAGAATTCAATTCCCAATACCTGTAATCAATGTAAGAAAACACAAAAACCGAGAACAAAAACAACAAAGAACTCATAACAAAACAAGAAAGCAAAAGATTTTTAGCGTGGTTCAGCGTGTGCGCCTACGTCCACGGTTGTCTCTCTAAAATTCTGTAGAGTGACAGTATGCTATTAATTGTATCGTGTCTGTTACAATGATTTTACCCCCTATTTATAGAGGAAGTAATATTACAGATCTGGTAACAACAAAATAGGAAGAGAATCATGAATTAATTACACTTCCTAATAAGTTAGAATAAAATCAGGAAACCGTTCCACAAAATCCGAGATAACGTTGACTGAGTTTGAATTTGAATTAACTTGCATATTTGGTGAGAGAATCACGATTAGATTGGGTAACTGCCATATCTGGAAGATTTGGTATTAACTGTCCACTAGGCGAATTGTTTACTGCCTTGAGCGACTTCGAGCTGGACCTCGCTGAGTAGCGAACTGTAATTAAGTTGTAGAATGAGCTGACTGATCCGAACTGAAGAGCTCGCTGGGGCGAGCTGAGTTATAGAGCTTACTGGGCCTGAATTGACAACTGGATCTTATCTGATGGGCCTTCGCATTTGGACTGACTTGATTGAGCCTTTATCAGGCTTTTACTAGCCCAATTACTTGATCCAGAAAATACACATAACATGAGTGTTTTTATTTGTACGCTTGAGCTATTATGAATACCCATGTATGTCAAATGAAAGTTTCAAAGCAAAAACTAAAATAACCTAAGGGGGCATGTAAATAGGTTATACCAATTTAATTGTTTTATCAAACTTACTGAAGAAAGACAAGGTTTGAGGGAGTTTTATGCATATTTCTCAAAATCTTAAAATAAATGTACAACCTTATATTAATATATACGCCATACTTGTTGACCTATAGGTAGCTAATAATAAAGTAGCGATTTCGTTCCTAATCAAAGATAATTACAATCACTAAAAGACATGAACTAAATATTATCTACACTAAAATAAGAAACTGACAGTAGTTAACCAAATCTCCCACAAATAGGAAACTGATAAATTATGGCCTCACTAATAGAAATCTACAATCCTCCTCAAGCTGGATAGTAAATATTGATCATGCACAACTTGGGAACACAACCCTTCAAATGATGCTCTAGGTAGAGCTTTTATGAAGACGTTTGCTACTTATGAATTTGTAGATGTGTATTTCAACCTGACCCCCTCCCTGAATCTATCTTCTTTTATAAAGTGTCAATCTATCTCCATATGCTTTGTTTTCTCATGATGCACCAGGTTTTTGGCGATATCAATAGTTGCTTGCTTGTCACACAATAGCTTCATTGGTGTGAACATTGGTACTTTTAGTTCCTTTAGCAGTCTTTGTAGCCAAATTCCCACATAAATCCCTTGAGTTATAGCTTTGAACTTTGCTTCAACACTATTCCAAGATACAACAAATTGTTTCTTGCTACGCCAAGTGACCAAATTGCCTCACGCATAGGAGCAATACCTTAAAATAAACCTCCTATCTACCATTGAGTTTAGCCAGTCTACATCAGTAAACACACTGACCTCTTGGTTCTCATTCTTCCTGAAAAAAATCCCTTGTCTAGGTGTCATCTTCAGATAACTAAGAATCTGATAAATAGTTCCCACATGCTCTTCATTTGGGTTATTTATAAATTGACTAATAGTGCTTACAAAGAAGGTAATGTCTGGTCTAGTGTGTGACAAATAAATTAGTTTTCTTACCAACCATTGAAATCTCCCTTTATCTATCGGAGGACTAACTTCAACTAAGCCCATTTTAGTTGTACTGTCCATAAGAGTATCTGTAAGCTTGCACTTTGTTATCCTAGTTTCTTTGAGGAGGTCCAATATATATATTTTTCTTTCGTTGATAAAAATTCCAACTTTTGACCTTCCAACTTCCATTCCTAAAATGTATTTTAGACTCCCATGATCTTTAATTGCAAACTCTTGGGCTAGAAAACACTTCAATTTCTGAAATTTCACTTCATTGTTCTTGATTATTATCATATCATCCACATATACTATAAACATGTTAATTATGTCACTGTTAGAATGCTTAACAAACAATGGTCAATTTGACATCGAGTGTAACCATATCTTCTAACTGCCTTGATGAACCTCTCAAACCGTGCCCTAGCTGACTGTTTCAATACATAAAATGATTTCTTTAATTTACACACCTTGTTCCAAAAAATTGTTTCAAAACCTAGTGGCCCTTCCATGTAAACATCTTCAATCAACTCCCAATTTAGGAAAACATTTTTAACATTCATTTGATGGAGCTTATAGTTTAGATTCATTGCATTAAAAGAAGAACTCGAATGGTGTTCAATTTACCTATTAGAGCAAATGTCTCCTTATAATCAATGTCATATCTTTGTGTAAAACCTTTTGCAATTAGTCTAGCTTATAGTGTTTTACACTCCCATCAGTACTGTACGTTACCGTAAACACCCATTTACACCCAACAACCTTTTTACCACTTGGTAAGTCCGTGATATCCCAAGTTTTGTTCTTTTGAAGTACTTCTAACTCTTCTAGGACAACCTTTCTCCATACTAGAATCATTATATCTTCTTGTAATTTGGTGACAGGCCTTTATATGTCAAGTACTTATACAATGGATATAGGGGTCTGGCTCTACATTCTCTCATCGGCTTCCTCAAAGTAATCGGTTTCTCTCCATCAACGTAGCGCTACTCATGGTTTTCACTCAAACCAAGATTTGAAGGGTTGTTTGTTGCTTCATTAAAAGGTTTAATATCAGGAGCAATGATCTAGACAGATGACCCCAGTTTTGATTCATGGCTTTGTTAAAGCACCACTAAGTTTAGTTCATCCTGTTTTCCTCTCAACCTCTTAGAGTATACGATAGGTACAACTTAGAAGAAGTTTCATGATTGTTTGACTTAGATAATGACAAGTTTTGATACTATTGTTAAGATTGTTTTTTACTAGGTTTAAGAGACTTAGGAAAAGGATTTGACTTAAAGTTAAGAGTGTCAAAAATAGTAGGTGGCTTAAAGGACTTAAAGCACTTTGAACTTAAAACCGATTTACTAGGATTGGGTGTTTCACTAAATGCATGATTTTGATATTCACCAACATTCAAAAACTGAAATTTAGATTCACTCCCCTTATAGAAACCAGAATTTCATTTCTCTATGAGAAATAATGTTTTACGGATAAATAGTATTCTAGATGAATAGTAATTTCATGTGAATAGTATTTTGAATGAATAGTGATTTTTGAGAAACTGAAAATTTTCTTAAGTTTCATGAGATAAAATTTTTTCAGTGAATAGTATTTTCATGTGAATAGTGATTTTTGAAAAATAGGCCCCAAACATTATAAGTTATGGAATAGAAATTAGAGTTATTAGAAACTAAAATGAAGTAAAAATGAGTCTGTTTAAGTGGATTTTAAGGGTTCCGAATATTTATTGATAAAAATACTCTTATCGGAAAAATTGTGAATTTTAGTGAATTTATAACCAATTGAATATTTTTTTAAACTTGAGATTGAAAGTTAAAACACCTAATTAGAGTATTGCATAGTCAATTTGATGATAGGATGACCATGGAATATTTTTAGAATTTATTAGTGTTAAATGAGGATTAAAATTTAAGTTAAAGGAATTATTAAGTGTGCATGAAAGGATAATCATCAAAGAAGCACAATCCATGTGTTTAGGTGAAAACCAATGAAGTGTTGACACAAGTAAGTCAAAAAGTAAGAGTAATTAGTGGAGGTTGAATAAAAAATTGAATGGATTGGTTAGTGGCATTTTTGACCAATCACATGATTTTATTTATAACTAGTGGCATTTGTGTGATTTTAAAATCATTTCAAGGGCAATTTAGATAATTAGGAGATTAGTATATATAAGGGAATGCATGAGAGAGTGAAGTAAGAGATGATGTTCGGTCAATTGAAGCAAGAGATCGTGAGAATAGAGTGAGACCGAGAGATAGAAACCGAGAGGAGAGAAAACAGAACTGGAGGAAGAAGAAAAACGTGCTGGCCGTGAAGGAGAAGAAGGAAAGAAGAAGAAGAAGAAGAGATCAAAAGTGTTCTATCCATCCTTCTCTCTCTCAAACCCATGAAAAATTATTCAAGAAAAATTGGAGGTAAGTGAGTTAATTTATGAATTAATTTGATAAGTTTTTATGGGTTGTTGATTTAATGAGAGTTTGATGGAATTTTATGGGTTGATTAAAGGTTGATCATCATCAATTTGATCTTGGAAGGGAAGGAAAACATCAAGGAGTTTGGGTCAAGCTATTTTAGTAAGGTGAGTTAGGGTTTGATATTTTGATTGGATGGAATTTAATTGATTTGGTACTTTAAGGCTTTGATTGATCTATTGAGGATTATTTGAGGCAATTGTGTGTGATTTTTGAGCTTGAAATGAAGTGAATAAGTTGGTTGTGTGATATACTAGTATGTGATTAATTTGGAAAAGATTAGGTAATTGGATGTATTTTTGTGTTTGGATGAGTTTATAGGTGATATTAGATTAATTTAAGATGAATTTTGGAAAGAAAAATCAAGTGAATGAATTGTTGGACAAGTATACTAGTGTGTGGACCTCTTGTATTTTTGCATGTGTTTATATTGATTTTAATGTTGGAATGAGTTGTATGAGGTTTTGGGTTGAATTTAAGTTGATTGAAATTAAAAGAATTTAAGAAAAATGGAAATTGAAAAAGTTGGGTGTTAATGTGTTTAAGGTAAAGAATTGGGTTATAAAGTGTTATCCAATCCTTTTTTAAGTGTTTTGATAGTGTTTATGATGTGTTTGAGTGTCTTGAAGCAAAGGAAATTAAAAGAAATGGATGTGAGATTATTGGTTGAAAATATGGTGAAGTTGTGAAGTTATTGGATTATGTATTGAATTAGAATTTAAATGGTTAATTAGTGTTTTATGTGTTGAAAATTTATTTGAGAAAAATGTTGGATTGTTGAATTGATTTTAAATGAAAAGTGTTGGTTGGAATGTTGGTTTGGAAGATTATTTCAAGAATTGGAATTATATTGTATATTATCCTTTAGGTTTAAATTTGAAGAATAAATGAGATTGATATTGAAATTAAATGAAAAAGATAATGAATCTATGGTGGAATATGATTTTAGGTGACTTGGAAACAAAAAGAATCAAATGGAGGTTTTGAAAGAGTGGTGGAGTAGTTTGAAAGTAAATTGTGAGTGATTTTATTTTGTAAAGTATTTATGAGTTTATTACATGAGAATTGAGTTATTTAATTGTTGTTTTAATAAAAGAATTTATGATGTGATTTTAAATTTACTTTAGCATGTTATATATTTTTATATGAATATTTTTATTATATTGCAATTGTGATCATTTTAGTATGAAAGTAATTTAGTATATTGAGTAATTATACTCGAGAATTAGACATGCTATAGTTATTTACGGATGTTAGGTTTCGGCCTTAGAAAAGTGAAGTTTTGTTTCAAGTAATTAGAAAAGCAAGACTTTCTATTATGAAAAAGATTTTAGATGCCTTTGGTTTACCCTAATCCCCAGTATACCCGGCCGTAGTATCATTGCGTGTATGATAAGATGGTTGGGATAGTCATTAGCTTCGGAGGGGGAGGGGAGGGGGGGGGAGGGGGTTGAGTCTGTGAGTCGCCCTCTGCACGTATATGGAAGTGTAGATCTGTCTGATATTGAGAGGGGAATCACAACCCCAAGGTTTCCCACATCTGCGACTACATGTAAACCTCTTGTCTCGATTTTTAACTTACTAATGTTAGGTAGCTAAATTATAAAGTTAAAGTGATAAATCTAGTCAAGATTAATTTAAATCGGAACATTAAAGAGTTAACGATTGTCGTAGGATATACGATAATTTTCTTAATAAGAAAAAGTCAAAGAAGGGTAAAAGCATCTTTTACTAATAAGAGATAAATCATAAGTGGTAATATGTTTAAATCCAAAAATAAAAACTAGAGGAATTATTATGTAGAATTAGTAGTAGATTACTAATTGAATTAAAGTTAGATATTAATGTTGGTCAACAAGTCAAAAGGGGATATGGAAGTCATTTTAGGAAATGTTAAATATATATATATATATATATATAGTGATACTTAGACATTTTGTGAAGAAAGAAGAGTGATTGTCGTGAAACAAAAACAAGGGCTGCTGTGAATTAGAAGCAGAACAGTGGCGTGAAAGAAGAAACCGTGAGAGAGGGAGAGACTAGGTTCGGCTAGCAAGATCCAAGCAAGAACCAAGCCAAATTTTTTTGAGTTTCAAGCTTCTCTACTCCAACTCAAGTCATCCAAGGCTAGAGAAACAAGTCTACAGAGAGAAACAAGCAAGAACAAGTAAGTTTTAACAAATTTTAAGTTGAGTTTTTGGTTGGTTTTTTATGTGAATTTAAGTTGGTATTTGAGCTAGTTTTGGTGAAGTTTTTGCTTGGCTTTTTATGTTGATTTGTTGGGTGATTGAAAGCCAACAAAATATGATAGAAAGATGAAGTTAGCGTTATATAAAAGGGCTGCCATAAACTTGATAAAAGTGGAAACAAAGTTGAATTTTTATACACTCTAAGTATTTGACAAAAGTTGTGAGTGAGTTGTGATTGTTAAAATGAAAAAGTAGTGTGTGTGTGTGTGAAGGCTATGAAAGACAGTAGATAACCTCTGAGTTTTGATGAATTTGAACTCAAATTAAAGCATGATTAAGGTTAGGAGAGTATATAAAAGTGATAGGATTGTCAAAGGAGTAGTTTTGGGCAATTTAGGAATCCCGAGCTCAAACCATGGGACAGAGATAACCTGCATAAGTTTGACTTATTTGGGGTTTTTCTAGACCTCAAATCATGCCTAGGAGTCATAGAAAACCATAGGTTTTGGAACGGATCATTCCGATAAAAATTACGCAAGTTATGCCCAAAATAGTATCGTTAGAGAGTCGTTAAGTGAAATAACTATGTAAATGCAATTTTTATTGCATGGAATGAATTTAGTTGATCATAATTAGGTAAAAGAACCTTATATACGAAAGAAAAATCGTCGCATGTTCGATGCAAAAATGTACATAAAAAAGTGCTCGAAAAAGGGCGTTTTTCTTAGATTTAACATAGCAAACGATAGAATTTTTCGATGAAATTTTATAGGTGATCAGAATGTGAGATAAGAGGACCGTAGGAAAAAGAACGAAAGAAAACGGAGCCCCGAGCAGACCTACGCGTTACATTCTGTTATGGGATGTCAAAAGAGGCTTAAATTTTCGATTTTTCGTTCCGGGTCTCTGAAAATTATACGAACTGCGTGGGGATGTCCCTAGGGGTCCAAAACTGAAAATTTTGTGAATAAATTGGAATTAGAAAGTTTCGGTTGAGTTAGAAACAAGTTGGGAAGTTATAGTGCAAAAGGGTCGTTATTGGAGAAAGTTGTATTAGAAATGTCACTTTAAAGTTTGAGTTATGAGATTGTCACAATGATAATAAGAAATTGTTATGTAGGTGACAAGCGAGCGAGCAAAATCCGAGAGACTCGTTAAGACGTTTGACCCGGATTTGCACGGCTTTGAGATAAGTGTACAATCACTTGTATTTAATTCCATTTCTTTGTGTTAAATTTTGTATATAATTGTTAAGTGAGAACAACAATGATTCTCCAATATCAAAGTTCAAGTTTTGAGTATATGGGTTCTTATGGAATCCATGAAGTGATTAAAATCAATATTAAGTTGTTCTAAAAAGAGTTGAATCAAGAGAGTTTTTAAAAGTTTCAAAAATAGTTGGTTTTGTGCTTTTGCACTTGATGAGTTAGTTTTAAAAACCCATGTATATGCCTTAAGACCATATGAGATTTAGCGCTACGTGACGATGCAGAAAATTTCGTCCGTAGTCGCTTAGATCATAGAGAAATTAGCATTGCGCGACGATGCAGAAAATTCCGTCTGTAATTGCTCAATTTCCTAGAAAATATAGCGCTACGTTGCGATGTAGACAATTTCCCACGTAGTTGGTTATTTTACAGTTTGGCACTACGTAGCGATGCAGTATATTCTGCTCATAGTTGCTTAGAGTTTTAGCACTACAATTGCAATACAGAAAATTCCGCGTTGTAGTTGCTCAAATATGAGATTTATCACCCTACGTTGCGATGCAGTAAATTCCGTAACGTGATGGTCAAAATACTTCAGCAATTTCACGTTGGCGTAAGTAAGAATCGCCCGTGATGGTTAGAGTGTTGGAAGATTATACATAGGGATTTTGAAAGAAAATATTTAGATTTTGAAAGTTTTGAAAATGAATAAGATTTTAGTTTATCATATTGGTGCATGTTATATTATATGATTTTGTTGCACTAACTCGTTTATCGGCTGTGTAGTTTATTTATATCTTTGGGTGCTGCCGTAAGACAGTGGAGCGAAGACATTCTCATTTCACATATTTATAGGTGGGGCGAGTCGCGAAATATGTTGTATAAGTCATGCACATGAGTTGATCATATTGATTTTGGAAAAACTTTGGTAATACACCATACTTATGGCATTCTTGCATTTTGTTAGAATTGTATGATTGTAAATGGTATTGTAAATATTTATGTAATTTCATATATGATGTATATATACCTATTCTAGTATGAGTTCATGCATATGGTTGTGAAAAATGTGATAATAATGCATGTTTGTGGATAAATAAAGTTGGGAGGAAATGAATGCATAGTCGAAGTGTGTTTTCTTACAGATAAAAATTTTGGATTTGTAAAAAATGCAGTTGCTATACTGCCGAAATTTTTATAAAATCGTTTTGAAATGAAATTACGAAAAAAAATTTATCCATCCAACTTATTTCCAAAAGTAAAGAGTATAATTGAGTTAAGTTAAGAAAAGCGGGAAAGAAAAAGGGGTTCGCTCTTTGGATTCTCCATTCCGACAAATCGGATTAAGAGAAGTCTGTTTGAGTGCCCAGCATGACCCTCCAGAACAGAGATTAGAGAGAGTCTGAGTTGGGTCCTGTCACTACACATGGTAGCATTCCTAAACTCTAGTTGCGATGAGAAATTTCGTCACAATAGAGTTAAGCTTCCCTGGGTTGTCTTTGGCTAGATAAAAAAGAAAAGCACGTTAATAAACGTGAAGTTTATTAAATTGGAAATTTATTTCCAGTTTCGAGAAATAAAGAATTAATTAGTTTCGTAATTGTAATCAAGTTATAAGAAAATTATTGGTTTTATAAATTATTTCGGGAGGACATATATCTATTTTAAAAAAGGGAATTTTAGTTCAAAGTTATCCACTCACTGAGTTTTATACTCACCATTCTTTCTAAGTGTCTTTGAAAAATCCTCCCTAGATGCAAGTATGAGCCGTTAATCAGAAGAGGCTCCGTCGGACACATAGGTGGCCTAACGCAAAGATATCATTGCATAAGTTTATATTCGAAAGTGTATGTCATGCATTACATGCAAATTTTGATGAAAATATTTGTAAATTATCTTTTGGGTTGTATATAGTTTTTTGTATTTATAAAAATTAAATTTTTGGCAAATGAAATTATATAATTATGTTAACTGAAAAATGAAGTGTATTTATTGATTTCAAATTGAAACATGGTTGTGGTTTGATTGTGAAAATGATTTGAGGGCTGAGGCCGAGTAGTGGAGAATTGTTTACCATAGAAGTGTTAAATTTTAAAATTTGTAGGGTGGCATGTTCAGAAAATAGTCATTATCCTGTCTAAATTTTTATAAATCTGTTTTATAAATGTTTGAAATAAAAAGAAAGGAAAAAGAAAAAAAATTTCCCCATGTTTTCGCATTAAAAGAAAGTTTTGAAAAGTAAACGACATAGCTTTACGAGAATTTTTCAGCTGGATCAGATATCCGTTAAAGGGCTACCGTAAGGCGGATGGCAGGCCTAGTAAGGAGAGACGCCTGTCACCCCTGCCTACCCACCCTTCCACACCTCGAATTTTAGTTTGAGTAAAATAAGGTTGGTCTTCAACAAAGGTAACATTAAAGGACATATGCCACTTCCTGGTCACTGGGTCACAGCATTTGTATACTTTCTGGGTATGAGAGTACCCTAAGAATAGACACCTTACTGCTCTCTATTCAAGTTTGTTACATGTGTAAAGATGAACAAGTACAAAAATTGTACACTCAAAAGCTCGAATAGGAATATTGTAAATAAGCTTTATGTGAGCATATATCTCAAGTAGACTTTGAGTAGAAGTTTTATATTGTAACACTCTTGATGGTTGTTTATTAATCAAGTATACAACTATCAAAATAGCTTCTCCCCAAAATCTAGTAGAGACTTTCTTGTAAACCAATACAGAACAGATAATCACTAGCAAATGTCTATTTTTTCATTTAGACATCCCATCCTGTTGAGGAGTGTTAACACACGATGTTTGGCGAAATATACCCTCACTTAATAAATATTCCTTTAACCCTTGATTTATAAATTCTTTCCCATTATAAGATCTCAATGCCTAAATTTTTGTTTGGAATTGATTTTGTATCTTAGAATTAAAGTTCTTGAAAATGCAAGTGATCTTAGATTTTTCTTTCATTAAGAACACCCAAGTTAACCTAGGATGATAATCTATAAAGGTGACAAACCATTTGAACTTGGTGATGTTAGGAAACCTAAAAGGCCTCTATAACATCGTTGTGGATTAATGATGAAGGTTTGGATGCCTTATAGCTACTAGGAGGAAACACTATGTGTGTATGCTTAGATAACTTACAAATGTCACCATAAAAATCTGTAGAATTTTTATTGATGAGTAAGCTAGGAAACAACTTTTCAAGGTACATGAAATTTAGATGCCCTAACTTATGGTGCTATAACATGATTACAGAACTTTTATTAGACCTACAACTAGATTCAATAGGAGATAACCTGGAGTCAATATAATTGCATTATATGCCCTTTAGAGCTTTGGCATTGAGGAGATAGACCTTAACAGTTATTATCATCTTCCTCGAGATTATGTCTGAAAAACACAATAGGAATGGTAGAATTTTGTCATACATTTTTCATCAAATGTGAGTTTTGAGATTGATAACATATTACAATTTAAATTGGGAACAAACTAAACTAAATGTAAGATTAGAGTATCTGAAATCACAACTGAACCACACCTAATAACTTCAAATATAGAACCATCAACAATTGTAACACTGTAATTACCCTTACATGGTTCAAAAGTAGTAAAGACTTTAGCATTTCCCATTATGTGGTCAGTTGTACCTAAGTCCACAATTCAAGATCTTAGAGCCTCTTGTTTTACACTCAAGGCAGAAGAGTAGGTATATTTTTTCGCAACAAAACCTGTCCCAACAATTAAGGTATTCATGCCCTTAAACACTAGGAGTGGCAATATGAGTCACGATATGATAGGTCAACACGGATTCCCAAAAAATAAATGATATGTGTTGAAGTTAAACGAATTTATGTCGTAAACGGGTCAACCCGTCTACCCTATTTATTAAACGAATTGAATCGGGTTTGATTAAATGAATCGCAGGTTAACACAATTAATATTAGGGTTAAATTATAATTTAACATATTAGAAGGGTTAGTGTATAATTATACATTTATATATATACATACACTTAACAAATCCTTAAACCTAATCCATTTGGCCATTTCAATTTTCAAACTCTCTAGTCGGTAGCCATCTATATGACCACCTTTTTCCTCAAAAAACTTGTTCCAAAAGGCTAAGCCAACATGACGACACCATCCATCCCACCAAATCACAATTTTTCCCCTCATGGTAATGGTTACCACCTTCTTCCTCATGGTCATCGGCGGTTACCACCTTTTCCCTCACGGTCACTACCTTCTCACTCTCGATTGTCGTTCGGTCACTAAATTTTCCTTCATGGTCGCGACCTTCTCCCTCACAGTCACCACCTTCTCCCTCTTGGTCATCATCCTGTTACCACATTCTCTCTCACGGTCATCGCCTGTTCTCCCTTCTTCCTTCATAGTCATCATCCGTTCTCCCCTCTTCCCTCACGATCGTCGCCTGTTCTCCACTTCTCATCTAGCTCAATGTTCTTTCTCCACATCTTCACCACCAGATCCACCATCTCCACCACTAGATCCATCCTCTCCACCACCACATCAGATCGGATCGATAGCCGACGTCGTCAGAAAACAAACTCTATCTCCCAAAACGGTCTTCAAACTCTTGACTAGCTTCAGATGTCCTTCTCTTTCATTTTCTTTTGCGTATTCTATATTTCGATTCTAGTTTTCAGTTTTTTGTTAATTTTCATACATAACTCCATTGTAACGTAATATGATTTCATGGTTAATTGGTTTTCAGATATGGATTTGAGTGTTGGCTTCGAAGACGATACCATCGATCTGGAAGATGAACTTAAAGATTAGGTTGAAAATAAGAATGAAAATGTGGGAAGTTAAAGCAAAGTAAAGCCACTCGAAAAAAAAAAAAAAAAGTGAACTTCACATGTGTGGAAGTCTTTCGAAATGATATCAAAGGATAAAAAGGGAAATGATAGATGTAGATGCAAATGGTGTGGCCAAATCTATCTTTGCCTAACTTCAAGTGGTACAAGTAACATGATTAGGCACTTGGCTCTTACTTGTCCTAAGTATAAATCATATGATGTACATCAAATGGTGATTAAAAAAAGTAAATCTGCATTTGTTGGCATTCGCCAACCTAAGACTAAAACTCAAGAAAATTTAGGAAGCTTGTTGCTAAAACTTTAGTGTTGCATGATTTGCCTTTCCAATTTATGGAGTGGAAAGGAATTATAAGAATTGTTGAATTTTTAACTGATGATTTCCATATGGTCTTTAGGAACACCGTGAAAGTGGATGTGTTGAGTTTATTTGCCAAAGGCAAACAAAACCTTAAAAAGATGTTACAAGCTGCTCCTAGTAAAATTTGTCTTACCTCAGATTTATAGACTTACATAGCTACTGATGGTTACATATATATAACTGTTCATTTCATTGATTCTAATTGAGTTCTACATAAAAGAGTGATAAGCTTTTGCTTTATGCCTCCACATAATTGGGTATCTAATTTTAATAAAGTTATGTCATTATTATCTGAGTGGGATATTGACAAGGAGCTTTTCTCCATTACTTTGGATAGGGTTTCATTAAACAAGTGCTTTATTGATAATTTAAAAGGTCAATTGAATATTAGTAAAGCACTTGTTTGTGATGGGGAATTCATGCATATCAGTTGTTGTGCTTATATTATTAATTTAATTGTTCAGGATGGATTGAAAGATAGAAATATAGGTGTGCATAAAATTCGTGAGAGTGAGAAATATATGAGAGGGTCTCAAGTCAAGAAGCAAAATTTTTGGAGTGTGTCAAGCAAGTTGATTTAGACATGAAGAAGGGTGTACGACAAGATATTCCTACTAGGTGGAACTTGACTTATCTTATGTTAGATAGTGCTCATTATTATCGATATGTTTGGTGTACTTTAGAGTTGACCGATAACAATTACAAACACTGTCCTTCTACAAGTGAGTGAGATAGAGTTGAGAAAATTTGTAAGTTTTTGCATTATTTTTATGAGACAACTAACATTTTTTCTTGGTCAAATTATTCAACTTCGAACTTGTATGGGTGTAAGGTGTTTTTGATGCATTTGAGTTTGTTGCAACATTTGGAGAGTGGCGATGAGTTTTTGAAAAGAATGACAAATCAAATGTACAAAAAGTTGTAAAAATATTGGGCCGATTTTTATGCTATTTTGGCAATTGTTCTTGTCTTTGATCCTCGTTACAAGATGGAATTTGTTGAGGTAGTGTTTTAGAAGTTATATGTTGTTATTGATAGATTAGAAAAGTTAGCACATGTTAGAAGTAAATCATTTTCTTTGTTTGATGAGTATATGGCAAGTTCCACTAGGGCATCTACCTCTAAGGCCACCACATCATGAGCAACTCCTAGTGCACAAGTGACTAATGCACAAGTGAACACAATAGATGAACTTGACTTGGTTTTAATGGTAAGAAATAATATAATTTCCTTATTATAAATTTATGATATTATTTTACCATAACAATCTATCTAATGATATTTTCTTTTGTTATTAATTATATATTGATAGGATTTTGATATAAAACTTGGTGATGGAGGCATTACAATTTACAAGATGCAATTGGAGCTTTATTTAGAAGAACGAAGACTTGAAAGATCAGTTGATTTGAACATTCTAGCCTTTTGGAAGGTTAATGAAGCTCACTCTCCTAAGCTTTCTACCATAGCTCGTGACATTTTGTGCATCCCATTATCTATGGTTTCATTCGAATCCGCGTTTAGTAATGGTGGTTGAGTTTTTGATTAATGTCGGAGTACACTAAAACTTAAAGTGGTGGAAGCAATAATTTGCAGTAGAGATTGGATAATTGGTAGAGGTAACAGACTAATTTTGTGCTAGTGATTTCTTATAATTATCTTTCAATTATTTTATCATTAATTATTGTAGAAAGGGAGATTGTTTCGCTAGAAGACGTCACTGAAGATATATTGAATTTAAGTATTAATAAAGCTCCCCCTAATGTAAGTGGCCCTAGTGAATTAGTAGAAGACTTAACTCCTAATTCTTTCACTTAGTGGTAAATTCTCTTAATTATATTTCTTAATTTTAAGATTGTGAATGTAGATATCTAATTTTGTGTTTTTGTGATTTTTGTGTAGTTAAAGGGTCCTTGGAGTTTGGAATCAATGAGGAAAGAATTTAAGTGACAAAAGTTTGATGTTGGAGAATGATAATGCTATGTCATTTTAATTTATATGGATTTGCATTGAGTTTAATTTTGTTGTGGTTTTTAAATGTGGATGATATAGAATTTTATGTAGTTGATTTAATGTGTAGGTTTTGAGGTGCTGAATTAGGTGTTTAAATGTTTGATTGTGAATTATTTATTATATTTGTGCTTAAATTAAGTTTGATTTTGTTGTGGTTTTTAAATGTGAATGATATGAAATTTTATGTAGTTGATTTAATGTGTAGTTTTTGATGTGTTGAATTAGGTGTTTAAATATTTGATTGTGAATTATTTATTATATTTGTGCTTAAATTGAGTTTGGTTTTTAAATATGGATGATATCAAAATTTATATAGTTGAATGCAGTGTTGTCAGTTGTCTGACCCACTTAGTCTGATTGCGGCGGACTAGTACCTTGATTCCTTGTTCTTGCACTTAAGAGGGTTTTGTAACATGAAACCAAACATTTGTAAGCTATAAGGCCTAGTGAGTGTGTGAGAATTTTATTTAAACTAAGTTATATAAAATATCTCTCGAAAACATTTTTCTTTAAGACGTTTTGTTTTCGAAAAAACTTGGGTTTTATAAACTATCTTTAAGATTTCGAAAGCTTTTTCTAAAATACTTTCTGAAATCTTTTCTTTCTAAAAGCCGTTTTTCAAGGTAGGTGTCTGTTTCTAAAATCTATACTAATGGGGAACCTAAGGAAAGCTACAATCATATGAACGGGTAGAACAGCTCCACTCAGTGTGGGGGGTTACGTGGGGGAATAGCTATCATCACAGACCATGACAAAGCTACAAAGATATCATGTTATTGTGTGGCGGAACTATCATCGCATATCGCAAGCGAGACAATACCCCATGAGTGTAGAGGGCAACTTAACAGACATGATAGACTCTATTCCCCCGATGTTAGCAGGACTAACCCTCCCAACACTTGTCCTACATTGTGGGGTATACCGGTCGGGTCTAATGCTAGAAAGTCTATCAATCTATAAGTTTGGGTCATTCCATTAGTCTTTAAAAACTCTTTCTTTTCTAGATCTCAAATCAATTTCTTTTTCATAAAATAAGCTAATAATATTTGCATACTATATCTTACAAAACTATATCTTTGCATGCAAAAAAAATAAATCATTAATAACTAAGAAATAATAAATGAAAGTTTGTAAGGATTTTGCAACATGAACTTGAAAAATATTTAAAACAATTCACACTTACAACTTGTTGTCCTATCCACTTGCACTACTGCTCCAGCGACCTCCTCAGCTCATCTGATCACTTATATTTAATCACAAATGAAACCTTCGCTTAACTAGCTGAACTATTTTCTTTAACTTCTAATTTCATATGAGCTGCTGGGGACTGCAACACTACCAATCTAGCTCAAGCTGTGAGCTCGCATCTCATCTTGCCCCAGCTCGCGCCTTCAGCGAGCTCCTACCTTACATAGCTCAGCCCGAACTGAGGGCATTCATCTTAGCGAGCTTGCTAAACTCACTCTCTCAACGAGCTACCACCTCCTACTAGCTCAGGTCGCTTTTCAACCCCTCTCAACTCGCCCTTGCAAGCTACTGTCTTAGGCCAACTTGGCCAAGCACCCCTGATGGGCTGCGACCTTACTTAGCTCCTCTTACGAGCTCGCACTCCAGCCCAGTCCAAATAGGTGAGATAGAGAGCAACAGGCATAGCCCAGCTCGCTCTCTAAGCAACCATCTTGACTAGCTGAAATGCGCAAAGGACATCCTCCAGCTCGTACATCGCGAGTTCCTGCCCTAACTCACGCATATCTACTTTTAATACTCCCTCTCCAGACTTTTACATTTTACATTACCATTAACACACCTCGACCTCATTTCACATACATACACTTAATCAACATATCATCAGTTCTTCACCAAACTCTCAGGTTGTGACCTCATCAAGTCCAGCAACAGAAACTACATCATCTCAAATCATAAATAAACCACCACAAATCAACATCATTCTTAGTTATTTCACTTACCCGATTCTTACTCAACCCTTGCCTTACTTTCTTACTCGCTTTCGGCTTCAACTCACCAGATCTACATACCCAACAATCTCGTTAATCACTTACAACCTAGAAGTTTTCCTCGACAGCTTTTCACCAACACAAAATCATAAAACTTATTCTTATCACTTAAACCTTATCATATCTGGTTCATCACCTTCTAACAGCTTGATTCTCCTAAAAAATGGTAGAAATCAGCTTGGTCACCGCTGCAGATCTGTTTTCCTTCTCCTCTGCCGGCAACTTCCTCTTTTCTCTCTCTCTTTCTCCAAATTTTTCTCTTCTGCCGACACTACTCACCACACATCTATATTTATAGGCGTGAGTCAAACTCGTTTTTCACTTTTAAACTTTCTCAAAATTACGATTTTATCAGATTCTAGAGAATTCTTCACTTTTCCCCAATGTCCTTGTTTTTCCTTGTATTTACAATTTTGTCATTCTTTATAAAATCTTTTATTTTTACCAATTTATCCCTCCACTTTTAATATTTAATTTTACTCCCGATCCTTTCGGAAACTCCATAAAAATTTAATTTCATCATAAAACATATTAAAATTCCTTTTTATTATTTTATAAATAAAAATCATCTCATTCCGTACACAAGTACAGTACCAACTCGGAAAAGGGTGTTACATGTCATATATACATTAGCTATATTGTATGAATTAATAAGTAAATTGATACAGTTGATGTGATTTGAATATATTAATTTATTATACTACCCACTAATTACTCAAACTATTAGGTATAGACTTGTCAATAATATAACATTATATCTGACGGGACCCTTCCCGAATCGCTACTCTGGACCCGTGAAGGATACCGTAGCACTCCGATAGAGCTCCAGCGAATCCTAGCTTTGGCTCAGAGAAGTCCTACCAGAGCACCCAGACTTACTTTAGATTCATTTTCTAAATCGTTTAGTTGGCGGCCAAGGTAAAAATTTTTCCTTTTTCTAACAAAAATCCGGCAGCCTGCCGGCTGTTTATTGAACTAGGCCACCCTGCAAATTCAAAAGCAATTTAAAGACACTTCTATGGCACACAATCTCCACTACCAGGGGCCTCTGGCCCTCATCCAAAACCAACCACAACATATCCAGTCACAATTATGAAATGGATGGAAATCCTAGATTTTTGTTTCAAAAACATTTTCACAAAACGTGCATCTAACAACTAGTATTTACGTTCATAATTTACATCATTTACAACTTTATTTATGTACAACACATGCATGACAAAATAAGAGCTATACAATGCGGTATAGTCGTCCGTCAGTCTATCTGCGCGTCAATCTGAGCCTCGCCTGCTGGACGACTCGCTCCTGTACCTAAGAGAACATTTTTTAAAAAAAAAACCACATAGAAACTAAATGGTGAGTATAACTCAGTGAGATAAACCTTGAACCATTTCATAAACTAAAGTATTTTTCTGAAATACTTTTTAGTCTTTCAAATACAACTGTTTCTGAAATTCAATTTGAATTTCTTTCGAAAACTTTCTCATTTCTCGCCTTGATGGTAACTCAGGGGAAACTACTCCTGTCGTGGCCGCATAAATCTCTAGCTAGCCACTAGGAATCAGGGAATCTACCAGATGCAGTCACCGATGCGCGACTCTGGGCACGCGTTACCCCTACGCAATCGGTTCGAACTACACTACCCTATACGTGCAGAGGGTCGCTCAACTAACTCTCTCTCTCTTAGTTAGTATTTTCTCACATCTACCATGCACGTATAGAGCATTCTACTGGGTGCTTAACTGGGGCTAGGGTAAACCATCGGCGTATAAAAATTCTTTTTCTCAATATTCTTAAATAAACTCGTTTTTAAGGCGATACGCCTAAAAACGTTAATTCTCGATAATGCATTACATAAACACATACTTAACTTAAAACTCATATAATAGAATACTGATAGAACAATAATATGCAATTTAATTACAACAGCATAAGAAATATAAATAATCATTAATTAAACTTTAATGATAACTACACTTTGTAAGGTGAGATTTCTACTCACTATACACCCTCGGATAAAATCCGATGCTCCTCCGAATGCCTCCTGGGCTTTCTGCTTTTACCCTAGAACATCAAATATCCATTTAGGGTCATTTAACTCATTCAAATAACACTAAAATCAATAAAGATCTCATTTATTTCTATTAATACCCTTTAATGTCTAAACTTCCGAATCTCAATTTCTATTCAATCGGGGTTTTCGAAATCCGATTTCTCTACACAAATCCTACTTATTCTTGCACGGGAATGCTTCTCTCGGCTTTTCTCTCTTTCTCTCTCACGGATCTCTCTCTTTCACGACCAAAAATGGTCTCCAATAAGTCAAAACACTTATTTATATATTCTAATACTCAATTACAAAAGAATCCCTCAAGAAATTTCATTTAATAACCTCAAACTTTTACAAATCTTACTAGTGTCCAAAACTTTATACTTTTTAATTCTATTGGTCCACTTGTCATTTTCTCATCCATTTATCTATCCAACCATTCATTAGATGACATGTGGCACTTCTATAACCATTACTTTTCATGCCACTTATCTTTTTTCTCATTGTTTGAATTAAAAATATCATTTACTTTATTTCGAGAGCTCACCTCGCTTGATTAACATATAAATAAATGCTAATCACTTTCTAATCGTACCGAGGTCAATCAAACGACATTCGATTTGCAATATGAAAATATAATGAACCTAAAATAATATTACTGGAGGCATACTATGCGACCATAACTCAATTCGGAGATTTCTAATACTATAAGATAATAAATCTAGGTGAAGAGAATTATCATAAAATAATAAATCTGGATGAGGGCTTACAATTCCTCCCCTCCTTAAAATAAATTTCGTCCTCGAAATTTAAATAACATACCTACATCAAAAAGATGAGGATATTGCCTCCGCATCTGCTCCTCTGGCTCCCACGTTGCCTCTTCCACTAAGTGATTCCTCCACAAAACCTTTACCAATGGAATAGTCTTGCGACGAAGAACCTGATCCCTCCTGTCTAATATCTGAACTAGACTCTCTTCGTAGGTCAGGTTCTCTTTTAATTCCACTGGCTGCTCTACCAACACATGTGAAGGATCTGGCATGTACTTGCGAAGCATTGACACGTGGAATACATTGTGAATCCTGGATAACTCTGGTGGCAATTCTAGACGATAAGCCACGTTTCCCACTTTCTCAATCACCTCATAAGGACCAATATATCGCGGACTGAGCTTCCCATATCTGCCAAATCTGATGATCCCTTCCATGGTGATATCTTCAATAACACCTTATTCCCTACCTGGAACTCCAAGTCTCTTCTTCTATTGTCTGCATAGCTTTTCTGACGATCCTGAGCGATCTTTAATCTGTCCCGAATAATTCTGATTTTATCTGTAGTCATCTGAACAAGCTCGGGCCCTAATAATCTCCTCTCGCCCACTTCTTCCCAACTTAATGGCGTCCTGCACCGCCTCTCATATAAAGCCTCATACGGCGCCATGCCGATACTGGCCTGATAACTGTTATTGTAGGCAAACTCGATCAGCAGTATATGAGTATCCCAACTCCCGCCAAACTCCATCACACAGGATCTCAGCATATCCTCTAGAGTCTGAATAGTACGCTCAGACTGTCCGTCCGTCTGAGGATGAAATGTTGTACTAAAATGTAATCGAGTGCCCAATGCTTCCTGTAAACTAGGCCAAAATCGAGATGTAAATCTAGGATCTCTATCAGAAACAATAGAAACTGGAGCTCCATGAAGCCTGATAATCTCATCTACATACACTCTGGCTAGTCTATCCAGGGAATAAGTATTGCGGATGGGTAGAAAATGAGCTGACTTCGTAAGACGATCAACTATCACCCATATACCATCATACCCACTCCGACTACGGGGAAAGCCAAACACAAAATCCATCGTAATGTGCTCCCATTTCCACTCTGGAATGGAGAGCGGCTGAGCTAATCCTGCAGGTCTTTGATGCTCTACTTTAACTTGCTGACATATCAAGCATCTAGATACGTACTCAGCTATCTCCCTCTTCATACCTTTCCACCAGAAATGTTCTTTCAAGGTATGGTACATCTTCATACTACCAGGATGCATCGCATAAGCCGAAGAATGAGCTTCATCTAAAATCTCTTTCTTAAGATCTGCCAAGTCTGGAACACATAATCTCTGACCCAGCACCAAAGTACCATCGTCTCTCACAGAGAAGTCCTGTCCTCTACCTAACTCAACCTTCTGACGAATCTTGCTCAACCGAAGATCCTGACCCTGCAACTCTCGGACCCGATCTCCGAGTACCGGTCGAACCTGAAATGTGGTTAGCAGTGCACTTGACTCCGAAGTCATCAACTGAACCCCTAAAGATCTCAGCTCTCTCAACAACGGATAGTACCCTGCTCTTACATGAGCTACTGAACTAAAGGGCTGTCTACTCAAGGCGTCAGCTACCACATTGGCCTTCCCCGGATGGTAATGAATAGAGCAATCATAATCTTTAATTAGCTCTAACCACCTCCTCTGCCTCATGTTTAGCTCTTTCTAAGAGAATAGATATTGGAGACTCTTGTGGTCTGTAAAATCTGGCAAGAAACCCCATACAGATAATGTCTCCAAATCCGCAATGCAAACACTACCGCAGCTAGCTCTAGATCATGGGTAGGATAATTTTGCTCGTGCTTTTTCAATTGTCTAGATGCATATGCTATTACTTTTCCATTCTGCATCAACACACATCCTAAACCCTGTCTGGAAGCATCACTATACATCACAAAGCCCTCTGTCCCAGAAGGAAGCGTAAGAACGGGAGCTGTGGTCAATCTAGCCTTCAATTCATCAAAACTCTTCTGACAGGCTTCTGACCACTCGAACTTTACATCTTTTCTAGTAAGATTTGTCAAAGGAATGACTATCTTGGAGAATCCCTCCACGAACTTTCGATAATACCCTGCCAATCCTAAGAAACTCCTGACCTCTGTAACTGAAGTCGGCTGCTTCCAATTCAGAATTGCTTCAATTTTCTGGGGGTCTACACTAATTCCATCTGCCGATACCACATGCCCTAAAAATGAGACCCTGTCCAACCAGAACTGACACTTACTGAACTTAGCATACAGTCGGTGATCCCTCAGAGTCTGCAAAACTAACCTCAAATGCTCGGCATGGGCCTCCCTACTGCCTGAATACACTAGGATGTCGTCAATGAACAATATCACAAACTTATCAAGAAAATTATGAAACACTCTATTCATCAAATCCATAAACACCGCAAGAGCATTGGTTAGCCCAAAAGGCATCACCAGAAACTCATAGTGTCCATAACGCGTCCTAAAGGCAGTCTTGGGCACATCTTCTTCTTTAATCTTTAACTGATGGTAGCCTGATCTCAGATCAATCTTCGAAAATACACTAGCCCCCTGTAGCTGATCGAACAAATCATCAATACGAGGAAGCGGGTACTGGTTCCGTACGGTCACTTTATTCAACTCCCTGTAATCAATACATAACCGCATACTACCATCATTTTTCTTTACAAATAAGACTGGTGATCCCCAGGGAGAAACACTTGGTCGAGCGAAACCCTTATCTACTAATTCCTCTAACTGCACCTTCAACTCTTTCAACTCTGTAGGTGCCATCCTGTAGGGTGCTCTAGCTATAGGCGCTGTCCCCGGAATTAGATTAATCTCAAACTCTATCTCCCTGTCTGGAGGTAACTCAGGAAGATCCTCTGGGAACATATCCGGAAACTCCTTAACCATTGGGATATCCTCTAATCAGACCTCTCTATCCGAAGTATCTACTATATAAGCCAAGTAACCCTCACACTGCTTCCTTAACATCTTTTTGGCCGTCGTAGCTGATATAATACAAGAGGAAAGCATCTAACGCTCACCCCTGAATACTACATCTGACTCCCCTTACACATTGAATCTGACTTCCTTTCGGTAACAATCAACTGTGGCACGGTGAGTAGCTAACCAATCCATCCCCAGTATCACATCAAAGTCATAAATATCCATCACTACCAAACTGACTGGGAATGCTCTACCTCCAACCACAATCTCACCACCTCTGTACACTCTCTCTGCCACGACCACACCTCCGGTAGGAGTAGTCACCACCATCTCACACTCTAATAACTCTAATGGCAATCCGGCTTGACTAGCAAAACTCTCAGAAATGAAGGAGTGAGTAGCTCCCGGATCTACTAATGCATGAATATCAAAACCAGAGAGTGAAACTGCACCTGTAACCACCTCGGGCGTCGCCTCTACCTCCAGTTGAGTGACAGCAAAAACTCTGGCCTGAACTGGCGGTCTCCCGGACTGGCCTCTGAATGGGGTACCTTGACCCATACCTCTGCCTAGCTGACTAAGGGTCCCTGGTCCTCTCTCCTGTGGACCTCCCCTACCTCGCGATTGCCCTCTACTAGGCTGAACTAGCGTCACTGGTCTCGACTCACTACTCTCTGCAGTAGTCCTCTGTGGGCAATCTTTCTTCAAGTGTCCCTCCTGACCGCAGTAATAACACCCAGTACGACCAAAATGACACTCTCCTCGATGGAATTTTCCACATGTCGCACAGCGGGGTGCTCTGCTCTGGCTGCTACCTCTGCCCTGAGAACCTGACGGTGGCCTCACTGAACCCTGACTGGAGGTGACTCTCTGACTCTGCTGTCTCTCTGAAGGTCCTCCAGACTTACTTCCAATCTTGGGGGTTTTACTAGGTCCCCCAATCTGCCATCCCTGGCTTGGTCCCCTCTTTTGTGCCTGTTGACCCCTCTCGCTCTGAAAAGTCCTCTCAACCCTCAAAGCTGCCTCCACTAATCTACCATACTCTCTATACTCGGTAGCAGCTACATATGTCTGGATTCTGAATTCAGACCCTACATGAACTTATGGCACTTGTTGGCTTCGTCATCGACGATAAACGGTGCCACTCTGGATAACTCTGTAAACTTCTTTTCATACTCTTCTACCGTCATATTACCCTGAACTAAGCGGTAGAACTCATCAATCTTCGCATCGCTGTAAGCTCTGGGATAGAACTTTTCATTGAAATATTCTTTAAACTGATCCCACGATAGTGGAGTAGTCACTCTCCTCCTCACAGAATCCCACCAATCTCGAGCGGAAGCTCGCAGGAGGAATGAAGCAATAGATACCCTCTGCGGATCCTCGCATTCCATCTGCTCTAGAATCCTCTCAGTACTCTCCAGCCACTCTAAAGCTGCATCTGGACCCCCTGATCCATCAAAACCCTCGGCGCCTAACTTCCGCGCTCTCTCTACAGTGGCACCTGGTGTGCGAGGTCTCACACCCTGCATAATCTGAGCCAGTCTCTCTATAGGATCTACTGCTGGCCCTGCCACTGGTGGCTCTGGCTGCACCCCAGGCTGAGGTTCATTTACTGACTCATGAATAGGCTCTTCAGCCTCTGGTGGAGCAGAAGGAACAGGCGAAGTCTCAGCAGCGGCTCTGCGCGTACGAGGGCGACTAGCTGGATGCATAGCTCTACTACAGTAAAAAATAATGAATGTCATGCAAAGATTTATAACCTAATGCAAGAAATGCATAAATAGCTTGTAGATGCACCATTTCTCAAAACTTTTCTAAACAACTTTAAACCAAATGCTCTGATACCAAGTTGACGGGACCCTTCCCAAATCGCTACTCTGGACCCGTGAAGGATACCGTAGCACTCCGATAGAGCTCCAGCGAACCCTAGCTTTGGCTCAGAGAAGTCCTACCGGAGCACCCAGACTTACTTTAGATTCATTTTCTAAATCGTTTAGTTGGCGGCCAAGGTAAAAATTTTTCCTTTTTCTAACAAAAATCCGGCAGCATGCCGGCTGTTTATTGAACTAGGCCACCCTGCAAATTCAAAAACAATTTAAAGACACTTCTATGGCACACAATCTCCACTACCAGGGGCCTCTGGCCCTCATCCAAAACCAACCACAACATATCCAGTCACAATTATGAAATGGATGGAAATCCTAGATTTTTGTTTTAAAAACATTTTCACAAAACGTGCATCTAACAACTAGTATTTACGTTCATAATTTACATCATTTACAACTTTATTTATGTACAACACATGCATGACAAAATAAGAGCTATACAATGCGGTATAGTCGTCCGTCAGTCTATCTGCGCGTCAATCTGAGCCTCGCCTGCTGGACGACTCGCTCCTGTACCTAAGAGAACATTTTTTTAAAAAAAAACCACATAGAAACTAAATGGTGAGTATAACTCAGTGAGATAAACCTTGAACCATTTCATAAACTAAAGTATTTTTCTGAAATACTTTTTAGTCTTTCAAATACAATTGTTTCTGAAATTCAATTTGAATTTCTTTCGAAAACTTTCTCATTTCTCGCCTTGATGGTAACCCAGGGGAAACTACTCCTGTCGTGGCCGCATAAATCTCTAGCTAGCCACTAGGAATCAGGGAATCTACCCGATGCAGTCACTGATGCGCGACTCTGGGCACGCGTTACCCCTACGCAATCGGTTCGAACTACACTACCCTATACGTGCAGAGGGTCGCTCAACTAACTCTCTCTCTCTTAGTTAGTATTTTCTCACATCTACCATGCACGTATAGAGCATTCTACTGGGTGCTTAACTGGGGCTAGGGTAAACCATCGGCGTATAAAAAATTTTTTTCTCAATATTCTTAAGTAAACTCGTTTTTAAGGCGATACGCCTAAAAACGTTAATTCTCGATAATGCATTACATAAACACATACTTAACTTAAAACTCATATAATAGAATACTGATAGAACAATAATATGCAATTTAATTACAACAGCATAATAAATATAAATAATCATTAATTAAACTTTAATGATAACTACACTTTGTGAGGTGGGATTTCTACTCACTATACTCCCTCGGATAAAATCCGATGCTCCTCCGAATGCCTCCTGGGCTTTCTGCTTTTACCCTAGAACATCAAATATCCATTTAGGGTCATTTAACTCATTCAAATAACACTAAAATCAATAAAGATCTCATTTATTTCTATTAATACCCTTTAATGTCTAAACTTCCGAATCTCAATTTCTATTCAATCGGGGTTTTCGAAATCCGATTTCTCTACACAAATCCTACTTATTCTTGCACGGGAATGCTTCTCTCGGCTTTTCTCTCTTTCTCTCTCACGGATCTCTCTCTTTCACGACCAAAAAATGGTCTCCAATAAGTCAAAACACTTATTTATATATTCTAATACTCAATTACAAAAGAATCCCTCAAGAAATTTCATTTAATAACCTCAAACTTTTACAAATCTTACTAGTGCCCAAAACTTTATACTTTTTAATTCTATTGGTCCACTTGTCATTTTCTCATCCGTTTATCTATCCAACCATTCATTAGATGACATGTGGCACTTCTATAACCATTACTTTTCATGCCACTTATCTTTTTTCTCATTGGTTGAATTAAAAATATCATTTACTTTATTTCAAGAGCTCACCTCGCTTGATTAACATATAAATAAATGCTAATCACTTTCTAATCGTACCGGGGTCAATCAAACGACATTCGATTTGCAATATGAAAATATAATGAACCTAAAATAATATTATTGGAGGCATACTATGCGACCATAACTCAATTCGGAGATTTCTAATACTATAAGATAATAAATCTAGGTGAAGAGAATTATCATAAAATAATAAATCTGGATGAGGGCTTACAATATCCATACAAGTTATAATCCATATTAGTATTATAGTTATAATAATTATAATATTATGTGATATAAATAACCATATTATATATGTGTGTATTATTTAATATGATATTATGGATGATATTTATGAATGTCATGTATTAAATATTAAATTATATTAATAAAATAAAACTATATACAACATAAATTATTTTTAAATATAATTTATATATATTAATAATAAGTGATATTTATAAGTTGAGCTATATTATTAAATAAAATACATATGTAAATAATATATTTACAATAGTTATCCTATTCTATACTAAATCAACAACCTTAAACTAATTTTTAGATATTTACTTTTAATGTAATATAATTATATATTAATAATATATTTTATGATAATACAATAAATTTATATCATATAAAATTCTCTTTCTGTAAAAAAAAAATAAAAAATAGGTTAATTAATTTACTGATATAAATTTATTTAAAATAAATAATAACTACATATAATTTACTATATTACAATATAATACTTTGAATTTATATATATATATATATAAATTTAAAATAAATAATAACTACATATAATTTACTATATTACAATATAATACTTTGAATTTATATATATATATATATAAATTTAAAATAAATAATAACTACATATAATTTACTATATTACAATATAATACTTTGAATTTATATATATATATAAACTATAAATACTAATCATATAATACATAATTAAGATAAACACAATAGTTAATATACAATATTAATTATGTAGTATGTTATAGGGTATGTCATGTATCTTTGTTATATTAAATTTAATGTATATTTGTTATAACTATTAACAATGTGATAAAATTTACTACTATATTATTAATGTATGTATTATGTAAACTTACTCATAAATTATAAATGTATATTAATAATATATTTAATGACAATTGTTATTAAATTTATATTATATAAAATTCCGTTCTCATAGAAAAAAAAAAAAAAAAGAGACTTTAATATTAATATAAGTTAATTAATTTACCGATATAAATTTATTAAAATTAATAATAACTACATATAATTTACTATATTACAATATAATTCTTTGAGTTTATATATATAAATTATAAATATTAATCATATAATATATAATTAAGATAAAAACAATAGTTAATATACAATATTAATTATGTAGTATCTTATATGGTATGTAATGTATTTTTATTTTTTATATTAAATTTAATATATATTTGTTACAACTATTAACAAAATGATAAAATTTACTATTATATTATTAATATATGTATTATATAAACTTATAAATTATAAAAGTATCTAATGTGCATTATTCAATATGATATTGTGGATGATATATATGAATGACATGTATTAATATTAAATTATATTAACAAAATGAAACTATACACAACATAAATTATTTTTAAATATAATTTATATATATTAATAATAAGTGTCAAAATTGATAAATTGTAAGTAAAGCCATGTTGTTAAATAAAATATTTATGTAAACAATATATTTATAGTGGTTACCATATTCTATATTAAATCGACAACCTTAAATTAATTTACAATGGGGAAGTACATAAATTATTTACTTATAATGTAATAAAAGTATGTATTAACAATATGTTTTATGATTATACAACACATACGGTTGTTTTTAAATTTATATTATATAAAATTCTCTTCTTACAAAAATAATGAGACTTTAATATTAATATAAATTAGTTAATTTACCGATATATATTTAATAACTACATATTATTTACTATATTATAACATGATACTTTGAATTTATATATATATATATAAACTATAAATATTAATCCTATAATATATAATTAAGATAAACATAATAGTTAATATACAATATTAATTATGTAATATGTTATAAGGTATGTAATGCACCTTTATTTCACATATTAAATTTAACATATATTTGTTAAAACCTTTAACAAAATCATATATGTTATTAATGTATGTATTATATAAACTTACTCATAAATTATATCTAATGTGCATTATTTAATATGATATTGTGGATGATATATATGAATGACATGTATTAAATATTAAATTACATTAATAAATTAAAACTATATACAAGACATTATTTTTAAATACATTTTATACAATTTATATATTAATAGTAAGTGTCAAATTTGATATTTATAAGTTAAACTATGTTATTAAATAAAGTATATATGTAAATAATATATTTATAATAGCTACGACATTCTATATTAACCCTAATTAATTTATAATGCGGAAGTATATAAATTATTTACTTTTAATGTAATATATAATCATATATCAATAATATATTATTAATGTATGTATTATATAAACTTACTCATAAAATATATCTAACGTGCTTTATTTAATATGATATTGTGGATCATACATATGAGTGACATGTATTACATATTAAATTACATTAATAAAATAAAACTATATACAAGAAAAATTATTTTTAAATACAATATATATATTACTAATAAGTGTCAAAATTGATATTTATAAGTTAAGCTATGTTATTAAATAAAGTATATATGTAAATAATATATTTATAATAGTTACGACATTCTATAGTAAATCGACAACTCTAAATTAATTTATAATGTGGAAATATATAAATTGACATGACCTGACCCAGATTCCCTCTAAGGAACCCGGTGGTCCTGTCGGGCACCTCACGAAACTTTTCTAAAGTCTAAGTATTAAGGCCCAAAAAGGACGTCGTGGAGCAAACTTGTATCAATAAGTAACTTAGCTAAACAAGAAAACCATCTAATTTAAAATTTCATTTCAATATCCATGCTAATCATGTTGTGATTAAAAACATTATCATAAATATGCAAAGATCTAAAATAGACATGTCGTCATGGTTATATAAAAATTCTACAAAATATTATTCAAATTTTAAAATATGCATGATAACATAATTAATAATATCATTAGAAGCATAATGTTCACAGAAGAAACAATGTCACGTTGTCAGTCGTCTGACCCACTTAGCCTGATTTCAGCGGACTGGTACCCTGATTCCTTGATCCTACACCTGGGAGGTTTTGTAACATAGAACCAAAAATAATTATAAGTTATAAAGCCTAGTGAGTGCGAGGGTTTGATTTAAACTAAGTTTTATAAAATACCTCCTGAAAACATTTTTCTTTAAAAATGATTGGTTTTCAAAAACTTGAGTTTTATAAAAATTTTTTAGGAATTCAAAAGTTTTTTCTAAAATAATTTCTTTCTGAAACTTGCTTTTCAATGGTATGCTGCTTTTACTAAAATATGTACTAATGGGAAACCCAAGAGAAGCTACAACCACATGAATGGGTAGACCAGCTCCGTTTAGTGTGGAGGGTCACGTGGCGGAATATCTATAATCGTGCACATTGACAAAGCTACAAAAACATCCTGCAACTACGTGGCAGAACTATCATCGCACATCGCAAACGAGACAATACCCCACAGTATAGAAAGCGACTCAATAGACATGACAGACTCTATCCCCCCGATATTAGCAGAACTAACTCTCCCAACACTTACCCTACACTGTGGGGTATACCGGCCGGGTTTAAATGCTAAAAGGTCTATCTATCAATAAGCTTAGGTCGTTCCACTAGTTATTGAAATTTTTTACTTTTTTTTTTACTCTTCTATATTCAAATAAGCTAATCTTTCATGCTAAACGTGAACTGTTGATGGACTAAAAATAATTTATGAGAATTTATATAATAAATGTAGGAAAATCTGATAAGCATTTTAATATAAAGAAAATTTTTTCACACTCACTGCTTGCTGTCCTATTCACTTGCGCCAATGCTTCCGCAACCTCCTCTCTCAGCTCCCTGTCACCTACACTTATTCACAAATGAAACCTTCACTTAGCTAGCTAAATTATTATCCAACTCCTAACCCATACGAGCTACTAAGGACTGCAATACTGTCAGTCCAGCTCGAGCTACGAGCTCGCACCTCAGCTCACCCCAGCTCGCTTATACTTTGCTCAGCTCAACCCGAACTGAGGGGTACCAATCTTAGCGAGGGAGCTCAGCACAGCCCAAATTAAGGGCATCCACCTTCAGCGAGCTCGCTCAGCTCACTCCCCTAGCGAGCTGAGATCTTTTTCTGGCTCAGGTCGCTTCTCATACCTCTCAGCTCGCCCTTGCGAGCTACAGCCTTAGGCCAGCTCGGCTAGGCACCCTTGATGAGCTGTGACCTCACTCAACTCCTTTTGCGAGCTCGCACTCCAGCCTAGTCTAGATAGGCGAGATGGAGAGCAACACGCATAACTAAATTCGCTCTCCAGTTCGACCATTTCGACCCGTTGAAATACGTTAGGGGCCTCCTTCAGCTCGCACCTCACGAGCTCTTGCCCGAACTCACACATGCCTACTTCTAATACTCTTTTCTTCAGACTTACATTAGCACCAACACATTTCGATCTCAATTAATCTCACATTCATATACTTAACATATACATTGTCAGTTCTTCACAAATATATCAGGTCACGACCTCATCAGGTTCAGCGACAAAACTAAATCATCTAAAATCATAAATAAACCACCATAAAATCAGTATCATTCTCAATGATTTCACTTACCAAACTCTTACTCTGCTTTTTTCCTTGCCTCCTCACACGTCTACTGCCTCGAATCACCAGATCTACATACCAAAGATTTCATTAATCACTTGTTACCAAAAGCTGTTACCCGACAACTTTTCATCAGCACAAAACCATAAAAACGTTATTCTTTTTCACCTAAACCTTACCAGATCCAGTTCCTTACCTTTAAATCAACTTGATCTTCCTCAAGAATGGCAGAAATCTGCTTAAGACTGCTGCAGATCTGCCCTCTCTTTCCTTCTTCGGCGACAGCTCTCTCTCTTTCTTTCTTTCTTCCAGATTTTTCTCCTACCGACCCACTCACCACACACCTATATTTATAGGCGTGGGTTAAACTTGATTCCACCTTTGGACTTCTTTAAAATTACACTTTTATCATATTCTAGAGAATTCTTCATTTTTCCCCTAATGTCCTTGTCATTTCCTCATATTTACAATTTTGCCATTCTTTATAAAATCTCTTATTTTTACCATTTTACCTTCAACTTTTAATATTAAATTTTTCTCTTGAACATCCCGAAAACTTTACATAGATACAGTACAACTTGAGAGAGGACGTTACATAAATTATTTGCTTTTAATGTAATATAATCATATATTAATAATATATTTTATGCTGATACAACACATTCAGTTATTATTAAATTTATATCATATAAAATTCTCTTCTTGTAAAAAAAAAAAAAAGGACAGTTTAATATTAATATAGGTTAATTCATTTACCAATATAAATTTATTTAAAATTAATAATAAGTACATATAATTTACTATACTACAATATAATTTTTTGAATTTAAATATGTAAATTATAAATATTAATCATATAATATATAATTAAAATGAACACAATAGTTAATATACAATATTAATTATGCAGTATGTTATAGGGCATGTAATGTATCTTTATTTTTTATATTAAATTTAATATATATTTGTTATAACTTTTAACAAAATGATAAAATTTACTATCATATTATTAATGTATGTATTATATAAACTTATTCATAAATTATAAAAGTATCTAATATGCATTATTTAATATGATATTGCAGGTGACATGTATTAATATTAAATTATATTAATAAAATGAAACTATACACAACATAAATATAATATATATATTAATAATGATTGTCAAAATTGATATTTATAAGTTAGACTATGTTGTTAAATAAAGTATACATGTAAATAATATATTTATACTTGTTACCATATTCTATACTAAATCGACAACCCTAAATTAATTTATAATGTGGAAGTATATAAATTATTTATTTTTAATATAATATAATTATATATTAATGATATATTTTATGATAGTATAACATATACGGTTGTTATTAAATTTATATCATAAAGAAATAATGAGACTTTAATATTAATGTAGGTTAATTAATTTACTGATATAAATTTATTTAAAATGAATAATAACTACATATAATTTACTTTATTACAACATAATACTTAGAATTTTTATATATAAGCTATATATATTAATCCTATAATATATAATTAAGATAAACACAATAGTTAATATATAATATTAATTATATAGTTTGTTATAGGGTATGTATAGGGGTGGCAATTCGAGTTGGACACGACATGAACACGACTCGATTATTTTTTACTCGACATGAACATGACACGATTAATAAACGAGTCGAATCCTTCAACACGAATACGACACGATTATTAACGGGTTTATATGGAAACGACACGATTAACCCGTTTATTTATGGGTTGTTTATTAACCCGTTTAGGGACCTTTTTAGCCAACAAGTTTAATGATTCCTTTATTGACCCGTTTAGTCGACACATTTAATGACCTGTTTATTGACCCGTTTATGATCCATTTAACTATATTTAATACATTTAAATTTTAATATAGATCTAATAGAAAACAAAATTAAAATAAAGATATACAAGATCTCTTAAATTTACAAATACAATCATCCACAAATACAATCCAAAACATAAAAATATATACTTAATATTATAATTACATAAATACCCCTCTAATATGAAATTACTGTTTTACCCTTGTTAAACAGGTCAACGCGTTACTTGTTTAAGAAAATACGAATTCGACACGATTAGTAAATGAGTTGGATGAATTGTAACGCCCTCTCCCAAGTTGTACATTATCTATGTACGAAATGATATTTTGTATGGGAATATATTTTATTTATGGAATAATGAAAGAATTTTTAAGTGTTCGGAAGTGAAAATTTATTTTTATAGAATTTCTAGAAGGAGTGGGAGTAAAAATTTAATATCAGAAGTCGAGGGTAAATTGGTAAAAATAAAAGATCTTATAACAAATTGCAAATTTGTAATTATGAGGAAAGGACAAGGAGATTAGGGAAAAGAGAAGAATTCTATAGAATCTGGTAAAAACGTAATTTTAATGAAGTTTAAGGGTAAAATCGAGCTTAACGCACGCCTATAAATATAGGTATATGGTGAGTGTGTTGGTAGAAGAAAAATCTGGAAAAGAGAGAAAGAGGGAAAGAAAGTTGTCGCCAACGGAAGGAAGAAGAGCAAATTTGTAGTTGTTCCAGGCAAATTTCTGCCATTTTTTAGGAAGATCAAATTGATTGGAAGGTGAGGAACCGAATCTAGTAAGATTTAAGTGATAAGAATGAGTTTATTTTTATGGTTTTTTGTTGATGAAAAGTTGTCGAGTACAACTTCTAAGTTGTAAGTGATTAACATGATTTTTAGTGTATAGATCTGGTGATTGAAGCTGTAGGCGAGTGTGAAAACAAGGCAAAAGGCCGAGCAAAAGTCTAGTAAGTTAAATAGCTAAAACATTGGTGATGATTTGTAGTGGTTTGTTTATGAACTGAAATGATTTAGCTTCTGTCACTGAACCTGATAGGTCGCGACATGAGAAATCTAGTAAAGATCTGGTGATATGTTGATTAAGTGTATGTATGAGAAATGAGGTCGAGATGTGTTAATGGTAGTGTCAAATGTAAAAGTCTGGAGAAAGGAGTGTTAGGAGTAGGCATGTGTGAGTCCGAGCAGGAACTAGTGAGGTGCGAGCTGGAGGAGGCCCCTAGCGCATTTAAGCTGGTCGAGATGGTCGAACTGGAAAGCAAGCTGAGTTATGTCTGTTGTTCTCCATCTCACCTGTTTGGACTGAGCTGGAGTGCGAGCTCGTAAAAAGGAGATAAAGGAGGTCGCATCCCTTCAAGGGTGCCAGGCCAAGCTGGCCTAAGGCAATAACTCGCAAGCGCGAGCGGGGAAGTATTGAAGAACGACTTGAGCTAGAGGAAGGTTTCAGCTCGCTTAGAGAGTGAGCTGAGCGAGCTTGTTAAAGATGAATGCCCTTAGTCCGGGTTAAGCTGTGTAATGCCCTCTCTCAAGTTGTACTGTATCTATGTATGAGATGAGATGAGATAAATTTTATTTATAAAATAATAAAAAAGGATTTTTAGAGTGTTTGAAAGTGCAATTTAATTTTTATAGAGTTTCCGGGATGATCAGGAGAAAAATTAAATATTAAAAGTTGAGGGTAAAATAGTGAAAATAAAAGATTTTATAAAGAATGACAAAATTGTAAATATGAGGAAAGGACAAAGACATTGGAAGAAAAATGAAGAATTCTCTAGAATCTAGTAAAAGCGTAATTTTAAAGAAGTCCAAGGGTGGAATCAAGCTTAACCCACGCCTATAAATAAAGGTGTGTAGTGAGTGGGTCGATAAGAGAAAAATCTGGTAGAGAGAAAAAGAGAGAGAAAGCTATCGCCAGAGAAGGAATGAGAGCAAATTTGCAGCTGCTCCAGGCTGATTTTTGTTATTTTTGAGGAAGATCAAACTGATTGGAAGATGAGGAACCAGATCTGGTAATATTTAATGGAAAAGAAATGAGTTTATATGTGTTATACCCATTTTCTCGTCATAAGTAAAAAGGCCTCTAAGGGCCTAAATGATGAGTACAATGCCAAGAGGCCCAATGAGCCCAACTTTTAGATCGCAGTTACGAGCTCGCCAGACCCCGAGCTCACGCTTATCTCCGGAACCAGTACCCTCTACCTCGCGTTAATGTCAGGATCCATCTCAACCTATCTTCAGGTCACTTGAGCAACCAGCTCGTTGAAGCCGCATCAGACAGACTCTACCAGCCTACAACAGGTCCACTCCTAGGTGATCTCAGCTCATTTCCATGTCAGGCCATCCTAGCATCCCAGCTCGCAGAGACAACCAAATCTGTTCCATCTCGCCCCAGACTCTTTTTCAAGGAGCAGTTGCCAGATCTGCCTGATCCCCTAATTTTTTGCTGGTACCACCTCAACAGTCCCGAGGAGCATTCAATGCGACGGCTGTGCATTTATTACAAAGGAGACTTTATCTGAAGCAATAAATGAAGACATGGGATGTCAAGAATAATCATTACTTTAACAATTAATGCAATATGATTATAATCAGATTAGGTGAAAATGTTGATAATTATAGCGTGTGTAACACTCCAATTGTATCTCCCCCCTTATCTATAAATATGAGAGATTTTCATTGTAACACAAGCTTAACAACATTAGTATTACCGTCACTCTGCCGGAATTAAACCAGAATGGCCCGTGGACGTAGGCGCACTCGCCGAACCACATAAAAATTGTTGTCTTTGCATTCTTTTTTCCCCTCTCTTCTATTAATAACTGTACCATTATTGTTATCCATCTACCACGACCAACATTCCTTCGTTTTAATCACGATACACCAACCTTAAACTATATTTACTACACACTTAATTCAATTATTATCATTTATTATACCAAACCCCAGTCTAGGCCTTTGTCTCGTCGACCGTTTTCGGACGTCAATATCTTTTAATGCTAGAAGGAGGGCCCAACAGCGATTTGGTAATCTTTTCTCCAGTTATATCCTCTTTTGACTGTTTACGTTTCGCTTAGCTGTGATGGCTAGAGCAAGAACGACAAGGAGTGTTGGTGTGACGGAGGAGAGACCTGAAAGTCAAAATGATCAGCAGAGCACCCAACCTGCCAGGGAAGAGGTTGCTCAAGAGTGGAGACAACATCAGCAAGCCTTGGAGGATACAATGAGGCAGCTGACTAAGACCATTAGAGCGTTGGTGGACGTTCAGACCCACGCTATACGGAGGCAGGTGGAGGTCGCACCTCTCGAAAGAGCTCACCGACAGATCACGAAGGAGATCCCGACCCCAGAAGTAGCAGTTGGCAGAGATAGGTCGCTATCTGAAGAGTCTGTCTGCTCTTCGAACTTGAACCCAAGGAGGAGAGGATGGTATATACACGAGAGAGCAGCCTCACCTTACCCAGCTAACATCAGGGTGAAAGTGAGCCACGAAGGTGACCGACAGGTCAAAGATAGCCACGAGCACGAGCGAGTTCTGAAGAATCATGTTGTTCATGAGCTCGGGCTGCAAAGAGGTTCTAAACAGGTAGAAGATTTTGGTGAGATGCGCAGGCTGTGAGATCACCACCTAGGAGAGCAGGAGAGCATCAGTAGGCGAAACTCCATTTGGCGACCTCAATCCCAGGATCCGATGGTGGAAGAACTACTGTAGAGAGTCCAACAGTTAGAGGCTCGACCTGGACCTCAAAATCAGGAAGAGCAAGACGATCACAAGGTCCCATTTGCTAAGGAGATAGAGACAGTGCCCCTGCCACCCAAGTTCAAGCTCCTAAGCATTCCGCTCTATAATGGTAAAAGTGACCCATACGACCACCTTGACGCCTTTAACCTACAGATGGACCTCCAGACGAACGACCTGCCGGTCAAGTGCCGAGTCTTCCCAGCTACACTGGGGGATGCCCTGTGAGCCTAGTTCAAAGGCCTCCCAACTCGCAGTATAGGAAGTTGGAAAGAATGTCAGCAGAAGTTCCTCAACCAGTACAAGGCCCTGAGGAAGCAGCTCGCACCCTCGTGCCACGTCGCTACCATTTTTCAGAGGCATAGCGGGTCGCTGAAGGATTACATTGTCCGATTCAGGGATGGGGTGAGCAATGTTGAAACACCCTCAGATGAGAGCGTCTTGATAGCGATTTCTGCAGGACTCAGAAAAGATTGGAAGCTCTATGAAAGCATCTACAGGTCACCAATGAAGGACTTGGGTGAGTTCTACGAGGGGGCCACCAAGGAAATCAGATGGGAGGAGGCTTTTGGAGCAAAGAAGCCTAGTAACCAGCAGGGAGAAGCGATCAATCCCACCAGGGGACAAGGAAAGGCCATAGTGGGGATAGACAAGACGAGCAGAGATATCAGTCTGCTAATGTTGTGGCGAAGCGAGCCAGACCCGAGTCGAGAAGGGAGTGACTCCACGCCAAGGCCGGTATGGAAATTATAGTGTTCTATCAAATACACAAGACAGGATCTTCGCCACAGAGAGGAACAGGGAGAACTTGGGGAAGCCACCCCTTACAGGAGTTCCAAACAGACACCGAGACCCGAGAAAGTTCTATGCCTACCACAACGAAACTGGGCATAATACCTCGGACTGCTGGTAGCTGAAAGACGTCATAGAAGAACTGATCAGACGAGGTCGCTTGGGAGAGTATGTTGTGCGACCTGCAGGTAGGCGACCTTACCAGCAGCGTCCTCAAAATCAGAATCAACAGCCAGAGCAGCAGCAACCCCAGTGAGCTCTAGAGCCCAAGCACGAGCCCCTGTAAGAACTATTTTTACTATTCATGGTGGTCCTCACATTGCAGATACTTCAAACAGATTGCACCAAAGGTACGTGAAGGAAGCCAATCATACTTTGCTGATAGATTATGGCGGGGCAGAGGGACCTACTAAGGAGGTAAAGGTGTCCTTGGATGGCATCATATTCACTGAAGAAGATGCGCGGGGTGTGCACTGGCCCTACAACGATGCTATAGTCATCCGAGCAAAAATCAGCAACGTCGAAGTACGGCGGATTATGGTGGATACTGACAGCTCAGTCAATGTAATGTACAAGGACTGTTTCGACCAGATGGGGTTGGGAGCTGAACAGCTTATGCCTTCTCCAGAACCATGGTATGGCTTCACCGGGGACACAGTAACACCGATAGGCCAAATCAGACTCCCACTCACTTTAGGGGAACCAGGTCGGTAAGCTACTATACTGGCAAACTTCTTAATCATTAACTACCCATCAGCATACAACATGGTCTTGGGACGACCTTCCATGAACAACCTGGACATGGTGACATCGACTAGGACGCTGACAGTTAAATTCCTAACTCTCAGCGGAATAGGGTGTGTCCGAGGAAAACAGCACCTGGCCAGATTTTGTTATGAGACGCTGTGAAGATGAAAGTTTGGGGGAAGAAAATAAATGTGGTCTCAAGTGGCGAACCACGTGCTGTGACAGAGATAAGGATGAGCCACGACCTCGACCCCCATGAGGTAGATTCAGATCGAGCTACAGGACCTGTTGAAGAACTGGAAGACGTGCAGGTCAACGAGGCAGACCCAGAAAGGTGCTTGAAGGTGGGACAAGACCTATCCCTCAGAAGTCAAGGCCCAGCTCGCTGACTTCCTGAAGGCAAACCTGAACATCTTCGCATGGAACCACGAGGACATGGTGGGGATAGACCCTGGAGTTATGTGCCACAGGCTGAACATAGATCTCCAGCATAAACCAGTCCATCAGAAGAGGAGGCCCATGACATCGGAACGATATGCTGCCTTGAAGGAGGAGGTTGAAAAGCTGCTGACTAACAGGTTCATTCGCATAGCCCACTATCTTGTCTGGGTGGCTAATCCAGTCCTCGTGAAGAAAAAGAACGAAAAATGGATGACCTGTATTGACTTCACTGATCTGAACAAAGCTTACCCGAAGGATAGTTTTCCGTTGCCTAGGATTGATCAGCTTGTAGACGTAACAGCCGGGCATAAGCTCCTAAGCTTCATGGATGCCTATTCGGGCTATAACTAGATTCCAATGAGCCAGGAGGACGAGGAGCACACTTCATTTGTTACTGACCGCGAGTTGTATTGTTACAGGGTGATGCCTTTCGGACTGAAGAACGTAGGGGCGACCTACCAGTGTCTGGTCAATGCCATGTTCTAGGAGCAGATTGGAAAAACCATTGAGGTGTACGTAGACGATATGTTGGTAAAGTCCCAGCAAGCAACAGACTATGTCCGCGACCTGGATGAGACCTTTAAGTCCCTGAGAAGCAACCAGATGAAGTTGAATCCGTTGAAGTGCGCCTTCGGGGTAGCATCTGGTAGGTTCCTCGGCTTTATGGTGAACAGCAGGGGGATAGAGGCCAACCTAAAGAAGATCAAGGCGTTTGTAGAAATGAGATCCCCGACTCGGATCAAAGATGTCCAAAGCCTCAACGACCAAGTCGCGGCCCTCAGTCGATTCATCTCAAAGGCTATAGACAAGTGCATGCCTTTCTTCGAAGTAATAAAGAAGGCGAAGAATTTTGAGTGGACCGAGCAGTGTGAGGAGGCATTTCAGCGGCTGAAGGAGTATATGGGCCGAGCTCCCCTCCTGTCAAAACCAAAGGAAGGAGAAAAGCTCTTCTTGTATCTGGGAGTATCTGAGCATGCATTGAGTGCTGCCCTGATAAGGGAAGAGGGAAGGATGCAACTGCCAGTGTACTACATCAGTAAAAGGTTGGTCGACATAGAAACTAGGTATTCACAGATGGAAAAGCTAGCATACTGCCTGGTGGTCACGTCAAGGAAGCTGCATCCTTACTTCCAGGCCCATCAGATCGAGGTCCTTACACAATATCCTCTCAGGCAAGTCCTTCAGAAGACAGATACTTCAGGCAGGTTACTTAAGTGGGTCTTAGAGCTCGCACAGTTTGACATAGAGTACAAGCCCAGAACGGCAGTCAAGGCCCAGGCCCTTGCAGACTTTATTGCTGAATTTATAGGACTTGTGGAGGAGCAGGACGAGATCGTTGGTGGCCCGACGTGGGAACTATACGTGGATGAGTCCTCCAACGAACATAACTCAGGGGCTGGAGTGTTACTAATCAGTCCGGAAGGTCACAAGATCCTCAGCGCCCTGAGATTCAGGTTCCAGACGACCAATAATGAGGCCGAGTATGAGGCATTGCTCGCTGGACTCCGTCTAGCAAAGGAAGTGCGAGCCGAGCAGTTAAGGGTCTTCAACGACTCCCAACTTGTTGTGTGTCATGTCCAAGGAGAGTACCAAACCAGAGGGCGAAAGATTGCAGAGTATCTCCAGAAAGCCAAAGAGTTATTGGGGGCTTTCCAAATAGTTGAAGTGAATCAGATCCTGCGAGCTCAAAACTCCCATGCAGATGTTTTGGCACGTCTGACGACCACCCAGGACGCAGACCTCCTGGAGTCATTACCAGTAGAGTTCCTGCCAACTCCAAGTATAGAAATGAAGGACGAGCTGATGATCATAAGTGTCCAACCTGACTCTTGGATGATCCCACTGTTAAATTACCTGTATGAGGGAAAGCTGCCCAGCGACAAGTTAGAAGCACGTCGCCTGCGAGCTAGAGCAGCTCGCTACTGCATTTATGATGACATACTGTACAAGAAGGGATTCTCAACCCTGCTTCTACGATGCATTGATGGGGAGGATTGGGAAGCCGTGCTTAGAGACATACATGCAGGTCACTGTGGGAATCATGCAGGGGGATTGTCTCTGGCCCAGAAGGCACTCAGACAGGGATTCTATTGGCCGACCATGAAGCAGAATGCCGTTGATTTGGTCAAGAAGTGTGACAAGTGCCAAAGATTCGCCAAAGTCCCACGAGCTCCACCAACTTACCTTCAACAGATGGTCAGCCCGTGGCTATTCACGATCTGGGGAATGGACTTGATCGGGCCCTTGCCAACGGCTCGGGAAAGATGCAAGCACGTTGTGGTGGTCGTGGACTACTTCACTAAATGGGCCGAAGCCAAGGAGCTTACGGAAATCTCCACCTCAAAGATAGAGAAGTTTGTGTGGAGCAATATCATATGCAGGTTTGGAGTCCCTCAGCAGCTCGTGACAAACAATGGGACTCAATTCACCAGTGAGTAATTCATTAACTTCTGCAATGAGCTCGGGATAGTGAAGAACTTCTCAACTGTGGATCATCCTTAGGCCAATTGTCAAGTCAAAGCCGTGAACAAGATCATCAAGTAGACCTTGAAGACCAAGCTGGAAGCGCGCAAAGGAGCTTAGGTAGATGAATTGCAGAAAATACTTTGGGCATACAGGACAACAGCTCGTAGCTCCACTGGCGAAACTCTATTCTCCATGGTGTACGGGTCAAAAGCTATGATCCTAGCAGAGTTCGAAGTTACCAGCCAGCGAAGAGTAACGTTTCAACCCGAAGATAATGTTCATCTGCTCACTGCAAGCTTGGACCTAATTAAAGAAGCAAAGGAGACGGCTTACATGAGGGTAGCCATCTATCAGCAAAGGATCGCCAGATACTACAACAAGAAAGTCCGAGCTCGAAGCTACAAGGCAGGCGACCTAGTCTTAAAGCTGATCCTCCCCACAGCTCGTAAGTCAAGTGATGGAGCCCTTGGGCCAAATTGGGAAGGCCCCTACCTCATCAAGGAGAACCTGGAGAACGTCACCTACCACTTGGCCAACATGGACGGATCTGAACTCCTAAGGGTCTAGAATGCAGAACATCTTCGTCCCTACTACACCTAAAACTGTCAGCTTACTTTAGAACTATGGTACATAATTCACTTTTGATGATTCTGTAAAGTGATTTCACTTGTTTTCTATTGTTCTTTGTAATGCATTCAGTGTAGAAAGCGAGTTGATTCAGTAAGCCAAATATCATTATAAGGAACGACAATTGCCAGAATCTATTTTTATAAAGCGAGCTGCCATATATTATATTTTGTCCCTCTGAGATATCGAAGCAATTATCTAAAGGGTCACTCACAACCAACGAACATGTGCAGATAGCAACGAAATTATAAATCATCTGGCAAACGTGTCCACCAATTATATTTGTTCATAAGGACGCTTCCACAATCAATTTTCTAATCTTCTAATGCTAACTGCTTCATGGGAACTTGCGAGCTGAAATTCGTCGTACACTGTAATAACATTTTGTGATCTTCGAGCTGCATCCTGTTCTAATAAATAAATTATTATTACCAACGCTTCTTACAGCCCCCTCGCAACACTGCGAGCCATCTTTTCTTACAAGTCGTAAGGTATCATTATCATCATCAGTGACCTGTGATCTTCGCACTCCTAAGGCACCACCTGTGAAAGGAACTGCCATGGAGGCACTCTCAAAGGTGTTGCCCTGGGAAGTGCCTATTATAAACTGCCCTGAAAGTGATCCTGTGGAAGGGGAGGCTATCCAGATACGACCTGTGGAAGGAGCCACCGTCTGCATGCTTTGGAAGGGACTATCTGGGAACTCTATTACTGCGCTCTGGAAGACTATTGCCTGTGGAAGGAGTTGTAATGAGGGTCTCGCCTGTGGAAGGGGTCGTTGTCAGCACCCCGAAGAGCATTACTAGGGGCCCGTTAACAGTACAAAAAGGTCTCACCCGCGGAAAGGGTTGCGATCTCCACACCCTGGAGGGTTCAACTAGGGACCTTCAATCACTTGAAAATCTCGCAAAGGATGCAACCCGGAAACTACAGTCAATGAGTCTAACGAAAGCACGACCTGTAAAAATTGTCTCGCAACCTTGCGAGAAGGGCTGCCCGTGATGGGGTTTGCTCTCAAATCATAAAAATTGCCTCGCGACCTCGCGAGAGAGGCTGCCCGTGATGGAGTTTGCTCTCAAATCATAAAAATTGCCTCGCGACCTCGTGAGAGAGGCTGCCCGTGATGGGGTTTACTCTTAAATTATAAAAAGTGTCTCACGACCTCGCGAGAGGGGCTTCCCATGCTAGGGACTGCTCTCAAATCACATCGATATATCAAAGTGCCTCAACGGGCTAAAAACATCAAAGTTCGGAAAAATGCTACTAAAAGCTCTCAAGAACCTTGACGTAGTGGGCGTACTTAAATGAGCATCCCCCGAACTGTGAGCACTGGCATATTAATGCGGATATGCGTTGTCATTTGCTAACATGCAATTGAATTGCTTGCAGGTTGAAAGCTTACGAGCTAGCATATTCACATGGTTGTGATGTGTCTATAGATCTTGATTACGATGTGTTTGTTCACAAATCTTGACAATAGCTCGCTATATATCAATGAGTATCACATATCTGCCATGCATATTCTATACTTTGTCAAAAAATGTTGAAAAATGCAGGGAATAAATTAATAAAGCAATCCCGACCTGCGAGATCGTTATTCATTACAAATGAAATCCTCACTAAAGGAGGTAAAGTTCAAAGATTACAATCTAAAATAAAGAAAGGAGACTAAAAATATGCCTAAGTGTTGGCAGGTGTTTCTGAAGCAAGCTAGTCCAATGAAGCCTCTGCTGGAGCTTCTTCAGCAGGAAGGTCGAGAGAAGCCGAAGGCCCTTTAGGAGCTGGATCTAGTGCAGAATCTAGAGCAGTGGGTTGAGTGGCTAGAGGAGCTGAGGAGGTACCGCCTTACTGAGCGCCTCGAGTACTGGCAACGTGTTTGGCAAACACCCGGATTGCCTTAGCTGCTGTCGGACCAAAGAATGAATAGTCCATGTCCGGATGACGTCGCCAGAGGGTATATAAGAATGCATTCTCAGTATCTACCGTAGCGATCTTTCGCTCCCGAGCAACTTGAGCTTGGACGCGTTCTCCCCTTCGGATGACCTCCTCCTGTGCCACAACAAGCTCGTCCTTAAGTGTATCCATTTCCTACTTCAGTTGGCTAACCTGGTTCTCTACGACCTCAGCCCTTCTTTCCGCGCCCTCAGCTTCCACCCAGCGGCTTCAACCCTCCTATCCGCAGCATCAACTTTCATTTCTACGGCTTCAGCTTTTAATGCAACGGCCTCAGCTTTTTTCTCAACAACACTAGCTCGCTTCGCAGCTACATTCAGCTCATCCTTAGCCTTCTCCAGCTCCTCCTGAATCTTGCAAGTTGTTGCCTCTCCACGAGCTATCTCTTGAGATAAAGCTGCATCTGCATCCTTAAGTTTACTCTCGAACTGCTGACGCTCTTCTCGGAGGAGGTTTACTTCATCTTGCAGTCTCCCTTTTTCAGCCTCGAGCTCCTCCTCAGTAGTCCTAAAAGCGACTCTCTCGTCCTGCTGCACCTCAACTTCCTTCATCAACTTCATCATTGTCATACTCATCTGAAAAAAGAAAACGATGGTGAAGCTTGGATCAGGGGCACCAAATGAAAGTAGATGGATCTATAACTTACCAGTGCCGAGTGGCGAGCTGCGTAGAGTGCTAATCTCGGGTCATATGAGATAGTAGCAAAAGTGGGTGAAGTGGCTTATAAATTAGAGCTGCCATCAGAGCTAGTCAACATCCATGACGTGTTCCACGTCTCCATGCTACGCAAGTATATAGCTGACCCTTCGCACATTCTTCAAGAGCAACCAGTTCAATTAAAAGAAAACTTGACGTACGAGGAATGACCAGTGGAGATTCTAGATCGTAGGGATCAAGTGTTGCGTAATAAGGTGATTCCGCTAGTGAAGGTGCTATGGCGAAATCACGAGTCAGAAGAGGCTACATGGGAGTCCGAATCGCAAATGCGTGCCCAATACCCTCAGTTGTTTGAATGAGGTACGCAATTTAAAATTTCGAGGACGAAATTTTTTATAGGGGGGGAAGGAATTGTAAACCCCTAGTCTCAAAATTTAACGTCACAACGTTAGAAGTTAAGTCATCCAGTTTAAATAATAAAACTAGTAAATAAATCAAGGGACAAGCTTGGCTTTTCATAAAATATTAATGAGATATGTATACATATATAGAATACACAAAGCAAATGATGAAAGCAAAAGTGGAAACAAACATAGATGGGCAACCATGAAAAATAAGGAAATGAGAGGAGATTGGAATGAAATTTAAAAGAGATGGGGCATGGATGCAAATTACAGAAATGCTATTAGTATAATACAAGACTTAGCTGAAAATTGTTTCATCAAACAAGAGCAAGTCAGTCGAACAATCGAGAAGCAATCGGGGAAACAAATCAGAACAGCCGAAGAACAATTTCAGCGTTCAAAAGCAAGAGCTGAACCGAAAGGAAGAAGACCAGAAGTGAAAGGCCAGAAGAAGAGAAGAAGAAGGCACGAAAAGGAGAAGTAAAATAGCAGCTGGTCGTGCAGAAGAGGAAGCAACCAGCAGCAGCAGCAAGAGCAGAACCGAAACAGACTTGTGACATGCAGAGGTGCTGGACGCCAAACCAGAAAAGTGGAAGAAGAAGCAACCATTCCAGCCCTTCCAGATCTCAAATACACAGCTCTAAAACCTCTCTCAAGTCACTCTCACTCCTCCAAACAAGAATCAAGTGAGATATATCTTCCATCTTCTTTTTAATTGCTGAAAACTGCAGTAGGTTGCTGAAATTTTGGTGCAGAAAATTATTTTGTGTTGTGTTGGTGTTCTATACTTCAATTAAGTGTGGACCCCTAACTAGACGATGATGAGCTTTAAATAACATGTTGTTGTATGTAAATGATAGCTTAGGGCTGTAATTAAGGGCTGCCACGCACTTGATTTAAGTGAAAACAAAATCAGCTCTCACACACTCCATCTAGTTGATGAAAAGTTTGAATGAGTTGTGATGTTTGAATGACCAAGTTATGTTTATGTGTGTGTTAAAGCTTTGAAGAGCAGTAGATAGCCTTGAGTTTAGATGGTTTTGAACTCAAGATTTGGCATGAAAAGGATTAGAAAAGCATAGAAAAGCATAGAGAAACATGTAGAGGTCAATAGAGCTAATTAGACAATTTTTGCAATCCTGAGCTGAAATTTTGATCTAGAGAAAACCTAACCAAGTCTAACATATATAGGAGTGTTCTACACCTCAAATGATGCCTAGGATCATAGAAAACCATAGGTTTTGGAACGGATCGAATCTGATAAAAATTGCGCAAGTTATACGCAAAATAGTGTCGTTTGAGCTCTGAGAAGTGAAATAACTATGGGAATGTAATTTTTATTGCATGAAATGAGTTTAGTTGATCATAATTAGTTAAATGAAGCTTAGATATGAAAGAAAAACTAACGTCGCTAATCCGAAACGAAAAAGTGCATAAAACGTGCACTAAAAGTGCTCAAAAAAGGGCGTTTTTCTTAGATTTGACATAGCAAACGATAGAATGTTTAGACGAAATTTGACATGTGACCAGAATGTGAGATAAGTGAACCATAGGAAAAAGAATGAAGGAAAACGGAGCCCCGAGCAGTGTGCTGTCACGCATTCTGTTATGGGTTGTCATTTGAGCTTAAAAATTTGATTTTTCGTTTCGGGCCTTTAACAATTATACGGACGGCGTGGGGTGATCCCTAGGGGTCCAAAACTGAAAATTTGTCTAAGAAATCAAAATTAGAGAGTCTCGGTTGAGTTAGAAACAAGTTAGGAGGTTATATAGAGAAAAAGGGTCTTAGTTGAGATTATTAACTTATAGTTGAGAATTTAGATTGTCACAAGTAATAATGAGAAACTATCATGTAGGTGACGAGCGAGTACACGAGGTCCGAGAGACTTGTTAAGATACTTGACGCGGCTTCGAGGTAAGTGCTTTGTCACTTATAGTTATTTCCTATTGTATCTCATTCTTTGTGATTATGTTAAATGGAAATAAAAGTGATTTTTAACTATCAAAGCTCAAGTTTGAGTATATGGGTTTTTATGGAATCCATAAGGTGATTTAAATCAATACTAAGTTGTTTTTAAAGGAGTTGAAACGAGAGAGTTTTTCAAAGTTTCAAAACTAGTTAGTTTTGTGCTTTTGGCACTAAATAAGTTTACTTGGAAAAACTCATGTATATACCTTAAGAGTTTATGAAATTTAGCGCTACGTGACGACGCAGAAAATTCTGTCCATAGTCGCTCAGAGTATAGAGAAATTAGCACTACGAGACGATGCAGAAAATTCCGTCTGTAGTTGCTCAGTTTCCTAAAAAATATAAGCGCTACGTTACGATGCAGAAAATTCCGCACGTAGTTGGTTATTTCATAGTTGGCATTACGTGGCGATGCAGAAAATTCCGCTCGTAGTCGCCTAGAGTTTTAGCACTACAATTGCGATGCAAAAAATTCCGCTTTGTAGTTGCTCAGTTATGAGAATTATCATCGTACGTGCGATGCAGTAAATTTCGTAACGTAGTGGTTGAGATACCTCAGTAAGCTTTACGTTGACGTTAGTTATAATCACCTGTGATAGTTAGAATGTTTCGAGGATATACATGGGAGTTTTTGAAAGAAATCGTAAAACTTGAACAAATTGCGAATTGTTATGTTGGTATATGTGATATTATATATCCTCGTTGCACTAACTTGTTTGTTTATTGTGTAGCTTATTTACTTCCATTAAATGCCACCGTCAGACGAAACGATGACATTTTGTTTTGCATACATATAAGTGGGACGAGTCTCAACGATATTATGTTGTGTGAATTTTGTAATGTGTTAAAGATATTAAACAGAAAGAATACTTATATTTTGAATTGTATAGATGTAAATATTTTGATGATTGTTATATCTTCATATGGATATGTAGTTATACATTGCATTATGATTTGCTTATGCTTGTAGAAATTGTGATGATAATGCTTGGTTGTGAATAAAGAAGTTGGGAGGAAATTCAGATTTTAGTCGAAGTGTTTGTTTACTCGCAGGTAAATTTTGGTTTTATAAAAAAATGCAGCTATTATGCTGCCAAAATTTTTATAAAAGTATTTGAAACAAAATTGCGAAAATTTTTATCACTCCCAACTAGTTTAAAGAAAACCATATCACTAAGTTTTAAACGAGTAAACCTGCTAAGAAAGTTAGGGTTCGCTTCTCGGATTTCTTCAATCCGACGAGTCGGGTTCGATAAGTCCGTTGAAGTGCCCGACAGGATCCTCCAGACAAGAGCCTAGATAAGGTCTAGGATAGGTCCTTCAAGTGAAGTCCTCCCTATAAAGCTTCAGGGTGCGGTTCTCCAGAGCTCGCGGTACAAAGTGTAGGAAATCATCGAGGTATTGCATCTCCGTCATCATCTCGGCATGCAGCTCGGGGTCCACAAATGATGATTCCTGCGGATCCTCAAGATGCCTAGGGGCTTGAATGCTTGGACCTTCACCAATAACAACCGTCCCTGGCTTTGCGACCTCAACTACCTTAGCGAGCTTAGAGGCTGGGGGCTTGGCTGTGCCTTTCCTTTTTCCCTTGATTGCAGGCTCGGGCTCTGGTGTAGACGAACTCTCTCCAGCAGGAGTTCTGGCCCTTTTGGCTGTGGAAGGACCGGTCTTCTTCTGCCCCTTTGTCTTGGGGGCTCGCTTTTTAGGAGCTACAGCCGTCTCGACTTGTGGGATAATTGCTTCGACGGTCTGAGGAGGCATTTACGGAGAAGGATCTGACGAGTTGTCATGTACGACCACGACCTCTGGCTCCCCAGGCACAGGCACCGCGCGAACTGGAGGAACGTTTAAGATCAGTCTATCCGGCTCATCAGAAGAAGAGCTTGTAGATGAGCTCAAGATGCCTTCTGAAGGAGGTATGAGCTCTAGAACTGGAGAAAGCTCGGGCTCAAAAGCTAGAGGAAGCTCGAAGATTGAACAAATCTCGCTCCTTGTTCCACAGACCCCAAGGTCGCTGTGCATGCTCAAAAGTGGGTTGTCCAGTAGTGGGGCAAGACCATGAGCTCACAGTTCGGCTCCTGAAGGGAACGAGTTATCTTCATCAACTTTGGTCGTGGCAAAGGCATCAAATATCGCGATCTCTTCCTCAGTAAGACGGATATTAGGCGTGGAAACATCTGCAAAACAAAGGTGAGCACGTAAAAAAAGAAAGAAAAAAAAAAAAAAAGACATCGTGCGAGCTAAACCTATGCCTACCCAAGTCCAGGACAAAAGAACGATTCCACAGATTAAGAATGGAAATGCAAGAAACGAAAACCCAATGGGCTTTATAGTCTCCCACATTAGACTTAATGCTGCTTCTTGGCAAGTGTTGCTTGTAATCGGAAGTACGGGCTGAGATATAATACAGCCCGCCCCTCTACTCGGCCTGGCATCCGTGAATCCCCTTAAAACTGTATAGAGTGCGAATGAGGTGAGGTATGGGAGGTCCGAGCCCGTTTTTAATAAAAATGGCGGCCAAAGAAGTTAGCTAGGCATAAGAATTAGGTGTCAGCTGGAATGGAGCCAACTTGAGGTCGTTCAGCAGGTCTATCAGGTAGCTATGAATGGGGAACCTAAACCCATATTCTATGTACTCGCGGCTTATTGCAATGAAACCTTTGGGTGGGAAGGCCGCGTGATCATACCTATGCGACACGTTAGCTCGACACCCTAATGGCAAGTCGAACTCTCGAGCTAAAGTCTACAGTGCCTGAAGATCCAGACTGGAAGCAATGTGATAAAAGGGCATTTGAGCTCTTCTCCCTTCATACGAAAGATGAATGGTCGATGGCCCAACTCGTTCCTCGAGCTCTTCTGCGACCTTCCCCCTTTGGAAGGCTGCGCCCTAAGTCACCCCAACTTGCTGCTCCACTTGCTTGGCAGAAGCAGAAGCCTCCTGACCGACCTGGTGTTCCCTTCACGAACGATCTGACATCTATAGAACAAAAGAAATGACATTAGAACACTGAAAGCACATTGACCCTAACGAGCTAAAGAATTCTTAAGTTTGCGACCTTATGCATCAGGTTGCACACTCTACCACCCAAAGGCAGTGAGGGCCTGAAACACGGGCCCATCAAGTAAAAAGTTTCTTAATATCTGAATTTCTAACCCTATTGCTACAGGTATACTATCAAACAGTTCAAAGGCGTGATATCAAAGACACAAGCACCAGAATTTTGCCCACAAACGATGCCTAATGTCCTACTTTAAGCACAAAAACCACACAAACAGGCATCACAATTCACCTATGGCAAGATTATTTCCATAAGAAATAAGATGTCCGTAAGCAGAATGCATAACATCCCAAGTCTAGAGTATATGTACAGATCATCAAGCCAAGCACACAGGCCAAAGTTCAGAACCAGAAAACAAAAAATGCACACCAAGAATCAGAAACAACCAACAAAGTGCAAGTAACAGGGTTAAGGGACTTACTATATTTGCTCGGAGAATAAGATCTGAACTTCTGAAGTGACGAGTAAGATGAATGCTATCAAAGAAATGAAGAAGAAGCAGAGAAGGAAATGGTGGAAGAAAAGTGTAGCAGAGTTTCGTCTTGATGAAGCAAAAGTAAGAAATAGGAATGGAAAATACGCCTAGCTTATATAGGCTCGGGTCCCGACCTCCTAGCCATTCGATCAGGTCCAAAAAGGGTAATCGCCACATATCCAACGGTCCAGCACATGCCCCGGCCCTTTGTCATCATGATTTGTCAGTTACAAGACGTGCGTATTAAATGCGCGCGGCCTGAGATGTGCTTTATAGTACCAATGTCTGCATGATTGCCACGTGTCAGGAAATAACGGATCAAAATTTAAAGAGATGTCTCATGAGCTCGCAAACCAACATCTAATGCATCTCGATCAGCTCCCAGTCTACAGGTCGCACTGAGAGCTAAGGGGCTTATTTTATGCCCGTTTTCTCGTCACAAGTAAAAGGGCCTCTAAGGGCCCAAATGACGAGTACAGTGCCAAAAGGCCTAATGAGCCCAGCTTGCAAATCGCAGTTACGAGCTCGCCAGACCCCGAGCTCGCGCTTATCTCCGGAACCAATACCCTCTACCTCGCGTCAATGGCAGGGTCCATCTCAGCCTATCTTCAGGTCGCTTGAGCAACCAGCTCGTTGAAGCCGCGTCAGACAAATTCTACCAACCTACAACAGGTCCACTCCTAGGTGATCTCAGCTCGTTTCCATGTCAGGCCATCCCAGCATCCCAGCTCGCAAAGATGGCCAAATCTGTTCCAGCTCGCCCCAGACTCTTTCTCAAGGAGCAGTTGCCAGATCTACCTGATCCCCTGATTTTCCACCAGCTCCACCTCAACAGTCCCGATGAGCATTCAATGAGGCGGCTGTGCATTTATTATAGAGAAGACTTTATCTGAAACAATAAATGAAGACATGGGATGTCAAGAATAATCATTACTTTAACAATTAATGCAGTATGACCATAATCAAATTAGGTGAAAATATTGATAATTATAGCGTATGTAACACTCCAATTGTATCTCTCCCCTTATTTGTAAATAGGGGAGATTTTCATTGTAACACAAGCTTAACAACACTAGTATTACTGTCACTCTGCCGGAATTAAACCAGAGTGGCCCGTGGATGTAGTCACACTCGCCGAACCACGTAAAAATTGCTGTCTTTGCATTCTTTTCTCCCCTCTCTTCTATTAGCAACTGCACCATTATTGTTATCCATCTACCACAACCAACATTCTCTTGTTTTAATCACGATATATCAACCTTAAACTATATTTACTACACACTTAATTCAATTATCATAATTTATTATACCAAACCGCAGTCTGAGCCTTTGGATCTCTCGTCGACCATTTCCGAACGTCGACAATATGATTTTAGATTAGTGAGAAGCTGTCGAGAACAGCTTCTGGTGTGCAGGTGTTTCAAGCTAAAAGTGAGCGAGGAAGCAAGGCAAAGGTTGAACAAGGATTTGGTAAGTGAAATGACTGAAAATAATTCTGAATTGTGGTGATTTAGTTTTAGATATAGATGATCTAGTTTCTGTCGCTGAACCTGATAAGGTCGCGACCTGATATATTTGTGAAAAACTTTATGTATGTGTTAAGTATATGAATGTGAGATTAATTGAGGTCGAAATGTGTTAGTGCTAATGTAAGTCTGAAGAAAGAAGTGTAGGAGTAGGCATGTGTAAGTTCGGGCAAGAGCTCGCAAGGTGCGAGCTGAAGGATACCCTTAGCGCATTTCAGTTGGTCGAGATGGTCAAACTGGAGAGCGAGCTGAGCTACGTCTGTTGCTCTCCATCTCACTTGTCTGGACTGAGCTGGAGTGTGAGCTTGCAAAAAGGAGTTGAGTGAGGTTGCAGCTCATCAGGGGTGCCTGGCCGAGCTAGCCTAAGGTTGCAGCTCGCAAGGGCGAGTTGAGAGGTATGAGGAGCGACCTAAGCTAGAAAAATATCTCAGCTCGCTAAGAGAGTGAGCTGAGCGAGCTCACTGAAGGTGGATGCCCTTAGTTCGGGCTGTGCTGAGCGATTTGAGCAAGCTTGCTAAGATTGGTGCCCTCAGTTCGGGTTGAGCTGGGTAAAATAAGAGCTCGCTGAAGACACGAGCTGAGGTACGAGCTCGCAGCTCGAGCTGGACTGACAGTATTGCAATCCTTAGTAGCATGTATGGATTTAGAGTTAAATAATAATTTAGCTAACTAAGTGAAGGTTTCGTTTATGAATAAGTGTAGGTGACTGCGAGCTGAGAGAGAAGGTCGCGGAAGCATTGGCGTAAGTGAATAGGACAAGCAGCAGTGAGTGTGAAAAGATTTTCTTTATGTTAAAATACTTTTCATATTTTTCCTACAATTATTATATAAATTCTCATAAATTATTTTTAGCCCATTAACAGTTCATGTTTAGCATGAAAGACTAGCTTATTTGAATATAGAAGAGTAAAAAAAAAAAATTAAAGAATAAAGATTTTCAAAAACTAATGGAACAACCCAAGCTTCTTGATAGACAGACCTTCTAGCATTTAGACCCGACCGGTATACCCCACAATGTAGGGCAAGTGTTGGGAGGGTTAGTCCTGCTAACATCGGGGGGATAGAGTTTGTCATGTTTATTGAGTCGCCTTCTGTACCGTGGCGTATTGTCTCGTTTGCGGTGTGCGATGATAGTTCTGCCACGCAGTAGCGAGATGTCTTTGTAGCTTTGTCACGGTGCCGCCACGTGACCTCCCCTCCACACTGAGCGGAGCTGGTTTACTCATTCATGTGGTTGTAGCTTTCCTTGGGTTCCCCATTAGTACAGATTTTAGTAAGAGCAGCATACCATTGAAAAACAGATTTCAATAAATTATTTTAGAAATAGTTTTTGAATTCCCAAAGAAAATTTATAAAACTCAAGTTTTCGAAAACAAATCATTTTTAAAGAAAAATGTTTTCAAGAGATATTTTATAAAACTTAGCTTAATCAAACCCTCGCACTCACTATGCTTTATAGCTTACAATTATTTTTGGTTCTATGTTACAAAACCTCCCAGGTGCAGGAACAAGGAATCAGGGTACCAGTCTGTCGCGATCAGGCTAGGTGGGTCAGATGACTGACGACGCTGTATTGTTTCTTCTGTGAACACTGTGCTTCTAATGTTATTGTCAATTATGTTATCGTGCATATTTTAAAATTTGAATAATATTTTGTAGGATTTTTTTATATATATAACTATGAGGACATGCCTAATTTAGATATTTGCATATTCGTGACAATGTTTTAATCACAAAATGATGGGCATAGATGTTGAAATGAAATTTTAAATTAGATGGTTTTCTTGTTTAGCAAAGTTACTTATTGATACGGGTTCGCTCCACGACGTCCTTTTTGGGCCTTAATAGTTGGACTCCAAAAGGGTCTTGTAAAGTGCCCGACAAGACTGCCGCGTTCATTAGAGGGAATCCGGGTAAGGTCTTGTCAAGCTGAGTAAGGTAGGAGCTCGTTGATGGTGCGACCTGGAGCGAGCTGGGGTATGAGCTCGTAGCTCGTACTTTTTGATACGAGCTCGTACTTTTATATATATAACTATGAGTACATGCCTAATTTAGATATTTGCATATTCATGACAATGTTTTAATCATAACATGATGGGCATGGATGTTGAAATGAAATTTTAAATTAGATGGTTTTCTTGTTTAGCAAAGTTACTTATTGATACGGGTTCGCTCCATGACATCCTTTTTGGGCCTTAATAGTTAGACTCCAAAAGGGTCTCGTGAGGTGCCTGGCAGGACCGCCGGCTTCATTAGAGAGAATCCAAGTTAGGTCTTGTCAAGCTGAGTAAGGTAGGAGCTCGTTGATGGTGCGAGCTGATGGTGCGAGCTGGGGTATGAGCTCGTAACTTGAGCTGGACTGACAATATTGCAGTCTGATACGAACCACGCCAAGAACTGACGAAACCCGTGAGTCAAGTAAGGATCCAAGATCGACTAGAATCAGATTTGTATGGAAAACCTCGACCCGTTGCTTATATGGAAGCAAGAACCTTGGTATGGTGAAGACGCCACAATCAATGATGGAAGAATTGATTGATAAGTCTATGATGAACGCCACAGGAAAATCCTGATAAGTTCGAAAAGTTCTACGAAGAACCAAAGAGAATACTCTCACTAATATTATTAATCATCAACTGCCTCCCTTGTAGGGTTACATTGGTTTATATAGCTCAAATTACTAAGTAAAAAAAAGAAATAATTAATTAGGCAATTAAGCCCTTACAAATAGCAAAATAAATAATAATATTGGCAACTAATTGTCTTGAAAGAAAATTGGCAAGAAAATCAAATCCATATTGGAAAGTCTTGATGGCCAAGAATCAACTCCATATTGGAAAGTTTTAATGACCAAGAATCTGCTCATAATGGAAAGTCTTGTTGACCAAGAAAAATGCTCCTTATTGGAAAGTCTTTATTAGCACGAAATTAGCTAGAATTAGCTCCACCAATTGCTTTAATTAAATTGATTAAGCCTTGATCTTCTTTTGGGCCCATCTTGGAATTCACCATTTTAGAATCAGCTCAAATCTCTTGAATCAATCCACTAAGTGCTTCTTTGAACCTCTTAGCCCTTGCCCTTGTAATTGGCCCAATTGGAATATGCAATGGATCCTTTGGTGATGTGTCTTTGTTCTCATCATTCCCCCCCTCTTGAAAATGATTTGTCCTCAAATCTTCACCTACATCAAAAGAAGTTAAATCAGTAACATTGAAAGTGGCACTAACATTGTACTCACCTAGCAAATCCAACTTGTATGCATTGTCATTGATGCGTTCAAGGACTTGAAAGGGTCCATCTCCTCGCGGAAGCAACTTTGACCGCCTTTGAGCCGGAAATCTTTCTTTTCTGAAGTGCAACCAAACCCAATCTCCGGGTTCAAAAATCAACTTGTGCCGCCCTTTGTTAGCTTGTTTGGCATATTGCTCCGTTCTCCTCTCAATGTTGAGTCTTGCTTTCTCATGTATCTGCTTAACAAATTCAGCCTTTTTCTTTCCATCTAAGTTAACATGTTCAGACATAGGTAATAGCGTTAAATCCAATGGAGTTAAAGGATTAAAACCATAAACAATTTCAAATGGTGAAAACTAAGTTGTAGAATGGACAGTACGATTATAAGCAAACTCAACATATGGTAAACACTCTTCCCACGTTTTGATGTTCTTTTTTATAATAGCCCTCAACAAAGTAGACAAAGTCCTATTTACTACTTCAGTTTAACCATCAATTTGAGGGTGACAAGTAGTAGAAAACAATAATTTAGTTCCTAACTTGCCTCACAAGGTCTTCCAAAAGTAACTCAAGAACTTGGCATCTCTATCTGAAACAATTGTCCTAGGCATACCATGCAATCTCACAATCTCTCTAAAGAACAATTCAGCAACATGTGAAGCATCATCAGTTTTGTGACATGGAATAAAATGTGCCATCTTAGAAAATCTATCCACAATCACAAAAATTGAATCTCTACCACATTTAGACCTAGGCAAACCTAGCACAAAGTCCATCGAAATATCAACCCAAGGTTCACTAGGAATGGGCAGTGGTGTGTATAAACCATGGGGTTGCACTCGAGATTTTGCCTGCCTACATGTAACACATCTACCACAAATCCTCTCAACATCCCTTTTCATATGTGGCCAATAAAAGTGTTCTTGCAAAACGATTAAGGTCTTAGCGACTCCAAAGTGTCCCATTAAACCTCCACCATGTGATTCCCTCACTAACAAATCTCGTAATGAGCAATTAGGCACACATAACTTATTTTCCCTAAACAAATAATCATCATGCCTAAAAAACTTCCCAAATGCAGATTTCTCACAAGATTGATACACATCACTAAAATCTTGGTCTAACAGGTATAGTTCTTTGATGTGTTCAAAACCAAGCAACTTCGCATCAAGAGTGGAAAGTAATACATACCTGCGAGAGAGAGCATCCGCCACGACGTTTTCCTTACCTTGTTTGTATCGAATCACATATGGAAACGTCTCAATGAATTCCACCCAACGTGCATGTCTCTTGTTCAACTTGTGTTGGCCTTTCAAATGCTTTAAGGACTCATGATCAGTGTGAATCACGAATTCCTTAGGCCATAGGTAGTGCTGCCATGTCTCCAAAGCCCGAACCAATGCATACAATTCTTTGTCATAAGTAGGGTAGTTTAGGGTTGCCCCACTTAGTTTCTCGCTAAAGTATGCAATTGGCCTTCCTCCTTGCATAAGGACTGCACCTATACCAATACCTGAAGCATCACATTCAATTTCAAACATTTTAGTAAAATCAGGCAAAGCAAGTAAACGAGCATGAGTTAATTTTTCCTTGATCAATTGAAACGCCTTCTCTTACTCGTCTCCCCATTTGAATCCAACGTTCTTTTTGATGACTTCGGTAAGCGGTGCGGTGATGCTACTAAAGTTTTTCACGAACCTTCTGTAAAAACTAGCAAGTCCATGAAAACTACGAACACTACCAACATTTGTGGGACTCGGCTATTCTTGGATTGCACGTACCTTCTCCTCATCAACCGTTATGTTGTTGATGGCTCGACAATCAACACACATCCTCCATGTCCCATCCTTCTTAGGAACTAGCAACACCGGAACTGCACAAGGACTCATGCTTTCTCTCACGTACCCTTTTTCCATCAATTCATTAACCTGCCTTTGTAGCTCCTTCGTTTCCTCGGGGTTACTCCTATAGGCTGGCCGGTTTGGAATGGTTGCACCGCGTAAAAACTCAATTTGATGCTCTATCCCTCGGATTGGTGGTAAACCATGTGGTGTTTCCTCGGGAAAGACATCCTCATAAGCCTGCAAAAGAGAAACAATAGAACTAGGCAAAGCGGCGTCAAGTTCGTTAGTGTTTAAAAATGCTTCTTTGTACAAAAGCACAATCATTGGCTGATTTGAAAACAACGCTCTTTTTATTTCACTCGCTCTTGCATAGAAATTCTTTTGTTTTCTTTCTAATTTTCTCTCAATGGCCAAATCTTTCTTTTCTTTTTCTCTCTCATTTTTCTCGGGCTCTCTCTGATTTTCACTCTCTTTTTGCAACCTCACTTGGTCTTCATAAACCTGTTTTGGTGTCATTGGAACAAGAGTGATTGGTCTTTGATTGAGTACAAACGAGTATTTTTTGGAGAACCCATCATGCTTCACACGCCTATCAAATTGCCATGGTCGTCCTAACAACAAGTGTCCAGCTTGCATTGGTACAACATCACACAACACCTCATCTTCATATTTACCAATCCGAAAAGAGACTAACACTTGTTTGTGTACCTTCACTTCACCACTATCATTCAACCATTGTAACTTGTATGGCCGTGGATGCCTAAGTGTTGGCAGCCCCAATTTTTCCACCAAAGTAGTGCTTGCAACATTAGTACAACTACCACCATCAATAATCATACTACATACCTTATTCTGAACATGGCACCTAGTATGAAAAATGTTTTCCCGTTGCACCTCATCATCTTCTTTAACCTGCACACTTAGAGCTCTCCTTGCAACCAACAATTCACCTTGGACAGCGTATTCCTCATCATTCATGTCCTCCAATGGTGGCATAGACTCGGTGTCATTTTCATCATCCGATTCAATCTCGCCATCCTCTCGCAATACCATAACTCTTTTGTTGGAACATTGGTTTGCTATATGACCCCTGCCTTGACATTTAAAACACTTAATGTCACGATTTTGAGTGTTGGCAGAATCTACTTTACCTTGATTTCCATGGCTAGTCGTTTCTTGCTTTTGCTCAGTTTTGGGCTTGGCCGTGGCTTGCTTCTCCTCTTTCCTAATAGTATTCGGCCTCCACGATGAACTCGAGCTAGGGTTTTGCCGTGTATTGCTACCTCTCCTCTTGAGTTGGTTCTCGATCTTAATAGCCATGTGCACCATATCTTCCAATTCCACATAATGCTGCAATTCTACCAAATTAGCAATTTCTGGGTTCAAACCAGCCAAGAACCTAGCCATAGTAGCCTCTTGGTCCTCCTCTACATTCACGCGGATCATTGGGAGTTCCATCTCCTTATAATAATCCTCCACACTTCGATTACCTTGTGTAAGTCTTTGCAATTTCTAGTACAACTCCCAATAGTAATGGCTTGGAACAAACCGTTTCCTCATCACAGTTTTCATTTCCTCCCACGTCTCGATTGAACGCTCTCTATTTCTCCTTCTGCTTAAAACCAATTGATCCCACCAAACAATCACATAATCTGAAAATTCAATGGCTGCAAGTTTTACCTTTTTAAGCTCCGAATAGTGGTGACAGTCAAATACTAATTCTATCCTTTTCTCCCACTCAAGGTAAGCTTTGGGATCGTTTTTGCCTTGAAACGATGGAATTTTCATCTTAATACTACCCAAGTTATTATCCTCCTGATTCCTAACTTCTCTAAACCGCCCACCATACCTCCTATTGCTAACAATGGAATTCCGGTCATCTTCTTCTTCAAAACCATCCCCATAATACTCTTCATCTTCAATTCTCATTTCCCTAGGTTGAACCCTTTCTCTCCTACGCACATGAGGAATATTTTGTGGCTATTCCATACGTACATTTTCTACCCGATCTAGTCGTTCATGAACCTGCTCCATCTCTGCTCTTAACATTCTCCTCATCTCACTCATTAAGGCTTCCATTAGTAACTTCGGATCAACCTTTCCTGACGTGCTTTCGTAAGTATTTGTGTCCTTATTGTTTGACATGTTTGCTGCAAAACAAAGTTAGAAAAGAAAAAAGGAAAAGAAAATAAAAGAAACCTCGCACACTCCTTCACGTGTTTCACTCAAATAAGATGCACTCAACTTTCACTCGTGTTTTCTCACAAAATTATATTGGCTTTTACCCTCTAATACACTCACCACTCTTGTCTTTTTCCACTCGTAGTAATCATCTATAGGTTCTTATCGAACTAATCAAACAAATATCACAATTTCCAGCAACAATTCACCACAAACTCACCAAGAAGATTTGGATTCAACGACTGGAAACTAGAAAAAAATACAAGGTTGTGTGACGAAATGTTACGGGTTTAATGGCGACAAGAAATTCGATTTGAGACTCAAAAAAGGCAAACAAAGATGTAAAAGTGAAACAAGATTGCAAGAATTAAATCTCAATATCACATTTTTTTTCTCCTTTTTTTTCGTTCTTTTTTTTCTCTGGTACTTTTTTTCTGGCTTTTTTTCTTTTTTTTTGTTTCTGGATTTTTTTTTTTTTTTTTAACTATTAGAATTCACACACAATATATAAGACTAATAACTTGCAAATCAAGATGACGTGAACAGTATCTTGCAAATCAAGATGATGTGAACACTAACTTGCAAATCAAGATGACGTGAACAGTAACAACAGAAGATGAACATATCTGATTCTTTTTTTTTTTTTGAATAAAATAAAGAGGATAGGCAAACCTGAGATTAAACCGTGCTCTGATACCAAATGATACGAACCACGCCAAGAACTGACGAAACCCGTGAGTCAAGTAAGGATCCAAGATTGACTAGAATCAGATTTGTATGGAAAACCTCGACCCGTTGCTTATATAGAAGCAAGAACCTTGGTATGGTGAAGACGCCACAATCAATGATGGAAGAATTGATTGATAAGTCTATGATGAACGCCACAGGAAAATCCTGATAAGTTCGAACAGTTCTACGAAGAACCAAAGAGAATACTCTCACTAATATTATTAATCATCAACCGCCTCCCTTGTAGGGTTACATTGGTTTATATAGCTCAAATTACTAAGTAGAAAAAAGAAATAATTAATTAGGCAATTAAGCCCTTACAAATAGCAAAATAAATAATAACATTGGCAACTAATTGTCTTGAAAGAAAATTGGCAAGTAAATCAAATCCATATTGGAAAGTCTTGATGGCCAAGAATCAACTCCATATTGGAAAGTTTTAATGACCAAGAATCTGCTCATAATGGAAAGTCTTGTTAACCAAGAAAAATGCTCCTTATTGGAAAGTCTTTATTAGCACGAAATTAGCTAGAATTAGCTCCACCAATTGCTTTAATTAAATTGATTAAGCCTTAATCTTCTTTTGGGCCCATCTTGGAATTCACCATTTTAGAATCAGCCCAAATCTCTTAAATTAATCCACTAAGTGCTTCTTTGAACCTCTTAGCCCTTGCCCTTGTAATTGGCCCAATTGGAATATGCAATGGATCCTTTGGTGATGTCTCTTTGTTCTCATCACAGTCCTTAGCAGCTCTATGATGTAGGAGTTAGAGATAATAGCTCGGCTAGCCAAGTAAATATTTCAATTGAGATCAAATGTAAGTGGTAGTGAGCTGAGAGGAGGTCGTTGAGGAGGTCATAGAAGCAATGGTGCAAGTGAATAGGGCAGCAAGCTGTGAGTGTGAAAAGATTTTCTTTATGTCAAATATTTTCTAGATTTTTCTACAAGTATTATATAGATTCTCATAAATTATTTTTAGCTCATCAATAGTTCATGTTTAGCATGAAAGATTAACTTATTTGAAATATAGAAAGAGTAAAAGAAAAAAAAAAGTAAAGATTTTCAAAGACTAATGGAACGGTCCAAGTTTATTGATAGACAGACCTTCTGGCATCAGACCCGACCGGTATACCTCACAGTGTAAGGCAAGTGTTGGGAGGATTAGTCCTGCTAACATCAGGGGGATAGAGTCTGTCATGTCTGTCGAATCGCTCTTTTACACGTGTGGGGTATTGTCTCGCTTGCAATGTGCGATGATAGTTCTGCCAGGTAGTTGCTAGATGTCTTTGTAGATTTGTCACTGTGCGCGATGATAGATATTCCACCATGTGACCCCCCACATTGGACGGAGCTGGTCTACTTGTTCATATGGTTGTAGCTTTCCTTGAGTTCCCCATTAATATAGATTTTAGAAAGAGAAGAATACCATGAAAAGCAGATTTTGGTAAGAAACCATTTTACAAAGTATTTTAGAAAAGCTTTTGAAAACATTAAAGAAAAATTTATAAAATCCAAGTTTTTAGAAAATAAATTATTTTACAAAAAAAAAAATGTTTTCGGAAGGAAATTCATAAAACTTAGATTTAGCAAAACCCTTACATACTCACTAAGCATTATAACTTACAAACTGTTTTGGTTTTACGTTGCAAAAACCTCCTAGGTGCAGGAACAAGAAATTAAGGTACCAATCTGCCGCGATCAGACTAGGTGGGTTAGACGACTGATGACGCTGCAGAGTCTCTTTTGAAAACACTATACTTTTAACTTTATTGTTATTTATGTTATTGTGTATATATTTTGATCCAAACATATTTTGTAGAATTTTTATGCAAACATGATGATATGCTTATTTTAGACAATGCTTTTAGTATATTTATGTAAATGCTTGATTTTATTTTGCTTGGAAATTATGAAATGAAATTTTCTAATACTGGGTTTTTATGTTCAATAAGTTTTATAGATATGGATTCGCACCACAACACCCTTTTTGGGTCTTATTAGTCGGACTTCAGAAGGGTCTTGTGGGTGCTCGACAGGACCGCCGGGTTCATTAGAAGAAATCTGGGTCAGGTCCTGTCACCCAACCTGTTTATGTTCAACCCTAATGTTTCGTGTCAACCTATCGTGTCGGGTTCCAAATTGTCGGCCCTAGGTATGTAATGTATCTTTGTTTTTTATATTAAATTTTATATATATTTGTTATAACTATTAACAAAATGATAAAATTTGCTATTATATTATTAATGTATGTATTATAACTTACTCCTAAATTATAAAAACTGATATTTATAAGTTAAGCTATGTTATTAAATAAGGTATATATGTGAATAATATATTTATAATAGCTACCACATTCTATACTAAATCAACAACCCTAAATTAATTTATAATGTAAACCTTTGATTATGATTACGATTTATTAATATCTCCAGTAGTAGTATCTAAAAATTTAATTTATTTTTGCATCGCGAGTGAGATGTCGATTAGAGGACTTAAGAGCATTAGAGAATGATATGAGAGAGTATAGGGTGAGATAAGCTCACAACCAAAGTCAAAAGGTTATAAAAGTTTCACCAATAGATATAAGCCAAGTGTAATTTAGTTTGTGAATATTAGAGAAGGGATCAAGAGATCTCAAGCAAATCTCTTCAAGTATTTCATCACCAAATGTCATTTTTGTCATCAACAAAAGGTGTAAAAACCTTAAATTTTCTTAAGGGTAAAATTGAAAAATTTTATGGAAATTGTATAAAAGTGCAAGGGTAAAAAAATTATATTTTTAAAGTTTTAATTTGAAGTCGTAATTTATAAATAGTTAAGGGGCCAAATTGTAATTTTTCGGTATTATATAATCTGTCTTCTTCTTCTTCCCGATGTCAGACGCACTCTCTCTCTCCAATTTTTTTTTTTCAGTTTTTCTATTTTCGCGAACACTACTTTGAGTTCTTATTCTGGCTACATCCGGCCTCCATTTCGGCCAAACTTGGTATTGTTGGAAAGCTCGTGCAACGTAAAATCCATAGATCTAGGTGAAACTAAGCAATTTCGACTCTATGTAGCATCCCAGTACAACTTTTGAACAACAACACGGTCATTATGAAGGTTAAGGAAGAAGAATACTTACATGATAGAGTTCTTATAGAAAGAATTTCTTTAACGTTAAGTTTTCTTAATTCAATTAGTTTCAAATTAGGAAGACTATATGTTAGTCAAGAATATTTGTTAATTAAGATTCCTTTTTAGATTAGGAAATATCTTATTGTTTTACTTGTTAGTCAAAAATACTTATTTCCTTGTTAGTTTAGGAAACCTAGATTAGAAACATTATAAATAGCCTTGAAATGTTCATGTTTAGTATCTTGTTCATTATTTTCTTCGGTGATGAAACTTCGAGTTTTAGTTTTATCATTTTATGTGAGTTTATTCGTTTTAATTTTGAAACAAACTTCTGTTGTGCCATTACATTACATGCCTTCATGACACCTAGCTTAGTTTCAAACTTTGTGTTTACAGTGGTAAGAACTTGTAATTTGTATGATGTTGTATAAATATATGCACAATCCTTCTAATACCCTGTTAAGTTACAAATACACAGTTATTATACGTTATAACAGATTCAGTTTCATTATTATGGTCATTTGTTGTGTCACAAATCATGGAGATTCTAAAGCTGATTAGAAGAGAATTGAGTCGAGAATCTACTAAAACAGTTTGATTTGATATGCAATAAGGTAAATTTTGTAGTAATAGGTGAGTAAATTTTGCAGTAATAGGTCTTTTCTTCCACAACCTTACACTAGTTTTCTCATTTTTTGTCTTAAGAGTTAGGGAGGAACCCAGTGTCCTTCAAATAGCTATTTCCTTGGTAGTCAATAGTTTTTGTTTATAGAGTTTCAATTTTCCCACTGTTTATGGTTGGTGTATAGTTTAGAAGTCCAGGAATATTTTCCTTTACAGTGGACCAGAGTTAGCTCATGCGTTTGGCAATTTTTCTGCTTTATATCCTGTCCCCTGTTTTGTATAGTTAATTGGCTTAGAGGCTTGTTTGTTTTTTCCATTTATTACTTAATATTATTAAATTGCACCTATTATGTTGTTTTTATTAATTGTTTTAAGTGGTCAAACCACTTAAAACTATTCAAAAACAATTTTAAAAAATTAGAATTTTTTATTTTTAACTTAATTACAAATCACTTAATGATATTTAAAATGTTCTACTACAAGTTTATCATCTTCAAAATTATATATTTTCAACTTTATCTTAATTTTATATTATAAATATTATTTTCCTAATACTTATATGACGTAATTAAAAATATATATATTATTTTCAACTTTATCTTAATTTTATATTATAAATATTATTTTCCTAATACTTATATGACATAATTAAAAATATATATATTATTTTTAACTTCATCTTAATTTTATATTATAAATATTATTTTCCTAATACTTATATGACATAATTAAAAAAATATATATTATTTTTAACTTCATCTTAATTTTATATTATAAATATTATTTTCCTAATACTTATATGACATAATTAAAAAAAAAAAACCCTTTCATCCTAAAACTTTTTAAAATTGTACTAATGTATTTTAATTTATAATTTAAATATTAATTTATAATCCATAGGTAATTTCATTATTTTTATTTAAATATATAAATATAATAAATTCTATTATAATTCTTAATCATATTTTAATTAAAAATAAATATTACAAATAATTACCAATCAAACGTCAAAGACTACACGATAAACATCAAATCCCAAGAGCTTACCCAAGCATGCATATTGAACTTAAATAAAATAACCTACAACGTCAATCAAACTTACAACACTACAATATACTAACAATCTTTGGAAAAAAAAAAGAAACCTCAAACCTTAAAGTCATAACAAGATCATATAAAAAAACACATCAAAATTCAAACAAATCAAATAGATTTAACCAAAGGTGCTTAAATTGTGCATTGGAAGAAGTTCTCAATTAAAAAGTGCATATATATATATATATAGGGTCCCTTTAGATACATCCAAGGTATGTATACACTTAACAAAAAAATTATGTGATTGTTTTTTAAAATTGCTTATTATAATTTATTATATCTTTATTATATATTATTACAATTAAACATGTGTAATTACAATACGTAAATGTGATTGATAGTATCACATTTACGTATTGTAATTACACATGTTTAGTTGCACTATATAATCAAGATATAATAAATTATAATCAATAATTTTAAAATACAATCACTCATTTTTTTTTATCAAGTGTATGCATACCCCAGATGTATACTAAAATGTATCTACTATAAAAGATAAAAGAGCGTTACTTTTCACACTCTGTCAAAATCAGATAACAAGTATCGGATCAAGCATTACTTTTTACACTATGGAATCAATACAAGATTGTTCTAGATTTCTAGATTTTTATTTTAGAGCCTTTACATTTGTGTAGAGGCAAGCAATATTGTTATTTGTGTCTTTATGTTTCTTTTGGTAGCATATCTTAGAGAAGAATTAAGAAGAAAGCACTACTTGCTTAACCTTCTTAAAAAATACATTAAAACCACTACTATCGCCTGATGGTGGCTTGAATTGGAAAATGCTATTAAACAATTAGAAGTAGAGATAAGATAAATTCAATTACAATTAGAAGTCGAAATAGAAAGAGGAAAATCTTGTTAAGATTTTAAAACATATTTTTTTCAAGTTCTGGGACGAACATCTATGTCAAATTGGTGGAAAATCTTGTCGCGTAGTTTGCTACTGGCCGGGGCAAACATTAAAGGCAGTAGTAAGTTGTTGACTATTTTTCCATTTCAAGCGAGACTAGAAAATTGAAACCAGAATAAGAAAGAAAGATGTTTAGGAGTCTTAGTTCAAGATTTAAAAATAATTCCTCTAAGGATGATGAAGTTAGTTCGATTTCTTCTTCTGTTTCCACTTCTTCTTTCTTCAAAAATAAAGAAACGGTTCAATAGCAAATATCGAAAGAAATCTTCAGAACTGGAATATACCTAGTATAGACTCTTCTGAAATATATGAAAGGAGTCGATTTAATTTCTTTACTGACTACTTAATACAAATGGTAGAAGAGACTGTTCCTATACAAGATCATATGACCCAAATAAAGCTTTTACCTTCAAAAATTTTTAAAGAATATAAGAAGATTTCTAAATATGGTCATATAGGTTTTGTATAGGTTGCCATAAAATCCTTAACTCGAGAAGGACTAAATACTTCAATACTAGTCTATGTTAGGGATTCTAGGCATGATATTTTTAAAGACTATCTGTTTGGATGTATACAGAGTGCCTTTAATAAAGGAAAAGTATATTTTGACTGTGCCCCTAATCTCTCCTTCAATTTGAGAGATGATAATGCAAAAGATGCACTCGTCTTAAATTTGAAATCTCATGGTTTTAAATTGGTTCCATGAACTAGTTATTTGGCTATTATGTATAGAGTTTTTGTTAAAACTATGCATACACTAGCTCTTGAAATAAATATGAAAGCCTTAATAAGAGATAAAAGGGTGTTACTACTTAGTTTACTATCAATGATACTAAATCCAAAATAGTAGTACCTAAATAGATATCATGGGATGAGATTTAATTCCTAAAAAACTAGACTTCAGAAAATATCATCCCACCAAAGCCAGTTCCTCCTACTAGCCTAAGAGAAACAAAAGAGTTGGATGATGGGTCAGTTCAATTAATATTTGAACCAATAAAACCCGTAATAGATTGAAGAAGGTTTATATCATCCATTCCCACTAATATTAGCCTTAAGGGAACAATAAAAGAAGATGGTGGAATAGGAAGACCAATTTATAAAGAAAATTTTTCTATAAAATCTGAAAGGCCGAATCGCCCTACGCCTTCAGACATGGGGTACTCAAGCTTTAATGTTATGATGATCTTTAATGAAACATCATTAAAAGAAGTTTTGAAAGATAATTATAACTCCCCTAAAAATAAAAGGATCAGAGAATGGTTTGAGTCTAACTTTTCACATAAGCAAAAAGATTGGCTCTATAATAAATATAACCTTTTTTTTTATCAAGAAGAATAAAGTAGTAGACTTCTTCCCCTTTTTAATAGAATATTTTAGGGTTAAAAAGTATCCAATATCGGATTTCTTTAAGAATAATCTTCAAAAAATAGAAGATCATTATAGAACTTTCTGAACAATTGAAAGCAGTATTACTGCTATACATCTCTCTAAAAAGACATTAGAAATACAAAAGGATATAAAAGTAGTACCATATAAAGCCTCAGCAGCTCAAGCTCCAACTGAAATAATAAATCATTTGGTTAAGCAAAATAATTATACGAACTTGTGTTTACAAACATTGGGAAAACAGACTACATGAATAGAGTCTGCGTTGATAAATATGCCAATGTTAAAAGCACCAAAGCCTCCATCTCAAATAACTATAGAGGCACTTCTAGTGAAACTTCCTCCTGAAATAGGCCACTTTAAGATAAAAAAGGAATTGGGTCCCAATAAAACTTTTATGGATGAGTTAGTCACTAGACTTTCAAAAATAAAAATATCTAGGCCCCAGATTAATATTCTTTCGGATAAAGATACAAATACAGAAGATCTAGAAGGTAGTTTAAGTGATGCTTTTAATAAAATCACTGAGCATAAACCATGACCTACATATCCTACCAATCCTTGGTATTTGAGGCCCTCTCCTGTAGATATGAATCTGGAAGAATGGACTATAACTAGGAAAGATACAGCGGTCATTATATCATAGAATGGAATATAGATGGCATATCTGATCAACAAATCCTGATAATTATCAAATATATGACTATGTTTGCCTAAGTAGCTAGAACCAATGGAAACTCTGAACACAGTATTTGTTCTATAATAATATTAGGGTTCACTAACAACTTCAATGCTGGTGGGATAACTATCTACCAGACACAGCTAAATCCTAAATATTGACAGCCAAAAAGCTTGTCATCAAAGAAGAGGCATCACCTTCCAGTGTTACTTTGGTAGAACAACAAGTAGACAATAGTGTCAATACTCTAATGTAAACCCTCGATTATGATTAGGTTTACTAGTATCACTTCAGTAGTATTATTTAAAATTGAATTTATTTTCGTATCACGAGTAGGATACCGATTGAAGGGCCCTATAGTATTGGAGAGTGATACGAGAGAATATAGGTGAGATAAGCCAATGAATAAAGTCAAAAAGGATATAAAAGTTTTAGCAATAGATATTAGCTAAGTGTAACTTAGTTTGTGGATATTAGAGAGCCACTTGGAGCCATTTTATTGGTGGAAGAATTAATGGTTTTAAGTGGTGACAAGTGGACCAATTAGCATTAAACTTATCAATTTAGGGTTAAAATGGAATTAAGCAAAGTTCAAGGGGCTAAGTTGTGATTAAAAGAAAGGATTTTTTTAGAAAAATCCCCCATTATAAATAGCTTGCTCTCTAGCAATTTTCATTCATTTCTCACGTTAAAAAACCGAGAGGGAGAGTGTGTGTGTTGCCGACCAAGGAAGAGAGAGGATCAAGGGATCTCAAGCAAATCTCTTCAAGTATTTCATCACCAAATTTCATCTTGTCATCAATCAAAGCTATTTGTGCAAGTTTAAAGTGAGATTAAGGTCTAAATAGGTGAGTTTCCTTATATTGATTCAACTTGGATGACTTAGAAACCCATTCCCTACCTTGCTTCAAATTTTAATTTGAGTTTATGGATTCTAATTAGGTTGTTTGGTGATGGTTTTGGTGTAATTATTGTGATGGAAATTGAAAGTAGAATGAAGATGGTTTTGAGGGGTGATTCACGACCAAGTTAGGGCTATGTGACCCTATTTTTGTTTTCATGTTTTGAGCTTAAATTTAAGTATTTTTGAGGCTAGGAGATCATATAGAAATGATAGAAGTGAGTAATCAAAAGTGGAGGGTCAAGTTGAATGTTTTTAGCTTAGTTAAAAGGCATTAATGAATTTTATGTAAAAGCACTCTTTTGATGCATGAAATGATTATGTTTGATCATATTTGAGTGAAAGAATATTATATATGAAGGAAATAAGCTTATTGCATGATTGAGGTAAAAATGTGCATTAAAAAGTGTTGAAAAAAGGTAGTTTTTGGCTAGGAATGCCCACCCGGCAGTCGTTTCTTTCCGAATTCACTTCATGGCTGACCTAAATGAGAGTTAAGGAGATAATTGGAGTGAAAAAGGAATGAAGAAAACCTAGGGATTTCTCCTTAGGTAGCATTCGGCCAAAGGGGGTCAAAAATAGGGATTTTTTGTTCCAAGATTCATAAAATTATTTTGAGCATACCGGGGTGTTCCTAGGTGATAATAAATAGGATTTTTAAAAAGAAATCGAAATTAGAAAGCCTCAAATAAGCTAAAACTTAGTTGAGAAAGTTTAGGCATAAAAAGGCTTTTATAGAGTTAATGGTCTTAGAAGTTATTTATAACTTCGTATTAGTGAGTTTAGTGAATCTAAATGAGCATTTGATGTTTTAGGGTAAAAGCGGAAAGTTTCGGAGGCTTCCGGAGGAAAATCGTCATCTATCGAAAGACGTTTTATGAGTATAAAGCTAGCTATTCAAGTGTTATTTTATTTAAGTTTTATTTCTTTTGTATTTATGAATGAATGTATTTTACTTATTGTTCATATGAATTTATTTATTATGTAATTAAATAGTTTATTGCAGTTATACTAAGATTCTAGCATATGAGTTTTGAGTTAAGTATATTTTTATACCGAGAATGTGTTAGAATCAAATATTTTAGGTTTTCTGCCTTAAGAACAAGTTTATTGTAAAATATTGAGAAAAAGTATTTTAGTACGTCTATGGTTTACCTTAGCCCCAGTTAAGTGCCCAGTTGAGTACTCTATGCGTGTACGGTAGATGTGAGAGAGTCATTAATCAAGAGTGGAGTCTGGACGACTCATAAGAGAGAGAGTCAGTTGAGTCACCCTCTGCACGTATAAGGGTAGTATAGATCGGACCGATTGCATGGGGGTAACACGTGCCCAAAGTTTCCCACATCGGTGACTAAACATGGTAGATTCCTTAATTCCTAGTGGCTAGCGAGAGATTTATGCTGCCACGATAGAAGTAGTTTCCCTGGATTACCATTCAGGCGAGAAATGAGAAAGTTCCAGAAAAAGATTTAGAACGAGCTTGGAAAACAATTTTCGAACGAGTTTTGGATAAAATATTTTAGAAAAGTATAAAACTGTTTTTCCTTAATTTTATTAAATTGTTATTCTCACTGAGTTTTGCTCACAGTTTGTTTTCAATGTGTTTCCTAAAAATTCTCCCTCAAGTACAGGAGCGAGTCGTCCAGCAGACGAGGCTCAGACAGACGCACGGATTGATTGACGAACAACTTTTATCACATTGTATAGCTCATATTTTTGTCATGTGCATATTTTGTATCAAAGTATGGTGTACATTATAAATGTAAATTTTGAAGTTTTTAGATGTGTGTCTTTATAAAGATGTTTTGATAAGAAAGTTTTAGGTTTTTAGTTAATTTTTCATGATTGTGGTTTTCTTGCTGGAGTTGATTTTGGGATGAGGGTCGGAGGCCCTGGTAGTTGAGATTAAGTGTTATATAAGTGTTTTTAAATTGTACTTGAATTTGTAGGGTGGTATAGTTCAATAAACAATCGGTATGCTGCTAGATTTTCATCAGAAAAACGAAAAATTTTTACCCTTGCCGCCTAGTAAATGTTTAGTAAACAAGTTTAAACTAAGTCTCGGTGCTTCAACTGGATTTTGTTAGGCCAAAGTTAGGGTTCGTTGGAGTACTATCGAGGTGCTACGGGGTCTTTCTTGGGTTCAGATGAGAGATTTAGGAAGGGTCCCGTCACCTAATCTACACTATTGTCATCAATTTTGTTGGAGGAACGAACGTAGTCCAAGATAGGACTCAAGAACTCTTCATAAGTTTAAAATGCCCATCTTTGTGTCATTTTAAATGATACAAAGACACGTTCTTTTCCAGAGTTTTCTTAAGACAAGATGCCAATAATGACTTCTGGAAAGAAAAATTCATTTCTAGTCTTCCACCTCTGTTTGTCGAATGAGTTTGCAAATGGATTCGAGATAGGTGTGGAGGAGTTCTATCCTATCAATAATATGGCTATGGAGAACTCGCTTCAAAAGTAATCTCGAAAGGATTAGCTCTTTGCAACAAGTTAAAACTTAAAAAACAAATAGCAAAAGAAAAGCTTAATGGAAAGCAAACCTTAGGAAATATCTGTGAATAATATGGATTTGATCCTTATCTCTGGAGGACTAGTTATAAGAAAAGAAAATCCATAGAAAAAAGGCAAGGTAAATATAGACATCTTTCTGAAAATAAAGAAGCCCATCAAGATTATAAAAGGCTAAAAGACATAAGTCTATGACAAAACCCAAGTCCATAAAAGCTCCAACTTGCTTTAAATGTAAAAAGAAGGATCATTATGCCAATAAATTATAGACGAGAAAAGAAAATTCAAGAAATCAAATGTTTAAATATGGATTCTAAATTGCAAGATGAAATAATACAAATCCTATTTTTAGAATCAGAAACGTTCTCAGAGGATTCATCCAAATAAAAAATTGATCAAATAAAAGATTCTTTTCGTCTGAATCCACATATCAACCTCTTGATGGTATGAATCAATACATATGTAAAGAAGATCCTTATGATGCCATCTTAGGTCTGAATGGTAATGTGTTAGCCTTTGAGCAAAATCTTATTTTGGATATTATAGATAAAATAACAAATCCAGAGGAAAAAAGGAAAGCTCTAGAGAAATATATAAGGATGGCTCAACAAAATAAAGATAAAGAGCCTAAAAAGCTTTCTAATACTCCATTAGAATATATGAATTCTTATAATGAGATAATAGAAAGCGTTCATAGTTCATCGCTAATAGGGAACCTATCCTTCAAGAATTATGTCAAGAATTAAATACATTACAAAAGGAACTCAAAGATCTAAAGCAGAGAATTCAGATACTTGAGTTAAATAATTATATGATCTTTTCATACAAGGATGATGATGAAATATCCTTTCATAATGTGTTCTTTAAAGAAAAGAAATATGAATTAGGAGAACGTTCTTTTACTCCTCAAATAAATAATGAAGAAGATTCCAAATTTATAAATACACTTGATAAAGTTGTCATCCAAAAATGGGATGTATATATTATTGTCGTGATTGACAAACAATTTACTTTCAAGGGGGAAGCATTAATAAATTCTGGAGCTAATTTAAATTGCATCAGTGAAGGAATAATTCCCTCTAAATATTTTAAGAAAACAACATAGGTCCTAAGCATCGTTAATGGTTCAAACATGGCCATTGAATATAAACTTCCAGGTGCTATAGTCTTTAATTAAGGAATATGTTTTGAAACTACTTTCATTCTCGTTAAAGACCTAAGCCAAATAGTTATCCTTAGAATATCATTTTTAACAATGTTGTACCTATTCAAGGTAACTGGTGAAGGTCTAGAGTGTGAAAAAGATAGGAAAATAATCGAGTTTGAATTTATACAGTTGCCCATCCATAAAGAAATTCACAATCTCAAAACTAGAATAAACAAAAAAGATAAATTTCTATTCTCTTTGCAAAAGGAGGTGAAGGTGAAGGAAATAGAAAGTAAGATACAATCTTTTGAGATGCAAAACCAAATTCAAGCTTTCAGATATAAGTTTGAAACCGAGATATGTAGTAACCTTCCTAGTGCCTTTTGGGCTAGAAAGAAACATGTGGTCTAACTTCCTTATGAGCCTAGTTTTAGTGAAAAAAATATACCTATTAAGGCCGGACCCATTCAAATGAATAGTAGGCATTTGGAGATCTGTAAATAGGAAATACAAGATCTCTTAGAAAAGAGCCTTACAAGACCAAGCAAGAGTTTTATGGTCTTGCCCAGCTTTTTACATTGAAAATGTTGCAAAAAAAGAGTGAAGGGTTCCACGATTAGTAATAAATTACAAACCCTTAAATAAAGCTTTAAGATGGATCAGGTATCCTATTCCAAATAAAAAGGATCTCTTGAATCGTCTTTATGATGCTAACATTTTCTCCAAATTTGATATGAAGAACGGATTTTGACAAATCGAAATAGATGAAAAGGATCGTTATAAAATGACTTTTACAGTTCCGTTTAACCAATATGAATAGAATGTGATGTCTTTTGGTTTAAAAAAATGCTCCTTTTGAATTCCAGTAGATCATGAATGAGATATTCAATAAATTTTCTCACTTCATGATTATTTATATAGATGATGTATCGGTATACTAAAAAACCACAGAACAACACTTGAAACATCTCCAGCTTTTCCTAGAAACAATAAAAAGGGAAGGTCTTATGGTCTCTGCTAGAAAAATAAAGCTATTTGAAATAGGAACAAAACTCCTTGGCCATAATATAAGTCAGGGAACATTCTCTTCCATTGATAGGGCAATAGTTTTTGTTGAAAAATTTCCCAATGAAATAAAAGGTAAAACTCACCTTCAAAAATTCCTTGGAAGTCTGAATTATCTAGCAGACTTCTATAAGGATCTAGCCAAGGATTCTAAGTCATTATATAATAAGCAAAAAAAGAATCCAACTTCTTAGAATCAAGACTATACCAATGTAGTAAAAAAAAAAAAATTAAGAACTAGAAAGCTTCCTTGCCTTTCAATCCCCCATCCAGAAGCCTTTAAAATGGTTGAAAAAAATGTTTCTGAGCTTGGATATAGTAGGATACTAAAGCAAAAATATAATAATAAAATATCTTTAGTCAAATTCACTTTTAGAATTTGGAAACTTGCACAAAAGGCTTATCCTACTATTAAAAAAGGAATTTTGGCTATTGTTTTTTGCATTTCTAAGTTTCAAGAAGATCTTTTTAAGTAAAATTTTTTTATTGAAAATAGATTGTAAAGTAGCCAAAGACATTTTAGAAAAAGATGTAAAAAATTTGGCTTCAAAACGAATATTTGCTCGCTGGCAAGCTATTCTTTCTGCATTTAATTTTGATATTGAATTTATCAAAGGAGAATCAAATTCTCTCCCAAATTTTCTAACACAAGAATACTTGTAGGGCACATAAAAGAGCATTAACTGGAGCTTCCTCCTCACAGATCCGACAACGAAAGGATAAAGACAAGGTTAGCTTCTCTAAAAAAACGGATCCAATAGAGCTTGTTTGTATTATCTTCATCGCTAACCCAACTAGTAATAGTTTTCAGCGATGTCAACCTTGACCTGGTCGATGTGGCAAAGAGATATATGCCAAATCATCTACTCCCTTCTCAATACCTAAGACCCAAACAATATTAGAAAAATATCCTTCTAGGCTTTGGTAGTGTGTATATTTATCATCATGATTTAAATGATGAACATGTATATAGTAAAATATTAATAGTTAAGGTCATTCTTCATGATTCTTGGGGTCCTAATCTTTTCAAAAGAAAGTGATTCTTAAATAGTAAAATATCCAAGAATTTTCCTGATGGATACAATTATTTCGATTATATCTAGGCTTGGACTTCTGTGTTAGCCTACAAGAATGCTCAAAACTCTCACAGTTGGTTTCTTCAATGGAAACTAAATATAGATTTCCTTAGCCTTCCTGTCTGGTTCCTTAGATGGTTTTTTAAACCATAGTCCTCTTAGAGATATCTTCCCTATACAAGTCAATAATCGCTTTTTAGACTTTATGGGAACAAATGTAAAGTATCTAGATCGATTTGAGCATGGTCTCTTATATTTTATCCCCTATTATAAAATCCCTTAGACTCTTAGGTGGGACTACACAATCTCTAATTTTCCTAGTGAACCTCTCAAACTCATTCGAAGAATTTTCTCCAAATGGTGGTAAAAATATACCATTTCCGAAGAACTTATTTCTAATAATTTTAAACCTGAAGACTTGAGAGATACGAATCCTCAGTCCCTCCAAATGTCATCACCTTCAGCCAATCTCAATAAAGATAAAATGAAAATAGATAAGGACTTGTCTAACCTTATCTCTTCTCTATAGAAAAAAGGAAAATCAATAATTAAGATAAAACAACAACTATCACAATTGGTAGGAAACTCGTCCCATGTGAATAAAGAAAAAGTGAAAGATTCCTTTTCAAGCTCTGATAATGCTTCAACTGTCAACCTTTATCAAGATAGCCAAGATCCTTTCGAGTTGTAAAGCAGTCACCTTTTGACTGACTCCTTCAATCCACTTCTGTCGACATTAATATAGTGGACTACACGGGACACGTATGTGACTGACAAAGAGAATTTTCACTGTTTGAAAATAGTTTTGTAATTATGTTTGCTTGTCTACCAACTAGAAAAGTTGTAATTATTAAAGTTTATGTGTTTATTTGTAATTTTTTTTTTTTAAAAAAAAAAAGGAAGGAACAATCGTAGCCCCTATATTTATAAGGCTTGGCTCTTTTTGTAGACGACATCATTTGAAAAACCATCTTTTGAAAACCAAAGAACCTCTTGTAAAATACTCTTAGAAATAAAATTCTCGAATATCAGTTCCTATTGAGACTCTTTTTATGTAAGATTCTTAACTTTCTTATAATATTTGCTTATACTTTCTTCATTTTAAATATATATTGCACCTCTCCTTAACCTATTATAACAATTTATCATTTTTAAAATAAAATGAATATTAATTACGCTTTTAACAAAGGAGCCAAAAAGGAAGTGGAGACTTTGACGAAGAAAAAAAAATTGAATAATTATATACTTAAAAACATTCATAAAAAAAGGTTATTAATGGCAGTTAAGTGATGAGAACCTTGAGTTTCACTAAATTTAGGATTTTTATTTTAGGATTTCGTTTGATTTTAATTAGTTATTTTATTTAATTTTGAATTAGTATTTCATTATGATTAGTTATATTTTTTATTTAATATTTCTCTTTTTGTTAATTTAGAATTTGTTTTGTTTTAGTATTTTATTTCTTAAGGAAGTTATGTTTCCTAAGAAAGTTAAAATTAGTTAGCTATAAATAAGATATTAGTTTATGATTGTTGCTATGTTTTTTGGCTTAGAAGAATTAATAAAATCCTGCAGATTTGTCATGTAATTTATCTTTGGTTTTCAGCTTTTTTTGGGAGCAATACTTGGGATTGTTAGGCTAGATTCAAGTTATTTCATTAAGTTGATTCTAAACTATTTCAACTTTTTCGAGAATTTGCTCTGGGATTTGTTTGAGCTAGAGTTAGATGAATTATGTTATTTAATTTTAGAGGCTTAATTTGTCCAATTTTATGGGTTGATTGATTTGAAATCTAAATTGTCTTTGAGGAATAATTTTGGGCAATTTAGGCTTTTTGTTGGATCTTTAGATAGGTCCTCAACATTATGCATCGATTTTCTTTTAGGATTGTTGTTATTTAGTTTTTTTTTTTCATACCATTTACAATAAAAACAGCTCAAACTAGATCTTTATCTGGCTAAATGGATATTCCTTTTCACTAAATTACATTAGATGGTGATAGGTTTAATGTTACTTGATTGTGAAATTACTTCTTACAAACTAGATGCATAATTTGATATGATTGTGTAATTAATTTTAATAAAGAGTGAACTTGAAGGCAACTATCTTATTATATTATTTCCACATAGTAGTATTATACTACCTAATTATTATCCTTAACTTTATATATTCTTCTTAAAACTTAACCTAGTGTGACAAATGAATTAGCTTTATTGTTCCCTACTAAAAGTCTAGCAACTTGTTTAGTTTGCCCAATAGTTCAATTTTATGTGCGATAATGTCACATTGGATAAATATGAATCAAATGATTAATCCATAGATTTAGAAAAAAAATAAGTAAATATTATATGGTGTGATAATTTCGTAGGTTAATAGGTTGTCAGTGGTACTTAACGTGTGGCTTAGCGAAGGATAGAATATACCTTGGTAGTATCAAGTGTTAACTTAACAATTTATGAAATATGTATCGTGACGAAAATCTACATGATAAATATAACTTAACTACTAATTATGATTAGTAATGTTGACTCAACAGCTAGTAAATATTTTATTAGAGGTAAGTGTGAAAATCTATGTGATAAATACATTACGTTATCGTTGCTATTTAAATTCGATTTTAATAAGTGAATGGTGGGAAGCTAGAATCCGCTTTGGTAATATCACCTTAACAATTTGTGAAGATCATGATCAAAATTCATATTATTTTTCACAAATAATTCATATGGTAAATATGTTACTAGATTTAATCATCACACATGCATAGTTAAAGGTTAAAGTACGTTTTAATAATATTGACTCAATAATCTATGAATATATGAATATGCACCATAAACATCAAAATCTACATCACAATTATAAATTACTTTACTAGTTAAAAAAAGAAAAAGAAAAGAAAAGAATCTTATTTAGATGGTTAATTTTCATATTACAAAACCACCCCTGACCTCTCACGCCTCACTGTTACTCGTCAAATCCCTTGTGAAAACAAATCGAAGAAAAACAAATTCAAAACCAACAGCTCTCGTCTCCCACATCTTGTCTTTTATTTTTTTTTTTTCCTTTCAAAAATCCCCCAGGGCTTTCTTTGAATGCCAAAATCTTGAACTCTCATTCGAAGACGACGGGCACTTATAAATGATTATGGTTATGACGTACGGACGCCAGAATCAAGAAATCACGAGGCCATTGACGACAAAAGAAGATGAAGTCATTTTGGAGGAGGATCCGTATAGGGACTCTTTTTTTTCATTTTCCCAAGATACCCCTCAAGATTTCTACAATTTTCCCTTGAGTCTTCTCCTGCTCTCAAGAGAACCACAACAATAGCTAGACGAGAGGACCCATTTCACGGATCCTAAAAACGGAGGTCGATTCTGGTGGCGTAGGGGTTCGGGGAGATGATGGAGCACGTAGACCAAGTGACCATTGATGGGTTGCAAAGAGGATCTCAGGTGAGGATCAGGACAGCTAGCTTTTTGTCGAAGGCTTTTGAGGACGCATGGGCATGCTTAATTTTCGACCAATTCTTGATGGGTTCTTGGACATTGTTTCGAATCTTGATTGGTCTAGATAGGTTGTTGGAAATTTGTGTAAAGATCTGAATTTTATTAGTGGGTATTTGATTTTCCTCTTATTTAGGGTTTCGGGTTGAAGTTTGATTGTTTAAATGTGTGAATTGGGATGTGGGTATTTGATAAAATTTATAATTTTGAAGATGTTTTGGTGGGTCATGAATTGAAGTTTGGCTTTATGGATATGCACATGGGTAGAAATGTTAGCGAAATTTTCTTAATCGGGATGTGATGTGGTTTATGCGGATGAAATTAGAAATTTTGATATGGAAATGTGGTAAAGATATGAAATTTATTTTAACTATTATTGACGGGACCTTTCACGAATCTCTCTTCTGAACCCGATAAAGACCCCGTAGCACCCCGACAGAACTCTAACGAACCCTAACTTTGGCTTGAAGAAATCTAATCGAAGCACCGAAACTTACCTTAACTTGTTTTATAGCTTGTTTAATAGGTGGCAAGGGTAAAAATTTTTTGTTTTTCTAATTGAAATTCGACAGTATACCTACTGTTTATTGGACTATGCCACCCTACAAATTTCAAAGAGAACTTAAAAACACTTCTATAGCAATCAATCTTAACTACCAAGGGCCTCCGATCCGCATCCCAAAACCAATTTCACCATAAAAACCACAATTACAAAATAACATAGAAGAAAATTAAAGTTTTTCAACTTTCATCTTCATAAAACGACTTTATAAAATCTACGCATCCAAAAACTAATATTTACATTCACAATTTCCACCATGATATGATTCAAAATATGTACATGACATAAACATGAAATATACAAGGTAGTAGAGGTCGTCTATCAGTCGATCTGCGCGTCCGTCTGAGCCTCGTCTGCTAGACGACTCACTCCAGTGCGACTTGCTCTTGCACCTGAGGGAGAATTTTTAAGAAACATATTGGAAACAAACTGTGAGTAAAACTCAGTGAAAATTACAGTTTAATAAAACTAAAGAAAAATAGTTTCATTCTTTTCTAAAATACTTTATGGAAAATCGATGAAGTTCAATTCATTAGACCATAATGGAGTAAAACATTTGGGCTATGAAGTTCATCAGTTGGATTATGATATTGCCATATAAGCAATAGGTAGGTTGTGATTGTAAATGTGATGTTCAGGCTTTTTGTTCTCGACATGTAATTAAAGAGTAACAAGGTATGCCTTACTAGAGAGTCCTAAGAGAGGTTGCATTTTCTCTCGGTCCCTCCCTTTAGTCAAATTATGGTATTTAATTTTATTAAGATTTCTATCGTTACTTCATTCGTGTTTCGCTTTATTGTTATTTTTGGTTTAGTGATCTTTTTATATATTATAAGCTTTTCATGACTTTTAAGTTAATACACCATGAAATATTTTTGGTGCTTGATGTGCAATATGATTTTAGGCTAACATGACAAGACCAAATCGGATTCCCTTAGGCTACTGTTTGGCAGGCTTTGCCCAGCACTCCGACAAACCTCCTTTAAATCTTACTAGGCGGGCTAAAGGGATCGGCAGAGTGAACCCTTGTACTTGTGCTTTAGTCTTTCTTCAATTTTTTATTTAAATTTATTTGTTGGAACTAGTTGGGTTGGTTTTTATTTAAAGACATAAAAGTGACCATTTAGCGAAAACCATTTTAAAGAAAATCCGGCAGCATAACAGCTGCATTTTCAAGGTTTCTAAATTAATTTGTAAAGAAAATACACTCCCGTATAATTTCAATCACAACCCAGCTTCATTTTCCACAAACATACATCTTCTAGTTTATCAACATTCTCAAAAAAATCCGTGACCATAACCAATTTGAGAGAAACAATTTCGCTAAGCGAGAGAAACCACAGACACTACATCTTAAGAAAACTTTACAAAGTCATTTTTATCACAAAAATATAACATTATAGTTCAACGAGGGTAGTACCAAAAGATACAAAAAAATTGATGCATGCAAACATTTCTAATTCTAACAAAATGCAATATGAGTTCATGTGATGCATCCATCCGGAGTGCACCCATATATGTTGACGAAGGAGTTTCCTCTCCACGTACACCCGCGCTAGTACCTACAAAGAAATTTTAGGAAGAAAAAGAGAAAACGGTGAGCTCATAGAAGTTCAATGAGAAATTCTACACCTTTTTGGTTCAATAGTTTTGCTTTCTTAAATCGTAAGAAGACTATACAAATATCTCGATTTAACAAGAATAGGAACACATTCTCAAAGCGACTAAACTAAATCTTATGATCAACTACAAACTCATTTCTTCAAGCGTTAAGTTTCCAGATAAATTCTCAACTTCTAAAAGCACCATTTTTACCCTTTAAATACTCTAACCACATAACGACAGAACTAATGTTGCAAAATGTGACATGTCACGTGGCGATTTTTTAACTAACACAAACTGTGACGCTTCTGAGACCCCTCGACGACTATGTGTGGAATTTTTCTGCATCGCAAATCGTAGCATGAGATAACATCCCAGGGCTTTACCTTATTCTGCGGGATATTCCTATTGGGTCTAAATCTATAAATCTGAGGGTGTACTTATGGCCTTTGAAAAATTATCTTTTACTAAGTGCATTAAGCACCAAATAACTTATTTGTCAAAACTTTGAACTTAAAAATTTCGATTTTAAATTTTCATCAAGGTTGCTTCATTAGCATTACATTATAACGAATATGGTAACCTTCTCAACTAAAAACTTACACAATAATGATTCGCTCATAGTCTAATAATAATAATACTTTACATATTATAACACAACGTACGTAAACCGAGTTTTAGTACGTACCTGGCTTCAAGGCTTACGGAAGGGCTTTATTGGGCTTCTCGGGCTCCACTCGCTTGCTCCACACCTACACATTGCTTTCTCATTTAGAATGTGCTTAATAAACTACACAAAACTACAAATAGTGTTTCCAATGCAACTACACAATACAATGCCCTTTTTAACTATAACTTCTCAATCTTGGTTTTAACTTAACTGGAGCTTTAAAGTTCCAATTTTTTTTCATGGATCCCATTTATTATCACCTAGGAACACCTCCATATGCTCGAAATATTTTTTTGAAGCTCGAAATAAAAATTGATCTTTTTAGACCCTCATTGGCCGAACCTATGCTAGAGAGCAATCCCTAGCTTTTATTTCATCCATTTTTGCTCTAATAATCTCCCTAACTCTTACTTAGGTTAGGCCATAAGCGAATTTGAAAAGAAATAGCCATCGGATGGAGGTTCCTAGCCAAAAACCCCTATTTTTCACTACTTTTTCATGCCACAAGTCATCACTCTCATATTCTATACTCAATTCTCTTTTCATTAGGGTTCCTAGACTTATGTATGCTCAATTATAATCATATACCATATAAAAATGCAAGGAGGAAGTGGCATTGCATGATAGTCACCAATACCCTTCATCTAAACTAAAACAACACATTGGGTTCTTTCTCTTTCTTTTCAAACCTCAAAACTTAGTGGTGTCACACACCCCTAGTGATGTCTTGACCTACACACACACACACACAACATGTTGCTTCTTTCACTTCTCAAGCTTTCTTCTTGATTACTCTCTAAAATATTTCATCAAACATCTTAAATGCAATCTAATTTGCTCAAGAAAAACTTAAATCAAATTCTAGGGTTTTGATCACATAAGTTACTACTCTAACCTCTTATGAGATTCCATCTAAATCAAGCTTCCTTTTTAGTGTTCTAGGGTTCAAATCTTGGTTTTAGATCCATACCCCCATCAATTACTCAACAACAATTCCATCCAACAATTAACACTTCACATAACCTATCTATCACCATTCTAAAGCAAGGTCATGGAGACTTACCTTAATCTTGCTCAAACCTTGATTTGCTAGTTTAATCCACTCCAAAATCTTGATTTGAAGCTTGAAATGGCTTGGAGAAGCTTTGGATTCCACCTCTCTTTTTCTTCCCTCTTTGTCGTCCCTCTCACTCTCTCTCACAATCTATTTTTCTTCCAATTTTGACTAAGTGTTAGAAGGCCAACACTTATATAAGGCCCTTATTTTGAGAAATGACCACCATGCCCTTTATGTAATTTACACCACTCTTAGTTCTCTACTTTACACCTAAAGTTTTCTAATTACTCATGATGGTAGTAAAAAATATAATACTCATGAAAATTCATATTTTACTTCATAATTCATCTATTCATATTAAGAAACCCATACGTAGGGATGAGGGCTTACATAACATTTAATAGTAAATTTTATTTTGGCATCAATTCTCATTCTATTAGTGATTGTTTACTTTTACATTATTCAATCTATTCCTTTAACAAGTTTGACCTACATTTTTCTGGGCACATTTTGTTGTCTATATAATAGATTTGAAAGTTCATTTTTTTTTTTTAAATAAAATATATTTCAGGGTCAAGATGATCACCTCTTAGAATCACACAGTTGCATTCGATTTCTAATTAAATTGTTAAGGCTAAGTAGCTCTATTGCTTTTGAAGAGAAAGGACGAAAACTAGGTTCCAAGCTTTTGGCATTACGTAAGGACACTGACTTCAATCGGGCTAAACTTTCAAATTCAAACTCTTCTATTATTCTTTCTAAAGTTCAGGAAATACTTGTCAGTTGCAAGGAAATGAAGTCATATGGGGATGATGCTAGAAGTGGGAGGCTAGAGGTAAGCCCAAATTGGATAGCTTTGTTAACGATAAAGAAAGCTTGCATATCTAAAATTTCTTTTGAAGGTATTTTGGAATGTAAACCCTTCCACTATAGATTTAAGATGCTTGTATATTTAATTTTAATTATTTATTTGTCTTGTTAGTTAGGCTCTAGAGGTTATATAAGTTATTAATTTGTGTGTTCATGAAAGTCATCTATAGAAATTATAATTTGTAGCATTATGCTTTTGAATGCTCAACAAATAAAGAATATTGTGTGCTAGCAACTAAACCATGAACTCGATTTGTTTGAAATGTGAAAGTTTTCATTCCTTATTTAGCCTTGTTATGCTTTTCTCAATTATATCTTTTCGGTATAAGATGTGTCAAGTTGTCTTCTGCAAGTGTTTATATTTTCAATTTTTAAATTAAATGGTTTTTTGCATGCCTGACATGATGGTTAATTTACATTTGGGTTATTTTCCATATCTACTATTATGAAAACAAGTTTTTGGTGTGCCGCATGCTTGGTTATTTGTATATTTGATGAATATATTATATTACTAGTTTTGGTGGAATTCTTTTCTCTTATTTGAGGTAAATCATTAATTTGAGTACATATTTACTGTTTCTATTGTGTCTATACAATTACTAAAAGTTTATGTGTCTGAGGACCATTTTTGTGGGCCTTATGGTAGCATTCTCTTGTTTTATGGACAACTCGTTGATGGTTTCTAGAGGAGGAGAGATTAAAATGGATTGATTTGTGTATTTAGCTAAATCATAGGCAACTATATATCTTCTGCAAACCTAAATCATATGTAATCATGTTGTATGTATTTTTCGGACTCATTAAATGGGCTGGTAAAAGCCCAGTTTAGGCCCATAGAAGGCCCGATAAAGTCAACCCAATCAAAGGCCCATCTGACAAGGCCCATATTTCAACCTTAAACCCAGCGAGCTCTACAGCTCGTTCAGTAATCTTCTCAGCTCGCAACAACAAGCTCAGCTCACAGCCAAATTATAACTCGTCCTACAAACCGCCTCATGTGTAGCTCGCAAACCGCCATAGACGGCAGCTCGCTCAAGAGCGTAATAAATGCAGTATCTTCCAGAATAGGCAGTTGCCTAATCCGATCATGATTCTCTCTCCAAATATGGCAGTTACCCAATCAAACCGTGATTCCTTCATCAGATATGGAAGTTTATTCAAATTCAAATTCAATCAACCTTATCTCGAGATAATTATGGTAATTTTCTGATATTATTCCAACCAAATAGGAATTGTAATTAATTTATGATTCCTTTCCTGATTTTTCTGATTTTATTTAAATCATTTGGAAAGTGTAATTAATTCGGGATTCTTTTCCTGATTTGTTGCAACCAGAATTGTAACGCCTCTTTCCCTATAAATAAGAGGTTAAAATCATTATAACATGATCAGAAAATAATTAATAATACACTGTCACTCTACAGAATTTAAGAGATAGACAGTCGTGGACGTAGGCCTTTTATTGCTGAACCACGTAAAAACTTTGTGTTCCTCGTTTGATTCTCGGTTTTTTTCTGTGTTCTTTCTTGGTATTTGTGCTTTCTCACATTGATTGCAGGCATTGGGTATTGAATACTCGTCGACTGAAATCCAACGTCGACATTTTAGCGCTAGAATGAGGGGCTCAAACTGCAATCTTTTTCATCCGAATTCATTGATTTTCAATATGGTAAAGACCAGATCAAACAGGTATCTTGGAGATGATGACCAGGCGGAGAGTCGTATGAACCAGTCCCAACAGAACATACAGCCTATGCAAGATTCAACCATGCATGCAGCAGGTACGTCCCATGGACAGGCACTCGACGCTACGACAAGCATCCCTCTACTGCCTCATCGTCAACTGGTTCCAATTGCCCCAATGACCGAAGGGCAGAATGTGTTGCTACAGAGGCAAGAAGCGCTGAAGGATACGGTCAGGCAACTCACAGAGGCCGTCAATATGTTGGTGCGGACTTAGGTACAGAACATACCCAGGGTTGAGGTTCAGGCACCAAGACATGTGCCCCAACAGCATGAAGCGATGCAAGTACCTAAAAGGCTGGCAAGGGAAGTCCCGCGACCTGTAGGCTCAGCTCGCTCCTCCAATGCGCGCTCTAGGGGTGGAGGACACCCTGTTCGGGAAGAAAGGGAGGTCGCGCGTCCAGCTAGCCTGGTAGTAAGGTTAAGCCAAGGTGGAAACCCACGAGCAGAGGTTGGGTACGATAGAGCCAGAGTTGCAGCTCTGCGAGTTGATGACGAACAGAGACAGGGGAAATCCCATCAGCCTGAGGGTCTGTTCGAAGAAGACGAGAGGTATGACCTAGAGCACCTTGCCCCTAGTCATGATTACAAGAGGAGGTACGAGCTCGGAGATCCACAAGTAGAGGAGCTCCTTCAGAGGGTCCAGCAGTTGGAGGCACGACCTAGAGCCCCGGAGCAGTGTGGGTACTATGGGGAAAGGACTCCCTTCACGAGGGAGATTGAGACACAGCCTCTCCCTCCGAGATTCAAGATGTCGAGCATTCAACAGTGCAATGGGGACAGTGACCCATATGACCATCTAGACGCTTTCAATGTTCAGATGAATCTGCAGACTGGAAATCCAATGGTAAAATGCCGTGTATTCCCAGCTACATTGGGGGATATTCCGAGGACGTGGTTCAAGAATCTCCCAACCCGCAACATAGGTAGTTAGGAGCAATGCCAGCAGAAGTTCGTTGGTCAATACAGAGCATTAAGAAGGCAGCTCGCTCCATCCTGCCACCTAGCTACAATCTTTCAACGTCAAGGTGAGTCTTTGAAAGAATACATCACTAGGTTCAGACGCGAGGTCGCGAATGTTGAGCATCCATCAGATAAAAGTATTCTGACAGCGATTTCAGCTGGGTTGCGCAAGGACGAAAAACTGTATGAAAGCATTTACAAATCCCCAGTGAAAGATCTAGGAGAGTTTTACGGCGAGCTGCGAATGAGATAATGTGGGAAGAGACCTTTGGCCCGAAGAAGCAAAATCAGAAGAATGAAGCGGGCAGTTCCAGCCAGCCAAAAAGCAGAAACAATTGCAAGAACGAAGAAGGTAGAAATAGTGGCTCAAGCAATCAGATCGCTAAAAAGGCAAGGAGAGAGCCAAGGAATGAGCGACCTCAGCGTCAAGGTCGCTATGAGCATTACAGCATCTTGTCAAACTCACAAGACAGGATCTTTGCAGTAGAAAAGAATAGGGAGGACTTTGGGAAGCCTTATCCTTTGAGAGCCCCTGTTCATCACAGAGATAGAAGCAAGTTTTGTGCCTATCATAATGAGGTCGGGCACAATACTTCGGATTGTTGGACGTTGAAGGACGCCATTGAAAAGTTAATCAGAAGAGGTCGCTTGAGAGATTATGCAGAACGACCTGCAGGACCGCGACCTCATCAGGAACGACCTCATCCACAACAGCCAACACATCAGCAATAGCCCCAACGAGCTTTTGAACCAGATCATGAGCCTGCGGTAAGAACCATTTTTACCATTCATGGTGGCCCCCATATCGCAGGTGACTCCAACAGATCGCATGAGAGATACGTCTGAGAGGCGAATCATTCTTTTCAGCTCAATGGGTCGGAGGGACCTACAAAAAGGGCAAAGCCGACCTTGGACGAGATTGTATTTACAGATGAAGATGCTAGAGGAGTGATCTAGCCTCATAACGACCCGCTGGTTATACGAGCTAAAATCAGCAATATGGAAGTTAGGCGCATCATGATTGATACCGGAAGCTCGGTGAACATGATGCACAGGGGCTGTTTTGATCAAATGGGGTTGCGAGCAGAACAAATGAAACCGTCCCCAGAACCTTTATATGGTTTTACTGGAGATGTTGTAGTACCAGTGGGCCAGATTAAGCTACCTTTGACTCCTGGGGAGGCAGGTCGTCAGGCAACAACTCTGACAAACTTTTTGATAATTGACTGCCCCTCGGCTTATAATGTGGTCCTGGGGAGACCTGCCATGAACGAGTTGGATGTGGTTACCTCGACGAGAACTCTAACAGTTAAGTTCCCAACTCCTAATGGCATCAGATGTGTTTGAGGAGAGCAGCACTTAGCCCGACGTTGCTATGAAGATGCTGTGAAAATGGGCGTAAGAGGAAAGAAGGTGAACGTGGTCTCAGGGGGCAAGCCACGAGCTATGACTGAGAAAGGAGTCAGTCACGACTTGGACCCTCGCGAGGTAGATGCAGACCGAGCTACTGGTCCAATTGAAGAATTAGAAGATGTACAAGTCAGCAAAGCAGATCCAGAGCAGAGCTTGAAGCTGGGAAGAGGATTAGCTCCAGAACTGAGAACCCAGCTCGCTGACTTCCTGATGGCGAATTTGGATATGTTTGCATGGAATCATGAGGACATGGTGGGAATAGATCCTAAAGTGATGTCTTACAGGCTGAACATTGATCCTCATTTCAAGCCAGTTCGCCAAAAGAGAAAAGCAATGATAGGGGAACGTTACTTAGCACTGAAAGAGGAGGTAGACAAGCTGCTGGTTAACAAGTTCATCAGAGAAGCTTACTACCCGACTTAGGTCGCCAACCCTGTGTTA